>OY757916.1:35802528-35865028 GCA_963585895.1 Sepioteuthis lessoniana | reverse complement strand
ATATATATATATATATATATATATATATATATATATATATATATATATATATATATACACATAAACATACAAAAATATTCATTTATATAGATATATACCAATACATGAATCAATACCATAATTTAATCCAAACATGTTATATAATACTTGTGGTCTTGTGCCGTATTAAACTTAGTAAATATCAATTATAGAAAGTCAGTAATTAACAAAATAGTCTATTTCTACTGTGGTGAGTTTAATACTCACTGAGTGATTTGCACTTTTAACTTATAGTTAGATTAGGCTTATATATACACATATGAGGGAGCATAAAAGTTCTCTTAGATTAGAAAAATTGGAGATTTTTGGAAGACTTAAAGAAACTTGAAAAATAATGAAAGTCAAGTGTGTTGAACAGTGGGATGAATATTTGAAATAGCATGTACATTTTCTGGTTTGAAGCTATTTCCTTTGTGGTTAAGAACCAGAACTTTTTAGCAAGCCACTGTGTAGATATATATATATATATATATATATATATATATATATATATATATATATATAATTTTCTTAGTAATCCCTCACAATACTTAAAAAGTATTCAATATTCTAAGGACAGAGCTAAATGCACACACACCTGTGCTTGGTTTGGTTTTAAGGCATATCAACCTTTGTAGGTTATTTAATGCCAAATTGTCTTTATATATATATGATTTGGTTTGGTTTAGTTTTATGGTATATCAACCATTGTTGGTTATTCAATGCCAAATCCCGTTTATACATATATATTAGATACATGATCTGTAAACACATTTTGTTGATAACATTTTTAAACAGCACACACTTAAATGGTTTCAAGTATTACTGTTTAACACTAATAATTCTATTCAACATTACTCATTTATTTGCACACAGTTAAATGGTTCCAAGTATTGCTATGTATCACTAACAATTCAATTAAACATCAGTCATTTGTTTACACACAGTTAAATGAACAAACAGTTCTAGTTCAAGCAATTCAATTTAGCATAAGTACACAGATTGAATGTCAAAAAGATCTATTTGACTTATAGATAGGACCCTATAAGACGCTACTACTCTGGGCCAGAGTGGACCTGGGAGTGATGACAATGAAGGTGTACTCTATATTCCAAAAGCTCCTGCATTACTGAAGCTTCAACATCAGATTGTTTAGTGTCATCTTCAGGACACTCTTTGGGGGAGGGTCTTAGCCCTCTGCAGAGATACAGTCAATGTATTCTACAGCCCCAGCTGACTGGGTGAGACACGTGTATGTATGTGTGTGAGAGTGTATGTGTGTGTTTGTGTAGAGCTATGTGTGTGTGTGTGTATGTACCACAGAAGAATGATTAGCCAGCTTATCTCACAAGCTATTCATTAAGTGACTCACTGATGTGGCTCCATTCCAAATTAATATAAATGTAGAGAATATCAACATAGATTTATCAGCTATACTTTCTTTTAAAAACTTTCTTCTAATGAATCAACAGATGGAAAAAAGAAAATAAATTGAAAGGGTGGTTGGAGAGGAAACATCAAGGTGTAACATTGCTTACCTTGTCCAATGTATGATACGTTTTTGCAGTACCCTCCACTTTGATGCGTGTTTCTTCCAGTTCATCAACAAATGTTTTCAGATGTATCTTAAGGCTTTTGACGATATCCCTATATCCTGTGGCAGAATCCGTAGAAATCCCAGTTTGTGAGAGCATGCATGCTTCCTCCACTAAATCATTCCCCTTGTCGATGTAAGCCTATGTATAGTGGTAAGAAAAATAAGAAAAAAAATGAATGATTACAGACATATCAGATTGGGTAGAAGAATTATCAAAAAGAAAAAAAAAAGACAACTTTTTTCTTATTATTGTCCCTGTTGTTTCAGTCCCTGATGGAGATGGGTGTATGGAAGGATAGTCATGGCTCAACTGTTAAAAATGTTGGTTATAAATACATATACAGCTGGTTTGATTTCAAGCCTACCTGCAGGCAGCTCAACAACCAGTAGGTATTAACAATCCAAATAACCCAGTCATGAATAAGTTAAACAAGAAAAGAAGAAAAAATAAATATCAAACTCTTTAAGTCTTCATAACTCAGGAGGAAGTTGTTGACTTAGAGGGTATCTTTTAGAGTGAATATACATGTATGCAATAGCGGTAGCGTGTCTTCAGGAACCACCTACTCCCAACCTCACCCTGTCATGTTCACCCCAGGATTCTTATCAGCTTATATATGATGTATAATGCAATAAAAATAGACAGAGATCTATCTTACCAGTTGTTTATCAAGAACCCCATCTAGTAGTGCCAGTAACATCCTTTGATGCTGATTGTGGTGAAGTCCTTACAGAGAAAAAGAAAGCATCTTCCTGAATAGAGGGATACCAACCAAATGATGACAAAGACGTAACCAAAGTTGGTAGAAGGTGGAGCTTGTTTAGGAAGAGGTTTATCACTGACTTTAAACCAAGTATCACTTATAAAAGGTTATGGTATCTCAAAATCTCTCTTCCTACCGTGAGTGAGTAATCAAATGAAAAATGGTTCTCTAATACCAAAAGTTAAAATAAAATTTCAAGTATATATTTTTCATTAAAAAAAATCTTATAAGGAGGTTGTAATGCAAGCTGCAGTACTGCAGTTGAGATGCACTGGCAGTACTTTCTACTTTTCTGTACATTCATTGTGTGTTGTGTGGGTTTAATATATATATATATATATATATATATATATATATATATATATATATATATATATATATATATATAAATAAATAAACTTACTTCTAACAATTTTTCTGCCTTTTATTTTCCCTCTAAACTTATATATAAGTGATTTTTTGCACCATATATGAGAGAGAAAATATATGGCCTAGGCCTAGCCTAGGCGAACTGGTACATCTATAATTTCCAGCTGCAAAACATCTTAATTTAGATCTCAATAATGTGCTGTTGTATAATAACAAATATATAAAAATTGGTAGATAATAATACAGAAAATTATTTGCAAATAAATGCGGGATACTATTTTATAATCAAAATTTAGCTAGCATTTTTTTATTTCTAGTGAAACATTAAATAATTAAAATGGATGTTATTAGGTATTATTTATTACCAAACTCTACAGCACTGAAACTGTAACCAAAAATAGAATTTCATAACGGGTGTACTTATTTTTGAACCATTACATATTCATATTTTTGATTGCAGAGTTTCAGTACTGAAGAGTTTGGTAATAAATAATACCTAATAACATCCATTTTGATTGTATACCTAATAATAATGGTTTTGATTGTATAATCTTGCACAAGGACGAACTCATCAGTGATGTACTCCTATGGACCCCCGCATATTGCCAAGCAAATGTAGGACGACCAGCTCGAACATACATACAGCAGCTATGTGAGGATACGGGATGTAGCCCTGAAGACCTGCCAGAAGCGATGAATGATAGAGAGAAGTGGCGAGAGAGGGTCAGGGATATCCGTGCTAGCGGCATGACATGATGATGATGATGATGATGATATCAATCTCTCTCTCTCTCTCTCTCCCTATATATATATATATATATATAAATGTGTGTGTGTGTGTGTGTATGTATGAGTGTGCATGCACACACATACTCACATATATTTTAGCAATAGATAGATGGGTGTCTATCTGAGAGTCTTGATTCTCTTTGCAAAATATATCATAGATGCTTGGGCTAAAAATTGTTTGTTGAACTTAATCAAGACTTGATACTATTGTTTCATTAAACTGAGATTCATGCACAATATGATATAATATGGCCAATAAATAAGTATACCCCTCACAATTATTTTTCATAAAAAGTTGATTTTCTTTTAAACTAAATACACTAGGATATTATTTCTAGTGGAAAATAATACAATTATACAGTTGCAAAACGTCTCAGAAAGTCGCATATGTGAGTATATACAGTAATGTACAGTAACAAATATATAAAAATTGATAGATAATAGTATAGAAAATTATTTGCAAATAAATGTGGGATACTAATTAATGATTAAGATTTAACTAACATTTTATTATTTCTAGTGGAATATTATTCAATAAAAATGGATGTTATTAGTTGTTATTTATTACCAAACTCTACCACAATGAAACTCTGCAAGCAAAAATAAAATGGCATATATATATATAAAACATTGTTTTACAATAACATTAAAATTAGTAGATTATAGCACGTAAAGTCATTCGCAAATAAATAAGGGGTACTACTTTGCAATCAGGATTTAATATATACAGAGTTATCTTCTTTGAAAAATTTGATGATTATAATATAAATTATCAGAGTGGGCACAAATCCACATGCCACCATATTATCACTATCATTAAATTGCAAAGTTAATTTTTTTCTAAAAAAACAAAAAAACAAAATAGAATTTTATTATTTCTAGTGAAACAGCATACAATTAAAATGGATATAATTAGGTGTTATCAATTGTCAAAAAATAAAATTACACAGAAGTTTACTTATTTTTGGACAGCTACATATTCCTATTTTTGATTAATTTTATATTTAATTTCAGAGCAGATCTCAAATATATAGTTTCAAGTAACTAATACAAAGCTCGATCAGCCATTGCTTTGTACAGAGGCTTTTTAGTGGACTGTATAGCATCCATGCCGGACGGTCAATGTTCAATGGCAGATTTGAGGCCAAAAGTCCTCTGGCTTCAGCTGGGCCACCTTCAGGTGGGCGAGCTGCATCACTGACACCTTTGTATAGCACTGGACCTTGCTGTTCAGTTTAAGCTATAATCAGGCATCCATGCCTGGACCCAGATTTGGGTCCATATCCAGCTAGGCTCATCAGACCCATATTGCACTGTGGGCCCATGACCAGCATAGTCAAGCAGAGCTTGAGCCTCCCCTAATCCCCACTATAATTGATCTTCGGGTCATTTGACCTTGTGTCAAGTCCTGTCTGGTGGGAGGCAGAGACAAATATCAGTTTCAAGTAACAAATAAGAATCCTTTGTAAACAATTATAGTTTGAAGTAACACAGTTTGCTAGTTTCAAATATTCTTATCTAATAATAATAATTTTCAAAGAGATCTATAGGGCCCTAAAAAATACTACCTAAGGTCAGAGTGGGTCTGTGAGTGATGGCAATGAAGAGGTTACTCCACAATGCTCAGAGCTCCACTACCAGATACAATTTAGTGCCATACAAGGACAATAAATTGATATAGGAGGATTATGTTGCACCCACTTTCCAAATAGATGTTCTGCTTGCTTTGAAAATTAGTATTTGAAACACCGTTTTTTGTTCTTTCCAAAGTCTCGTTACCTGGTTTGGTCATGGGGGTGCTACTCATATAGTGAGTCTTGAATAGGGATATCTTGGTGGAGCCCATCCCTCTCCAGGTCTATAATTAGTTTGAATTCAGTTTTTCTTCTCCTAGACTGATTACCATACCAGTCTGCCCTACTATTTACCCATAGCTGAAGGGGGAATGGTTGGATTTATACCTTTCCTAAGAATATTAGCATTATGTGAAAGGCAAATAGTCTCATTCAGGATTTGAACTCAGGTAGCCAAGTCCACTTCTTACGACAATAACCAATATGCCATAAGTAACTTCTACCTTATACTGGATCTCAAACAGTAGGTCTTTGAATCTGGTTGAGGAATGGTAACAAGATAAACTTAGAAACTAAATAAACAAAGCAAATATCTGTGCTTTTCTCCTTGCATTATTGAATGGAAACTTGTGATTATCAAATGACAAAATACTTTGGATAGTATGGAATTTAATTTCAGAGTAGCTATCAGATTCTTTCAAATGTCGACATAGTTTTGTTGGCAAGTAAACCAGTTGATAAGCATCAATGACTTGCTCGATGCACAATGGACATATGTTTATACACAATTGCATCATTAAGATAATTGAGAGGGAGACAAAACTGTGAGGAGGTCAAATACTGTTGTCGTGTTTTATCTTTATTCATTCTTTTAGCAAACAGTTTATTGCTATGTATATCAAAATTTGAAGAGGAATGATCATCATGAAAATAGGGCATGACACATAAAAAACAATAGCTAAGTTGAAGGTTCAAAGACATTCCATTATGGTATTAAAATTTTAAAAGATTTATCAGATAGCTGATTTAGCATTGTCAATTATTTATCATCAATTTTAACTTATTTTCTTTCATCTTTAGTCACTTTTTTCTATCAAGGCTTATCTCATTTCTATGACAGCGAGAAACAGCAGATATTGGGAACAATAATAAAACATAAATGTTCAGTGAGACTGAAATTCATATCTCTTTTTTGCCTTAGGAAAGCCTGGTTTGCTGTACTATTAAAAGGTTTGACATGTTAAATGGCAATACAGAGAATAAAACTTGTAAACTCACAAATGGTTGGTATCTGGTCCCAAGTCAATAAAGATTTAATTAAGCTAGCTTTCAGCGATTTACAATCATAAGATTGCTGTCAAATAGCTATATGTTTCTAACTGGAAAATGTCTGTGGTTTATACCAAGAGAAACAATCCAACATGTACTAGTATGCAGAGAAGGAGTTATAGATGGAGGTATGCTTAACATAGCAGTAAATGGAATTGAAGACCCAAGTTGAAATTCTGGACAAAGTCATTTGTTTCATGTTAATGCCCCTAGGAAAGGCATGAATCTATCTGTTCTCCCACCAGCTATGTGTAAACAGCAGGGTAGACTAGGTTCGTTTGCTTTGGTTAGGCAACCAGTCTAGAAGAAGGAAAACTCTGAAGTTAAACCAGCTTTACTCTGCTTAAATATTGTCCTGTATCATGTCCTGCCCATGTTGGGTACATATACATAAGCAGAACGTAGGCTTCTACGGTACCAAATGTGTGTGTAGCTTACTAGGTAAAGCAGCTGGTAGATAACCAGGCTTCTTCAAAGCTACATCTTAATCCATTAATCATAGTTACTATTAGAATATAGTTTATTTTTTAGTAAAATGTGACTGGAATAGAAAATAAAATTTAATTTATCAAGGAATTTGAAAGAAAAATGAAAAGTGAATTTTGGTTTGGTTAAAATTCAAACTGATCTGGTGAATAATCAAGAAACAAAAAAGAGAGAGGAAAATAAAGAAAATAGAAGATATAGAGAGAGGGGAAAATAAGTAAAATAAAAGATATAGAGAAGGAAAATAAAAGAAAATAGGAAAGAGAGAGAGAGAGAGGGGGGAATAAAGAGATAGAATATCTAGAGAGAGGGAAAATAAAGAAATAGAAGGTATAAAGAGAGGGAAAAGAAAAAGAAGATTTACAGAGGGGAAAATAAAAGTAATAGAAGATAGAGAGAGAGAAAGGGAAAATAAATGCAATAAAAGATATAGAGAGGGGGAAAATGAGAGACGACAGAAGAAATTGAAGAAAAATAGATAATAAGAATGAAAGAGAAGAAAAAAGATATATTATAGAGCAGAGGATGAAAGAAAAAGAGGAGGAAAGAAAGAAGAAAAAATGAGAAAAGACGACAAATGAAGTTAGCGGGAGACAGAAAAAAAGAATACCAATAACAGAGAAAGAGAAAGAATGAAACAATGAATGAAAAAGTAAAAGAGAAGGAAAATTACTTAAAAAATGATTGAAACCCTGATGAAGAAAGGTTTTTTTTTTAAGTTCCAGGGAGTGGATGGGCTTACATAAGAGACAAAAATAACTTACGGGTATTTTTCAAGAAATCTAGGAGTCAGCATAAAATACTGACATTCATATTATTCATATTGTTTGAAAATAGGAAACACATCCAAATAATTAAGAAAACTCAATAGAAAATGCCACTTTGAGTGAGGGAGTAAGAAAATGAGAATTTTCCAGTGATTTTTTTTTTATTACAGGCTTCTTAATTCTTACCAACCAATCAAAATTATTCATCTTTCTTTCACATGCCGATTGATGAAGAGATGGGGAGAAGATGAAGCCATTCATGTCGAGAATAAATTTATGATGAATGATAACTAAAAAGAAATAGTAAGAAACGACAACAAGAAAAAGTTGCTTACTACAAAAATCAATACTTTCTTCAGATAAGCCAGAAAGTTTCAAGAGTGCTAGCCTTTATAAAATAATATCAAAGATAGTGACTTTATGACGGATATTTCTGAGTATTAAAAAAAATGTGTTTCAGTGTTTTTTTTAAGTCAAAAGTTTTAACAAAATATTTTTCTCCCATTAAATTTTGAAGAAAACAAATGCAAACACACTGATTTCGTTATTTGTTCTTTCAGGAAATGATATCAATAAATAAAAATGATTATTTTATAACTTCGGTTGTAATTTTTTTAAGTTGCCAGTTTTATAAATTTCAAAGGAAATTATATCTTAGCTTTCTCCATCAAATAAGGTTTTTGTTATGTTTGAGCAAAATTGAGAAATATCAGTGTGGCTCAATAAATCAGTAAATTGATAAATATGTATCATCTGAATTTTGATCAGAAATTTTCACTTAATACAGTGTGGTCTATGTTATTGATATTCATTACTGAATTAGGTAAACTGACAAAATAGAACATTTATGAAGAAAAATAAATAGATGTATAGCAATTTTTAATTATTAGGTTGCAGACTGATTGATATAACCTATGTATATATAAATGGAATTGTTATCTTATGTCTCTATTTTTTTGTAACTTGTTTGTTTTTTTAAAAATAATAACTAAACCAAATATGAAAAATAATTTTTACCCTAAACATTTTTCTGAAGAGTTTTGGTAAAAATATAAGTGCTTTTTTTTTAGTATTTTAATTTAACTATATTCATAATAAATTGGTATCAGTTACTGATAAAATATATATAATGAGCAAAAATTATTTAAAAAGTTATCATCATCATCAGCTGTAAACAGGAAACACTGTAAAATCATTTTATGATGTCTTTTCTTTTCTTTTCTTTCTTCTTCTATCCCATAATTATTGTTACATTTTCATTTATATTTCATCCACAAAATGTATCTATTATGGGACAGAGGTTGTAATTTTTTTAAAGAGAAAGTAATTGTCTTATGGGTTCAATTTGATTTTTTTTTCAAAGAACGCAAATGAGTTTATATAAGGCAGTTATTTCAAAATAATCCTGTCCTTTGAAGTTCCTTACCCCTAAAAAATCTTTTTAAAGGACTTCAGTGCTTACTAATTAACTTTTTTAAATTCTTATTTGATAAAATGAAATTAAAGTCATATATACCAGAAAAAATATGCTTTTACGTTTTTATAGATTGAGTATATATATATATATCCTCACCCCAAAAAAAAAAAAAATTCTTTTCTAAACTAATATCTGACTGCCGCAAATTTTGACAAAAAAATACAAACAATCTAAGGATAACATGATTTCCATTTCTTGATTTGACATTTGCTTGACACTTGTCCTGTTGTGTAATCGTTATTATGTGTACTTAATACTTACGTTTATTATTAAAGTTAAGGCCAAGAAATGATATTATTTGATTTTTTTTTATATATAATCCTATGATTTAATTTCTACAATCATTATTAAACAATGTCTCCGTATCTATCTATCTATTTATCATAATTCATTTTAATTTAAGGTAAAAACAAAATTTAAAAAACAATTATGTAATTAAAAATCTAAGAAAATAAAGTTGTTTTACTTTATTCTTTAAACAATTTTGTTTAAATAAACAAAAAATAGTAAATTCTAATTCAAAGTAAAAAGACTAAATTTTCCAAATAAATGAATAAATAAATTAGATATTTAGAAAATTTGTTTTTAGTTTTTTAAATACATTTGTTTAAATAGCCAGCAAGATAGATAATAAATAAATAAATAAATAAATAAATAAGAGGGTCTTTTATACCTGGGAACCTGAATACAGAAGATTTTTTGGTTTAATTCCATAATTTATAATTTTTTATTTATTTATTTTTACTGATTGATTCGTTATTATTTAGTTTCAAAACAAAACAATGACATTTTGAAACCATTTTAAAAACGGTGTCATTGTCAGTGTAGAAGGTTCAAGGTAGTGACTGACTTTAAAAGAGTACCAACTATAAACAACCCTTTTTAAAAGGTAAATAATAAAAGTGTTCTTACCCAGCAAAACAAATAAAACAAAACAAACTATAAAAGGAGATCGTGGTGGTTCTAGTCCATTTCTCACAAGGAAGTAATCACAAAGAAATTCATCCCTTACTGGCTTGGTATAAGAAGAATCAAGACGAGGGGGGATTCTTAGGACCATTGATTTGTCAGTGGTTATAGTTGTGGGAGGCAGAAGAGGGGAAGAAGCGGGGGACACGATATGTCAGGGAGGGAAGAGAAGGGAAAGGGAAGCCTGGGGAAAATGGAATAACAAGCGGGGAGAAAGAGGGTAGATTTTCTGATTTTTTAAACAATGCCAACCAGATTGTGTACATTAGGTATGTTGGCAGTAGGGGAAGAGACTGGGCGAATAGGGGACTGATATTTACAGGAATAGCAGCCAGCTAGCTTGCTAGACAGACGGACAGAATTAAATAAAAAATTAAAAAAGAAAAGAAAAAAAAAGTAAAGAAAAGAAAAGGGAAGTAGGGGAGACTGGAGGTAAAAGGGTGTATGACAAGTACGTGTGATGAGGTCGTTTCTTCATCAACTACATCACAGAACAAAAAGAAACATCTTTAAAGTTCTTTTCGAATTGTCGTCTGCTGTAATCTGAGTCATCATATTATTAGTAAATGAAAGCACTAAGCACCCCCCAAATAGTTCGAACAACCCCTACCATAATAATAAAATACCCCTACCAAAAAAACAAAAACGTAGTATGTAAAGTAAAAAGTACTGTATATATATTTCTGTTCATAAATCAACCCTTGATTTATGGTCTAAGAATTATTTATAAAATTGATGATTGAAATTCAAACTTACAAAATTACTCATTATTACTCAACCCCTAGTTTTTTGCTTAAAAATTAATCATCAAAATTCGACTTATACATGTGTATATAGGTAAATGTTAAAATTCTAAATAAAAAGTTACTACCTTTATCCCATTATAGTTATTATATTTAGTGTACGAAATTCATGTACAAATGTAACAATTATTATGGGACAGGAGGAGTATTAAATTACTATTTTTACTGACGATATTCAATATTTCAAAATCATAATCATCAATGATAGTTGTCCCGTAACAGATGTTACATTTGCATATAAATTTTATACACTAAATGTAACAACTATTAAGGGACAGAAGTAATAACTCTTTTTCATGTAAATTGTGCTAGGTGTACAAAGGGTCCGACAAGACAATACTGTACAAAGTGGAATAATTAATTTAATGTCGGTTAAATTTGCCGTATTTGTAAATTGGGAATTTCCCTTTTTCTTTCCTTGTTTACCTTAAACTGATTAGAGATGTGATATTTTGAAAAAAATACTTATGTATGGTACAAACGAGAAGGGGGGGGTATCTTTTATATTTATTTAGTAGCCATTAAGAAAGATGCTGAATAATTACCTGATAGTGAAGACTGAGACAGATAGATAGATAGATAGATAGATAGATAGATAGATAGATAGATAGATAGATAGATAGTGAACAGACTGAAATAGATAGATAGGCAGTGAACATAGACAGGCACACAGATATATAGATATACAAACTGAGAGACAGAGATAGGGTATCTTCTTTGTGCAGATAGTCAAACTGATGTGATCAAGAAGATATTATCTTCTAACAAAAAAAAAAAAAAAAGAAATAGGAATTTTTTTTCATAACTTTATTACATAATCCTTCACTATTCCCACTCCCATTCAGAATTCCAAATCTTCATGCAGAAACATTTTTTATTTATTTTCTTTTTTAAGGCTAAAAAGAAACTGGATTGCAAGAAAGCCGACAAGCATACACTTGAGATAAATTTCCAATTTTAAGAAACAAGAAAAGAAGCCAAATGTAGAGGGATCTGGTGAGTATGGAGAATGCTGCACTTGTACAATTCTGTGTTTCACAAAAAACATTTTGTTCAAAAAGTATTTAGGCTGTTGGCATAACTTTTTTTTTTCAAACAGGCAATGGCTGATTTAACAGCAGTCTAGATACCATCACTTTATCATATAAGCTATTTAGCTGTACATACTTCTTTATTCAGATTCTATATTTAAAAAAAAAGGAATAAACAAACTGAAAGTTTTGTTCTTGATAGTATTTGATTAAATCAAATTCAGTGTTTCAATTTACTGAAGACTAAATGTATAAATAATATAGCTGGATTGCAGACCATTACTCCCACAGGTCCCAAAATAAGGAATGAACCAACAACACATACTGCACCCTGGTCAAAATCAGCATCATTCTCCTGGGTGTTACAATTCTATTTTCCATCAGTATATTCAATTTTATTGATCCAAATTCTATTTTATGGGAAAACCCTGGCTCCTAGTCTAGTGCAATAGCTAGTAAGTTATGCTAACAGACCATTGCTAGTGAGTTTTATTCTCACTGGGTGTCCAATACTTATGGCCTTGTGCCAAGCTTAGCATAAATAAGTAAAGTTGGCGACCGTAGTCAAGGGCTATCCAAAAGCTCCCTTTTCAAAAGCTACTACACTGAGGTGTAAGGGGAGGGCACTACTTCTTTCCCAGGATTACTCCACTTTATCCTTGAAATGTACCTTATAATGCTGAGTGTTAAGCCAGGAGGTATCAAGTACCACTTTTTGAGTCTTTGATATGACTCAACCTGAAATTGAACCCCAGTCTCCCGGGCCATTGGCAAATACTCTACCACTAAGCTAATGAGCTGGTAAATTAATATTTCACTTGAAATTTTACAAAAATGATCAAATATGGCCATTACTATTGGTCTAAATGTCTGTGATGAAGCTTGATAATTATTATCATTTAGTGTATTTGAACTCACAATATTGGACACATAGCATAATGGACATAGGGGTTTGGTTGAAGAGCTTTTAAGAGTAATCATCTGGAGGTTGCAGGTTCAATCCTAACTATTGGTAAATAACAAAGAATACTTACAATAGCTTAACACTAGTACGTGGTTATGTTTAATGGAATTAGAATAATCTACTCCCATGAATTAAATAAAGGGTTCAGTCCAAAGTTCAATATGAAACACCTGAAGAAGGCTAAAGGATGCCTTGGCCAAAATATTGTGAATATGATAATAAAGATGAAGACAGAAGTCTGAATACACTAAATGATAAAAATGGTCATTACTGACTTTTGTCGCTTTTAATTTATGCAGTTTTAGAAAGTTATCATTCTTCATCAGTCAACCACTTCAAAGTATATCAGATTAAGGAAATCTGCAGGCTAAATGAAGTTTAATTAGCCCTTTAAAAAATTAAAATCATTGCATATAATTTTTATTGAATCAATGTCAAAGAATAAATGCTAATGATAAAATAAAAAATATATTAAAAAAATGAGGCCTCAAGAGTGTGTGGACCTAAGCACTGAAAACCTGAAATATTTTTATTATTTTGAGAAAAGTCATTATCATTCTGAGAGATGTTTATTTCATTGATCATTATTCATTTTGTTACTGCAGTGTTTTAGGCCAATCTATAAATATATCCTTTTTCAAGTGTATAATTAAAAAAAGATATCTTTTATAATTTTGTGATGAGTTTTTATCATTCCAAGATTTGTTTGAACAACTGAAATAATTCCACAGCTATCTTCGGATGTACAGTTTTCTTTTCCAGAAATAAAAGCAGAAAAAAAATTATATTGACAAATAAATAGACTGACTTGATTCCATCCAAGGAATCCAAGCCACACAGAATTGCAATTTAAACAACCCATGTAACACAGGTGATTCTCTATTTCTTACATGTAGAAGGCTTTGCTATTATTTATCTACCAAGTAAAGATATCCATATGAATTAATCAGTTTATTTGCTATCATTCTTTCCTTTTTTATTACTCTTTCTATTGAAATAAAACTTTCTTCTTCCTTATGGATTGCACACCAGAAAAAAGCTGTAGAATGGATAGGCTGAAACACCATGGATAGGCTGAAACACAGTAAAAAGAATGAGCTTGATAATTCAAACAACTTTTAGACTCATCTCAAAATTAAAGAAGTCGTTGATTTTAATGGCATGCAATCCATCTAGGATTATTTTATGCCTAGAGATTAAGGAATCGCGTACATTGTATGTTCATATTTACTTTTTTTTCTTGAGAGTTTTATTTTTTAAAAATCCAAATAATTTTTAAACAGATCTATTTGACCCATAAATGGGACTTTAACAGTAATTAACACTTTGGGTAAGAGTAGACCTGGGAGTAATGGCCATAAAAATTACAGAAAGTAGTATTATTTTCACTGATTACATATGGTTAATCTTACAAATGTACCATTTAAAATAAAAGTTATATCAAAATTAGTTTAGATATTTTAATACTTTAAATATCTATTAAAATATATTATGAATTTAATTTCATTATACAAGATAAGGTCCTTGATAAAATTCATAGAAACATTCATACAATAATGGAACTAAGATAATCTTTTAATCTTTTAATCTAGATAAATTCATATACTTAGTACTGCTTAAACTACTATTTCAAAAGTATTAAAAATACAGACATCTTAGCAAGAAGTTTGAATTCAGTTGCCCTTCTTGATTAGTTTCCCCACCAAGTCTGGAGAGAAAAGAGATAGAGTCATTCTTTTCCCAAGGGCACAAGTGTTTAGGGAAAGCCAACTGCCTTAGTCAAGATTTGGACTCAGATTGCTGATTCCATTTTTCATGTTGATAACCATTACACCATCAGAGCATCCATATGTCAAAAATAAAAAACATATACATCACTGATGCCAAAATCTCCTAAATACTCAGCCATACAAATGTGCATATGGTCCCACCTTCACAAGAAAACAGTAATAGAATGAATATATATATATATATATATATATATATATATATATATATAGTGCAATTAGAAGGAAACTTGAGGTTGCAAGTCAAACATGTAAAAAGTCATCTGATGAGATGGAGAGTATAATAATATTATCTGGCAAAATAAATTTATAATGACAACTTAAGCAGGTTTGAGTTTCCTTCTAATTGCACTATATATATATATATATATATATATATATATATATATATATATATATATATATTGCCTGGAACAATTAATGACTTTATTTGTCATGCTATTGATTGGGAAGCCCCAAAAACCAAACTTAAAAAAATATATATATAAACAAATCTATTTGTTTGGTAATGAAAGGAATAATAATAAAACTATCCTTTTTCCATTTTGTCTATCTTTGCAGAAGACTATTCACTTCTTTAAAGCAGAAAAGCTATTTTTCACAGCAAAAATTTTAGATTGATACACTTAAAATGCTCTTAGAAAATAATGTAATTACCAAGCAAATTTGCTGTTGAATTATGATTTTGTGGGGTTTGCATTCACTTTGAATGTAAATTTTATTTATCTATCTAGTTAGCTTGCTAGCTAGCAAGCTTGCTATTACTAAAATTCTCTGTATGCTTGTAAGTAAACAGCACATTATAGTAAGATTTTTATTACGCGATATAATTAAAATGTTCTCAGAGAATAAAGCAATTTCCAGTCTGATTTGTAACTGAATGATAATTTTTTGGGGGTCATCCTATGCACTGAACATGATTTTTTTAGTTATTCAAATTCTCATTAAAACAGAGATAACTATGAAATCCTAATTAGAATCTTTAAGTCCTTCCAAAATAGAAGCATCAATCTTATCATGGACTGCTGTTATAATGGGAAACTAATGGCTTCATGGGATCTAACAGCTAAGGATATATATATATATATATATATATATATATATATATATATATATATATATATATATATAATAAGAATAAAATGCCAGTAATAGCTAAAAAATGTCCCTAATTACAGACACCTGTCCGTTTTTAGGGAGATGACCACAGGATGAATGTATTTACATATTATCAGGAAACAATAAGTTAGAGAATGGCAAAATTGCAACCAGGTCAAAGGTCAGTACACAATAAAAATAAGTGCACTGTTAAGTAGCTACCTATGTTAATCTTAGGCTTAAGTTCATTTTGTTGATAAATTTGACAGTAATATTTATAGCTATGAGTAAGAAAATTATTAGCAGTTATAATACATGCATGGAGAAGACATGAACTTCACAGATTCATGAACAAATAGGGTGTTCTTTTTACTATTTCTTATTTTGACATTTTGAAAGACCAGATAGTGACAGATGTTACTTGGATGTAATATAATGACATTTTTGGAAGAGTTTGTTAACATACCCGTGGGCCTAATTTTTAAAAACCATGCAAGACTCTATTGTGCATTTTATACAAAATAAGGTTCACAAAGAATTTAGCAGTTGAAGAAGAAGAAGAAGAAGAAGAAGAAGAAGAAGAAGAAGAAGAAGAAGAAGAAGAAGAAGAAGAAGAAGAAGAAGAAGAAGAAGAAGAAATAAAAAAATAATAAATAAATAAAAAAAATTAAAAAAATAACAATGAATGTTTTTTCCCTCTAAGTCAAGCTCATTTCAAATTTAGTTTACTTATAAATAAGATCAAATTTCCTTCCTCTGAACTGTCAAAAAATACTAGGAAGTTAAACTTTATAAAAGTTTCAAATTACCTGTCTATCTAGTTATGCATAAAGTCACATTATTCATGTGTGTATATATAAAGCGGTGAATAAAAATATAACCACATATTTCAACAAATAGTTTTATATTTTCATGATAAGGCAACACTACATTATGAAAAACCACAATGAAATAGACACATACTTTGCACAGCGGCAGAGATTTCCAAGGTGTGGAAATTCCAAGTTGAAAATATATGTACATACACGCAATGATTAAATTATTATGTTATATAAATTGGCAACAGTGTTGTTGAGGGTGACCCAAAGGCTCCCTTTTCAATAGCTACTACACCGAGGTTTAGGGAAGGGCGCTACTCCATTCCCTGGGTTGCTCTACTTTATCCTTGATCCATACCTTATTTGGTATGACTTAACCTGGGATTGGACACCAGTCTCCCAGGCCATTGGCAAACACTCTTCCCATTAGGCCAAGTAAAGCTGGTGACCATAGTTGAGACCAACCTGAAAGCTCCCTTTCCTGAGGTGTAGGGAAAGGCACTACTCCTTCCCCTGGATTGCTCCACTTTATCCTTGATATGTACTTTATAATGCTGAGTGTTAAGCAAGGAGGTATCGAGTACTACTTTTTGAGTCTTTGGTATGAACTCCAGTCTCCCAAACCATTGATGAATATATATTTATATTTATATATATAGATTCATACACACACAAAATGATTAGATTATTAGATATTTATACTCATATACTATGATTAACTTATATATATATATTAATTACATACATTCATATGCACAAGGATTGGATCATATATATATATATATATATATATATACACACACACACACGCACACACACACACACACACACACACACACACACACACACACACACACACACACACACACACACACGGCAACAAAATTATAGATGTATGTATATATGCACATATACACAACAATTATATATATATATTGTGTTGTCGGTGAGAATTTTTCGTAGTTGTGTTGTTGGGCATGAATGTTTTTTTAAATGCTGAGCTATTGAACTTGTGTCAGAAAGGTGCATTGTAAGTCTCCTCGACAGGGTAGTTGAGGTTAAACCAACACAACAATACTCGAACATCAAAATAATAAATAAAAACTTCAGATTCTCGAAGCACTATATATTAGAAACCTGCAACCAGCACTTAATAGAATTAATTTTCAAACCAGTGCTAACGTACTTAAATGTCTTTAGCTACTGGCACTATTTACAGAATTACATTTAAAAGCAAGTGTCATAATCTCCAACAGCAAAGACATCCTTACACAGTAGTAATTTGCTAAAACAAAAGTTACATCACTTTTGTAACAGATTCTCCCCTGATGATGGCCCAAAGTCGGGCAGAAAGTACTAGGGATACATACAACAATGGACAATACCTAAATCAATTCCCCCCGAATACGATAAAAGTAATACGGGAATTCGAACGGATCCAAAAGAAAATATGTAGGCATAAAATGTCTATTATGTTTAATGAAATTTGCATATATATATATATATATATATATATATATATTAAAAGAATAAAAGATATCAAGAGAAGATGAATTTGGAATGATTCTATTTGAAAATATATAAGAGGATTCTTATAGATCTCCTGGAGTGCTCAAAATATGATAATATATAAATTTAATATATAAATTCATACAGAGCATATATAAATTTAATATATAAATTCATACAGAGCAAATTCATATAATCGGAAAAAACTCAACCTGCTGTCATTTGGCTATTATAAATTTATTTCAGTTGGCCACTCTATAAAAGAAACAAACCTTGTTGAAATGTCTGTCTGTTGACTTAAGGAAATACTTGCCTAACATCGATATTAGAAAGGTTGCTTTCTTTAATATACACTTTTAATTGGCATAGTGGGTTGAGTGTTTACCAGTGATTTGTGAAACTAGGGTTTAATCCCAAGTCAAGTCATAAAAATGGTACTTGATGCTTCCTAGATTAACACTCAGCATTATAAGATAGGGATCAAAAGGTAAGTAGAGCAATCCAGGGAAAAAGTAGCAACCTCACCTAAACCTCAGGGTCGTAGCTTTTGAAAAGGGAGCCTTTGGCTTGCCCTCAACTAAGGTTGGTCAACTAATATATGTGTGTGTATATATATATATATATATACACACAAATGGAGACTTTTTCAATATATATATACACATACACTTTTAATATATATATGTATATATATATATACATACACACACACACTTAATACACACCTATTTATATACACACTTTTGATACTCATATATATACACTTTTAATACATATATATATATATATGTATGCATACACTTTTGATATATATATATACATATGTACATACATACATATATACTTTAATATTAGGACCTTCAACAAGTTCTCACTGATTTTTATGAAAGGTGAAGTTTTATTTTCAAAAATTAGTAAGAAACATGTCACTGAAAGTATTGTCCATTTCTAGCCACTTCTTCTCCCCATCTTTTTGGCAGCATTTGAATTCCCTGTTGGAAAAACAACACATCTTTTGAGGCTAACCACGAGTCAACCCATTTTTTGCATTCATAAGAATGAAAGCACTGCTCAGCCAGGCCATGTGCCATCGATCGGAACAAGTGATAATCAGACAAACAAAGTTGTTTACACTTCAGTGAAATGACATTCACCAAATTTCAAGTTTTCTTATAGTACTTCCTTACAGATGCATTACCATCTGAAACTACATGCACACAGTTCTGGGAACACCATCTGTTGGAAAACAGCGAGAACTTATTCAAGGTCATATATATATATATATATATATATATATATATATATATATATATATATACTTTTAATACACACACACACACACACATATATATATATATATATATATATATATATATATATATATATTATATGTGTGTGTGTGTGTGTGTGTGTGTGTATATACATATATCAGCTCACTGGCTGGAGCTGTAGAACACATCAAATGCATCTCTGCAAACAAATGAACTCTGGCTCATTTAAAGATGTTATTTAAAAACTATTTCTTTATAAATCATATTTGATATATATATATATATATATATATATATAAACAGAATTTGTCATTAAATAACCAACAGGTGTTAATATGCCATAAAACCAACCAAACCAATCAATATATATAGATATATATATATACATACCAATTCATATATACATATATCAAACATTATATATATATATATATATATATATATATATATATATATATTACACCAATTTATATGTACATATGTATATAAACCTATTCATATTTACCTTTATTATATATGTATATCACACACATATATACATATCAACCTATTCGTTTATACATATATTATGTATCACACACACACACACACACACACACACACACACACAAACCTATTCATATATGTGTGTGTGTGTGTGTGTGTGTGTATACGAACTATATATATATATATATATATATATATATATATATATATATATAGGGAGGGAGGGAGAGAGAGAGAGAGACACACACACACACACACAGATTATGGATTTAAAAATATATTCTATTATGCCCTACACTTCATGGAACCGGAATGTTGTTAACGAACTCAAACAACCCCTCCACTTTGTTTAAGTGTTCATTTTCTTCCCCTAGTCAGTACGATACACTAAAATAGAAAGTTTTTACTATCATTTCGGTAAAGATCAATATGTGAAAAAGATCATTACAGTATGATCCACAAAATCGTGTTTGTGACTTAAAATCTATTCCATTCATCATTATCACCATCATGTTTTCTCTGAAAATCTGGACACGAGAGAATGAATAAATAGAGCCTGAGAATCGTCACAAGAAACACTACAATTACATAAAAGAAAAATAATGAACGAAAGAAAAAAAAACGTGTGTAAACGTGTGTGATAATTGTATATTTTAAGCGATGAGACTGCACACTAGAAAGTCCCAGAGTGTTCGTTGTTGTTGTTGGAACTGTTACTATTAATATTAAATAGGTGGGTTAAATCCGAGTTTACTCACGCGCCAAATAAGACATAATTGCATTTTAAATGTCCCAGGTCCTTTTGCATTTAAAACACCAGAATAAAATCATTCATCACTAATTTTCACAGACTAAAATTCTCATTATTTAATACCGTAATCCAGTAAAAAACGGTCTTCATAGCGATATTTGCATTACAGCAATACACTAAAAAGATCTCAGAATAAGCAATTTCCTCTCAAATTTGCGATTGAATGCTAATTTCGTTGTGTCTGCATAATTAAAAAAAAATCCAATTCTAGATATAACAGAGGGATAGCCACAACGAAGACTCTTTACTCCTCATCATTCGCCTTCCAAAGTAATACTTACCAATATCATTATAGACGACTATTCCGAGAAGAACCCACTGGGTTCATCGGTCGTCTAATTTAAATTGAAAGATTAAAGAAAAATAAAATACAAAAAGATAAATAGATGAAACAAAAATATAATAAGAAAAATGACATTTCACGATTATGTTGTGTGTTCATTATTTAGCGGCAAGCTTTTTTTGGAAGCAATTTTGGAATAAATGTTTGAAATTAAAACAAGATAATTCCTTGGGCCAACTGGTCTAGAATTGAACATTACATGAGTAAAATTCAATAAAGAACGGCGTGAGTAAACTAGAAGTTTACAACCAGATAAATAAAAAGTTCTTACAATTTTCCCCCTTCCTCCTACTGATGGATACCTAGAAGATAGTATCTTCTTGATAATACAAGTTTAATCATAATGGGACTAAAGTCCTTTGGTAGGAAAACACGGACACTGACCAGTAAAACTAATTAATTCGATGTTTCTGTCCCCACCAAAAATTGTCCGAAAAGAAAGAACAAAGCTAAAAAGCAGATAAATTGTCATTTTAATTTAGTATTCTGCATTTATCTAAATATTAAGAATTATTTCGATTTTATTGGAGATTCGACTTCATTGCTTAATGACCAGGGAACAAACGAGTTAAGAAAATATAACCCAATTATTAAAATGTTTAAAATAAAAAGTAAAAAATTGAGAACTGCCAATATTTGGGGATAAAAATGTCTCTCTTTCTAATATCCGATTAAGGAAAAACCCGTTAATTATATATTCTAAACACTTTGCTGATTGATTTTATTAGCATATGTATGGGTCATAAATGTTCAATAACATATCAGTATTGTCTTAAGACGTTCGGTTCCCAGGAGATTCTCTTTACTCTTTGGCATCGTTGTAGTAAGTCTCTCCGGCAAAGAGACAATGTTTTTCTTTTTAAGTCTCTCAAATCTTTTTCTAAACATCAATATCTATGAAGTAGACAAACATTTATGCAGTTTGGGTTTAACATCCACACATGATTAAAAAAACAAAAAGAAGAAAAAAAAGAATGGCTGTTAATCATTGACCGAGAAGCATGATGATGATGATGAGCAGGTGTTCTTTTAAGGGTGGGGAAATTCTTATTTAGGATCTGGAAACTAAATTTACTAGTTCGGTGAGTGAGGTACAAGCAATGTGACATTTAGAATCAATTCCCTATCCAACCTATAATAAAAACAAATGTTCAGTAAAATAGATAAATGAATAAATTAAAATAAAAAACCCGTTGCCCCCCCCCCAGATACGACTTAAAAATGAAAATGATTATATTAATAAATAGAATTAAAAAAAAGTTTAATTCAAAAAACGACATCAAAGATTTCAATCAAATTATTAAATAACTCAACTCAAATGATCTATTTTTTCTCTTTCGGCTAAGAAAACCCGGGACTTTAAAAACAAAGCTAAAGCAAGTAAAATATAAAAATAAAGGGAGACACAATCAAAATCGATTTAGAGAATTTATCGATTGATTGATTCGATTTTTAAAATGTCATCTAATATCGCATTAAAACGTTAATATAGTTTTATTCCTTACCTTTAAACAACAGCGAGTAGTAAATAATCCAACGTTATGAAAAGAATGTGGGGAGTGTTAGGTTGTTTTTCAGTTGTTGTTTTTTTGTTTAGTTTTGTTTTTTTCTTCGTTACTTTATACGCTTCGGTAACTCGATGGTTAGAGCACACAGGTAAAATGTAATTTTCTTTTCAACACGATAAAGTTTTTATAAGTTAAAAGTACTTTCAGGAAAAATTTAAAAGCAGGAAAGAGAAATGTTATCGCTTAAATTTAGGTCTTTAAATTATTAATTACTCAGTCATGTTTTTGGTCAGCTTTCGCTATGTTGATTTCAAAACTTCCCCTTTATATATCTATATTTCGATTTTTTTTTGTTTCTATCTATCTATCTATCTATCTATCTATCTATCTATCTATCTATCTATCTATCTATCTCAGTCTCTTCATATCTGTCTGCTTACTGTTGTTCTTCACTTCAAATGTGACAAATATTTAATATCATCGTTCAATGAATACCTATTCGCCGTCGAGTCTTTTAGCCGGCCGGATGGAAAACTGAACATGTGGTCCCTGGGGGCCGTCCTCTCAGCAATACCTACTATACACGGCTGAGTTCATGACTTAGCGCCTGAGACGCCGTAATTGAGGAATGACGACAAGATCAAGCATTTTTGTGACGGTAGCGCATGAGTTTGGATTCGTGCATGACTCCCCCACAATAAAATTACTATGTGTCAAATCCGACCGAATAGGAGGTTGGATAAATATATCATCCTATGAAAACCTAGTTTAATTTCAACTTTGAAAAACTGATGTAGATTTGAACATGACATGTGTGACTAATCAGATAGTATTTTTGACAGTTGAATGCTAAGGCAAAATGGTAAACATAATTTTTCCTAAAGTGAGGCAGAAGGGGGTTTGACTATTTGAAGTAGTTTAAAATCTCAAAATAGATATAGAATCACATCAGTGATGAATACCTATCTATGGTTAAAGCGATGAACTGCGGAATCGTAGTACGCGAGTTCGTACTCCAGTTGCGCTATTACGTTCACTTTCGGGCAAATACCCTTGGGAAAGGTATGAACCCCCTTATTCTCCCTCCAGCTATGGGTAAATAGTAGGACGGACTTGGTTCTTCAGCCTTGGTGAGGCAACTTGTCTAGGAGAAGGAAAACTCTGAATTCAAAACCTGTTAAACTCCGCTTAAAAATTGACCTTGTGTCATATCCTGCCCGAGCGGAGGGGTTGGTAAATAGTACCTATCTATGGGCCCGAATAAAACCATTGCCTAAGTAAAACAAGAACTGAGTAGAATTTGTAACCCCTGCTTGTCAGAGAGTATATATTTACCCACTCCCTCCATTATGGACTGGATGTGACACAAGGTCAATTTTTAAGCAGAGCACAACTACTTGGAATTCAGAGTTTCCATTCTCCTTGACTGGTTGCCTGCCCGAAGCTAAAGAACCCAGGATGCCTCCTGTCAAAGAGTCCATGTTTATGTCTAATATGCACTCAAGAACAGCTTGGTAAGGCATAATAAAACTTAATGCTTTAAAATCATAAAATCTGACTTTATCAAATTGTGTGCCATGAAAATGCATATCCAAAACTAGAATAAAAGAAATGACAACTATTATAGCAGAGCATTTGATAACTTTTTTAACAGAAATAAAACAATCATTAAACTCAGATTATGATTGGGTAATCAAAAATAAGAGAAACTTAGATGTGCTTTTTTTTATAATTTTGTCTATGATTACAGAAGTATTGCAACTTCATTTTTAGTTACAGAGTTTAATTATAACGTTCCACTGAGAAATAATAAAATCCTTGTATCCTTAGTTTAGAATTGAATTAACATTTTATGAAAAAAAATTGCCAGAGTTTTATTTATGGGCAATATTGTTAAACTTAGGGGCAATGTTCTTAAATTTTTATTAAACTTATGGGCAATGTTCTTAAATTTTTGTGCTCTGTTGACATGGCTTTGGCTATGCTGGCTGTATCCTCTGCAGAGGAATACACTCCACACACACACACACACACACACACACACACAAAAGGAGTGTCCTAGGTATGACATTAAACTGCATCTGATAGTGAGGCTCTAGTGCTGGAAATTTGGTGAGTGTGAAGTAGCCCTTTGTAGGTCCACTCTCAGCTGGAGAGGTTGTAACTGTTACACTCTAATCTATGGCTCTAATAGGTCAGTTTAAAAATTATTTGCATCAAACAGGACCACTGGCAAAAAAAAACTTCTCAAAAACAACACAAGAAATGTAAATGTGAACATGATTCCTTTACTTCTTGGCATAAAATAACCCAAGACAAATTGACATGCCATCAAAAATTAATCAACCTTAAATTTCTCTGATCTTAATGATTCCTATAAAAATTATTTCTTCTCCAGTTTAAGCAGTTTTTTGCAGTGCAACTTGAGAAAATGCTAAAGATGTATGCTATACTCCTCAGTATTCCAGAATGGGAGTCTTACCATCAGATACAAAATTAACATAGCTAAACATGACATTGATAAATATATGTAGGGGAGGAGCCTTTTTATTAGTGTCTCTACTCAAAGCTGATATTTAAAGTACAGAAACCTTAAAAAAAAGACTAAAGTAAAAAAAAAGTCAAAGCTAAAATTTAAAAAAAAGAAAAAGATCCAAAATGCTGCATCTTTTTTATTAAAGTTCTTATCAGAAAAGTCCTGATGGATTATCTTCCCTTGTCTGTAGGATTAAATTTTCCTTGTCGCTAAGAAGAATCATGAGTGGTTGCCATATGACAGGGGCAAAAAGGTGCAAAGAAAGATCTCTTGCTTGATATGCCTCACAAAGAAGATGTGACTTTTTTCTATCTAGGAATGTCCCCTTCAGTGGGGAGAGCCCTGGATACATTCAAAATATCACATTCACAATGAAATATAACCAAAGGGCATTATTTACTAAGTAGATAGAATGGACCACTTTTTTTATTCATCACACACACACACACACACACACACACACACACACACACACACACACACACACACACACACACACCTCTAATGTTTGTTCCTGTTTGGCTTACACATCAATAAAAGTTAAGAATTGTTTATTGGATTTTTTCCAGAATGGATTTGATTGATTGATTTTAATGACATGCCAACCTGTCTAGGATTATTTTGTGCTTAGAGGTTAAGGAATTGCATTCATTGTATGTTAATATTTACACTTTTGTGAAGCTGTTTCTTAAGAGAGCTTTTTTTGCATAAAGACTTATTGAATATAATTAATTTTTATAAAGATCTGTTTGACCCATAGATAGGACGGTACAGGTGTAAGCAGACCTGAGAGTAATAACAATAAAGAGGTATGCTATACTCCTCAGTATTCCAGAATGAGAGCCTTACCATCAGAAGCAATTAAGTGTCATACCTTTTTGCAGGGATATGGTTTGTGTATTTTAAGTTCTACCAACAGGGTGGCTTCTTGAATGGGACTTAGTTTTTCATTGTATGAGGATTATGAGTAATAAATATCGTAGCTGTAATATTTCAATTCCAATGGATGTAAAAATTTGAATCTGATGTATGAAAAAGCCCCTAAATGCTCGATATAGCTGTTTTAAAAAATATATTTTAAACTTTTGACAGCATTACCCTCGTCTTTGGGCAAAGCTGCAAAAATCCTATGACTCAACAAATCAGGAAATCATCAACATCATCGTCATCAAGGCATGCCAACAGCGCAGATTCCTTTGACTCTTCCTCACCATCCATCCCTATCAGTCATCACTCTTGGCAAGTTCTCACAGTCTGCACAGAGCTGATGAATGTAAGTTTTTGTCGGTCAACCAACCCAAGTATAGCCATGTCCATAGGAGAATGTAGCAGATGAATTTGTCCTTACTTTACCACCAATGCTCAGTATGTCTTGCTCACCAAGTAAAATCAAATACTTGATTGACTATTTGAGAGAAAAGTTGAAGAATTTTGATTCTCTGAAATAAAAATTCTTGTAGAAATTTGATAATAAACTAACACTACAAATTGAGTTTCTTGTCAGTGAGAAGAAGAAAATGCATATCAACTCTTGTGGGATATATATATATATATATATATATATATATATATATATATATATATATGTGTGTGTGTGTGTGTGTGTGTGTGCATTTGATTTGTAAGTGAAGAGTTTGTTGGTAACAATTTTTAAATGCGGGAGAGCTCATTTGTTTGCACACACTTAAATGGTTTCAAGCATTGCTATTTGATATTAGTAATTCTATTTATCAAGTATTTTTATCTATAAATTAGGGTTTTCCGATTATTGTCTTCAGCTTTATTGTTATATTCACAATTTTTCAGCAGATATGTCCTCCAGCCTTCTTCAGGTGTTTCTTGTCAAACTCAGGAGCCTATATGGGACTTTGAACCAAGTCCATTGGGGTTGCTTGCTCTGATTCCATTAACCATAACCGGGTACAAGTGTTAAGTATTCCTGTATTCAGACAACTATTTTTTATCTAGTATGAACAATCTGCATACAACTTTTTGGTTTCAATAATAATAATAATAATAATCCTTAGTAAATGATTGAACAGTTCTATTTGACCCATAGAAGGGACCCAAACAGGTACTACCACTCCTAGGGAATTATAGTGAAATGTTCTTAAAAGTTCTTGCTCATAAGTAGAGTCCTCACTGAGTGTTCAACACTTATAGCTGGCTGCCAAAATTGGCTTTATCCAATAAATATCTACTATCACCCATGATAGTGAAATGATCAGCATGCTTACTGTACAAGCTGTTGACAGTGAGCATGAAATGCTTGAGAAATATGACCTGGTGCCAAAGATGATTTTATCTTACAGATATATTAGACCTTTCGTAGTGGTACAAAAGATGAGTGTGCTAGTTTAACAAGCCACTGAGTTTAATCCCCAGGAAGTGTTCTGATAGTACTGCAAGTGAATTCAGTTATTGCTTGATAATTTGAAAAAGTAGCCATGTGCAAACGTTGGCCTAGTTTACAAAAGAAAATGAAAATTCACATGCCAGCTCATAGGTTGAAACTTAAAGCAACCATGACTGGTTAAAAAAAACCTTCAAAAAAACATCTTTACAAGATAAGCAATAAACCTCACCCCAAATTTGTTTGTACAAAGTGTGTTAAAAAGTATCAACACGGAAGCTTTATTTACCAAGACAGAAATGAACAATGAATGAAACATTAATTGTCTTCAGTATAATCCCCCTGGCCTTCAACATGTTTATTTGAATGAATTCTCCATTGGTCAAATTGCCACTGAAACTTCTCTTTTGATATGATAGGAACCTGTACAAACGTATGCACTTGAGATAAATTTTTAGCTTGGGAAGTAAGAAAAATTTGTATAGAGCAGAGGGTCTGGTAAGAAGAAAAGTTGCTGCACTTGCACAATCCAGTGTTTTACCAAAACTGTCATTCAAAAAATATCAATATGAGTTTTACAATTTAAAAAAAATTGACATTGAATCATCTAGATGATTTCTAGAGATCATCACTTGATTATATTACTTCCTCAGCTGTGCATGTCTTCATTTAGATTTAAAATTTTTAAAAATTTCAAGTTTCCTTCAAGCTACTTTCTTAACATACTTCATATATCATTAAGACTCAACATACAGAACAATATATGCCAGCTTCTGTGACTGCAGCAGATACAAAAAAATGTTGGTATGTATGACTAGCAAAAACAAAATTTGGGGTGTGATCTAATCCACTAGTCCCAGCCAGACAAGTTTATTGTAAACAATTGCTTGCATATGTAGATATTTGTAAATAAAACCAAATTTAAGTCAAAGGGAAGATAAGACAGGTCATTGGTTGACTGACTTTGAGTGATAAGGTGTCGGTTCAATTTTAGAATGTGATATTTGTTTTAATACAAAAGGCAACCAAGCATTGTTGGGATTAAATGTTTATGACTAACATCCTAACTTCATCTTTACAAAACATTTTTATCTGTGATAAAAGTTATTTAGCCTTTTGACTTTAATGGAATAGTCCCAAGAACTGGTCCGTTGAAATTGCTAGTTTGTGATATAATTATAACGTTATGTCATTTTGTCCCAACTCTAAAAAATCATTTGTGCTTAAAAAGACTTTGAATCAAAAGAATAAAACTTATCAAAGATTTTATGAAATCATTTATATTATAATGATTTGACTTGGGTGAATCAAAGTTTTTATGCATTTGATAAATAATTTGCAATTCATTTTTATAGTAAAATAATTTTCATTAAATTTCAATATATGCATTTAATTTTTGCTATCTCACTTTTAATTTAGTGTCCTGGGTATGATAAAAAACTGCATTTGGAGCCTTACCGGGGAATGTGAAGTCACCTGTTGGTTGGCATTACTGCCAAGTCCAGTCAACCTCTGAATGGTAGCACCTGTTAGAGTTACATCTAGCTGTCAACTAGAACTGAGATAATGTTTAAATTGATTTTGAACTACTTTTTCACTTAAAACATTCATATTGTAACAAAGCATCAAATGTTTCAAAGGATTGAACTTAAAACATGGATATCGCAACTTGATAAGAATAGATAATTGATTTGGTTTGGTTTTATAGCATATCAACCATTGTAGCTTATTTAGTGCCAAATCCATTTTTATACATATAAACAGTTCTATTTCAAACTATTGAGTTGAGCATAAGTACACTTTTTAGTTCTATTTGACCCATAGATAGGACCCTATCAGGTGCTACCACTCCAGACCAGAATGGACCTGGAAGCAAGGCAATAAAGGGATACTTCGCATTTCCTTAAGCTCCAGCATTACTGGAGCCTCACCATCATATCCAGGACACTCATAGGGGAAGTCTTACCCCTCTGCAGAGATGCAGTCAATGTATTCTACAGCATCAGCTGACTGGCCTAATAGTTAATTAGAGATATATATTTGTTTGCAAATAGTAAGAGTGCTTACTAGAAACCATATAGTTGCTTGTAAATTATTAATATTAGAGAGGAATTCTTGAAATCAAGTAACTATTAAGAATAGTTACTAGAAGTTATAATTGTTTCCTTAATGATAAGGTGTAGTTATTTAAAGTTATAATTGTTTCCTTAATGATAAGGTGTAGTTATTTAAAGTTATAATTGTTTCCTTAATGATAAGGTGTAGTTATTTAAAGTTATAATTGTTTCCTTAATGATAAGGTGTAGTTATTTAAAGTTATAATTGTTTCCTTAATAATAAGGTGTAGTTATTTAAAGTTATAATTGTTTCCTTAATGATAAGGTGTAGTTATTTAAAACCATGTAATTGCTTGAAAAGAAAATGACTCAAGCATTAAATAACCCAGCAAGGGTTGACATGTCATTAAACCAATCAACTAACCAAATCTATATTTGAATGAATAAAAATTTTGATGAATTTGATTAATATTTGTAAAGCATTTCTTTAGTAAATATTTTACAACATATTTTTAGGGTGTTAGCATAAAATGAAATGCTAACAGTCTCATCTAAAATTTGAATGGAGCTTACTCAGTCCATTTTTAAAAAAAGAATAACCATTACTCCACCTGTATCTCTTTTCATTTTGTTCTTACACCTGTCCACACAAAACTATCCTGAGGCAAAATATATGAGATGTAATAAAAAAGTATTTAGACTTAAAATTAAAAATTAAATGAGAATGTGTGTGCAGGTGAACAAAATTAAGCACAAGTGAAAAGAAAGCAACTCAGTCTCTATATTATCTACACACCTGCAAATGCTGACACATCAATAAAGAATGGTTGATAGATTTTAAAGGCATGTCAACCATCTAGAGTTATTTTATGCCAAGAGAATCATGTTCATTATATGTTTATATTTACTTTTTATGTGTTGTTGTTTCTTAAGAGTTCCCCCTACCCCATTGTCCTATCAAATACGAATGGTTTTTAAAGAGATCTATTTAAAACAAAGTTTGGACCCTAATAACCCTAATAGGTAATACCACTCTGAGAAGACTAGTTGGCTAGGGCTGTAGAATACACTGATTGCATCTCTGCAGAGGGGTAAAACCCCCACCACCAACAAGTGTCCTGGATATGACATTAAACAATCTGATGGTGAGGCTCCCACCTCAGAGTTTTGGAGAATGTAGAGTACCCCTTCATTGCCATAGCTCCCAGGTCCACTTTGACCTGGAATGGTAGCACTTGATAAGGTTTTATCTATGGGTCAAATAGAACAAACTGTGTGCAAACAAATGACTGCTGTTATATTGTGACTGTTATTAGCAATACCTGAAACTATTTAACTGAATGCAAAAAAGACCTCAGGCTCTTTTAAGAATGTTATCTACAAAATGTATTTACAAATCATATATATATATATATATATATATATATATATATATAAACAGGATTAGGCATTAAATAACCTACAAGGGTTGATATGCCATAAGACCAAACCAAACCACTCAGAATCAGAATAAACTTGAGAGTAATGACAATGAAGGGATACTCTACATTCCCCAGATCTCTAGAACTGGAGCCTCACCATCAGATGTAGTTTAGTGTTATACCCGGGACACTCCTTTTGTGTGTGTGTGTGTGTGTGGGGGGGTCTTACCCTCTCTGCAAGGGTGTTAACACATCAATAACTCTATAGGTAGACACATAGTTATGATATAAAATTTTCAGTTTAATATTTGTTCTATATGATTTATATTCCTCTGAATTAAGAATATTATCAAATGGAGGAGATTGTATTGAAAATCGATTGTTTTTTGTGTAAAATAAATGCTTTCTTTTTTTTTTTTCTTTTTCCTCATTAGGCTATAGACTTATTGATATACAGCCTTTCAACAAAGCAGGATAGATCTGAAATTATTCTATCTTCTGTTTGAAGAGCTTATTTTGCCCTGTTGATAGAGCCTAGAATACAGAAAGTATCCTCTGAAGGAAAGTAAGAACCTCTCCATTCCCCTCAAAAAAGGGGGTGTCATAGGTATGACACTCAACTACATCTGGTGGTAAAGCTTCTTTTCTGGAGATCTGTGGATTGTAGAGTGCCCCTTCATTGGCATTACTCCCAAGTCCACTCTGTCTCAGAGTGGTAATACTTGTTAGGGTCTCATCTTTGGGTCAAATAGATCTGTTTGAAAATTTATTTGTATTGGATAGGAATATATGAAACCATGTAACTGTGTGCAAACAAATAATTATTAAAAAATGAAAAATGTGCAATTAAAAAAAAACAAAGCAATGGAACATTGAAAATATAAATAGTAATAATTGTAATCAAACATTTATAATGAATCAAATTTCAGCATTAAGTAACCCATAAGAAGTTGATTTGCCATTAAACAAATAAGCCTAAACCAGGTTGAAGAGCCTTATTATGACACACGAAGGATAAAGAAAATTATTTCAAAATAGTGCACGCAAGGCTCTCTCTCTCTCTCTCTCTCTCTGTATATATATATATATATATATATATATATATATATATATATAAAGAACTTATTTCTATGTAGTAAATTGATGTAAGCGTTCTAATTGAATAGCTTATTGTGTAAGTTATGAATTCAAACTACCTTGTTGTAGGTACCCTGCATGGTTCCTAAAATTCACAGCTCTTATGCCTTGTCCTTCCCTGATTTCCAAGGAGCAAACCAGAAATAAATCTTTTTTTCTGTATAAGAAGCAGCAGGAGTAGTAATTGCTTGACACTTGTTAAAGGTGCTTAAATCTTCAAATATTTCCTGACTAGTGTAATCTATTAAAAAACACGTGTTGAAAGCAAATCAACCACATTAAGCAAACACTTTCACTTACACATTTCTTGAGTCAGCACTTTTTCAATCTTGCAAAAAAAAAAAACCCACATAAATTCATTCATTTACCTTATTGTCACACAAGAACCCCACCACTTAAGTCTACCATAGCCAGGAGTAATTATCTGTCAGGTAACATCTATACTGATCCTACCCACAGGTTGTAGGATCAGGGTCAATCCTTGGTGTCTGAAATTCTTCAAAAAGGGGAAATGTAGATAGAGTTGAGCTATTTATGGCACCATCCTTTCATATGAGAGGGAGTCCTGCTTTAAAAAATGACCTTGTTGAAACTGCCTTTACCAGGGAGATTATCTTTTATTTGCAATAAAACAGAACACCTGGAAATAAAATATACCACAAATATCATCTGATCACTCAAATTTGACCTTCAAAAGATGATTTTATCAAATATTTCCTGAATGATAGGAGTTCCATTTTCTGTAGTCTTGGCAAAGGCTCATATATGTTTGTGGAAATATACTTTCTCTTCAATTTTTTTTTGTGATAAAAAAAATGCCACACTACTGCAATATAAACACAGCTGTGGAGATATTGGTACATGAGGAGCCATCTATTGGCAAAAAAGTAAACTATTGATAGACAAAGCTAAGCAGTAGCAGTCAACAAATTATGGTAATTATAGATAATTTGTTAACACTATCCTTATTACAATACTTCATTATTATTATCTTAATTAGAAACAATTTTTTGAAACTTTTAAAAGTTGCCTTAGAGTTGTCAGCTTGTTAGATTCACAGTAGACCTAATACTCCCCAGTGACTTCTGTTAGTAAAATATAATAAAAGCTAATTTCTTATTTTCTGGCCAACTTTTTACTCACGTTTATATCTTGTGTATGATGTGACTCTATATCATTAGGCTAAAATTTAGGTCTCAGAAAGTTGCATGATACACAAGTATATATGGTAATCTAAAAAACAATTTTGCTTGTAATTATATAACTATCATTTGTAAGTGTCACACCTTTAGTTATTGATGTGTTAATACTGTTTTAACTACTCTATCTAGGTTTACTTTTTGAATATGGCATGTATGTATTGACCGACCCCACTGCATGGACAAGATGTGACACAAGGTCAGTTTTTAGATGAAGTTTAACAGGTTTGAATTCAGAGTTTTCTTTCTCCTAGATTGATTGCCTAACTGAGGAAAAAGAGACCAGTCTGCTCAACTATTTGCCCATAGCTGGAGGGAGAATAAGTTGATTCATACCTTCTCCAAGAGTATTAGTACTATGTGAAAAGCAATCAGCCTTGTCCAGGATTTGAACATGTGTCACCATGTCCATTTACTATGACGATAACCATTGCAACATGGGTACGTATCCCAGTAAAGTGAAGGAAAGGATAGATAGACCAACTAAAACTTCTTTTCCCTCATAAATCATGTACTATGCTTTGGTGACATGGGTCAGTAGAGGTTAGCAATATTAATGTAAGAAGAATGAAAATTAAAGAAAACTGCTTTCCAGTTTTCCCTGATTGTTACCACATTCTCTGTACAACTCTAATCTCCCAACCCCTAATTCTCTAAAAATATAAGTTGTGCATTATGGGTAAAGGAAAGAATGATATTTATCTATATGAATAAATGCAAATCTCTCTGTGTGTTTCAATACTAATGCTAACATCAAAACTGTTTACTTTGAGTTAAACCATGCATACAGATTATCAATGTGCAATATGTATTATATGTATTAACAAATGGTGTTTATTACAGTCATGGGATATCTAATTTACATAATGATTCTAAAAAGCAGGATTTAATAAATAACTATCCTGTATTATTCATTTGTAATTCTATAGTTTTTTTTCCTATATCTTAGTTTATAACTTCATATGTGTAACTTTTATAAAAAAGCCAAAAAATTATTTTAATTTTATGAAGCTTTAATAAAGGAGAGTAATTTGCAATGTACATTAATGTTTAGGCTTTATTATTGTCTTTGAAAAATGTGACACCTCCACAGAGATGCATGCAAGTAAATGGACTAGAAATGAGAAATTAAGAACAAATTGTTTTGTAACATCAATGAGTAAAGTAAAGTTGGCGACCGTAGTCGAGGGTGACCAGAAGGCTCCCGTTTTGATAGTTACTACACAGAGGTGTAGGGGAGGGTGCTATTCCTTTCCCTGGATTACTCCACTTTACCCTTGATACGTACTGTATTTTGCTGAGTGTTAAGCAAGGAGGTATCAAGTCCCATTTTGAAAGTCTTTGGTATGACTCGACCCAGTCTCCCAAACCATTGGTGAATATATATTCATATTTATATATAGATTCATACACACACAAAATGATTAGATTATTATATATTTATACTCATATACTATGATTAAATTATATATATATATTAATTACATACATTCATATGTACAAGGATTAGATCATATATATATATATATATATATAATATACACACACACACAGAATGATTATATGCATATATATATGTATGTACACACACACACATATATATACACAGACACATACGGCGACAAAATTATACATGTATGTACATATGCACATATACACAACAATTATATATATATATATATATATACACACACACACACGGAAGGATAATATGCATATATATATGTATATACACACACACATATATATATATATATATTCATACAGCTACAAGATTATACATGTATGTACTTATGCACATATACAAAACAATTATATATATATATATATATTTCATTTAGAAAAAACACAAACTGGTCACATTAGGATTATAAATTTATTTCCATCCAGTTTTGTGTTTTTGATAAAATCAATAAACATGAAAAAAAATTAACGGGACTTCTTCAGATCTTATGGATATCTTATCCATAAGATCTGAAAATATATATATATATAGGGACCATTGGCGAACACTCTATCCACTTGGACAATAAACACACACACACACACACACACACACACACACACACGCACAAATGTATTGTGGTAATTTTCATATATCTATTTATTCAACCCCATCCGCAGGAAATGACACAAGGTCAATTTTTTAAGCAGAGTTTAACAGGTTTGAATTCGGAGTTTTCCTTTTCTGAGACTGGTTGCTAAACTGAGGTTAAGGAGTGTGATCTATGCTACTATTTACCCATATCTGGAGGGAGAATAGTTGGATTTATACCTTTTTCAAGGGTGCTATGTGAAAATGCAAACAGTCTTGTTCAGGATTTCATGCAGGATTGCTCACATTCTATGTGTGAATTATTTGTATATAAAAGTCTGAAACCAAAATCAGTTTTCATTCAAATTTTTTTTGTCATGATTGCAAATTGAAACCTCATCTAGATAAAAAAAAAATTTGCAGCAAAGAGCAGGTACTACAGTTAGTATATCCATAAAAAGAAGGAAAGAAAAACCAATAATAACCCTCCCCACTCAATTGCTTGAGTGCGTCTTAAAATGAAAGTTGTGCAATCCAATGATGAAAATAGTTTGGGTATTCAAAGAAGAATTTCTTTAAAAAAATATAGTTTATCATGATGATCATCATCATCATCTTGTCGAGCCATCAGCATGGATATACCTGACCCTCTCTCACTACCCCTCCCTTTGATGGTTTTCGTGATGGGTGGTAGGTGGCTGTATAGCTGCTGCTTTGTAGGGTGTTACCTCCAGGACTTGTTCAATATTGCTCACAGCATTCTTGTGTAGTTGCCGTCAAGCTTTTCCGCCATCCGCTTAGTTAGCATCCATGTAGTGCATCCATATAGTAGTATCGACACGACTGCTGCTTGGAAGAAACTGCGTTTCATTTTATTATTTTTTAAAAAGTTTAATTAATCTGTTGAATTTATTCAATTTATTTTGTTGTATCTATATAAATAAGTATGGTGTGTGTATATATATATATATATATATAGTATTGGACAAAAAACCTTAAAGTTGACATAATACTTTTTATTAAGATAAATGACAATTGAAGACAATTTAACAGCAATAAATATTTGGTAGGGTTCCCATTAGTATCAGGTAGAGTGGTTTTTCCCTTATGGCCATGACCTTTTTTGTGATAATAATTTCCAGTTTTCTTATTATCTTTGAGGTGTACATCATGTGATGAATGATGGTGATTCAATTTATTAGCAATATTGCAAAGTGGCAGTCCACAATCATTGTATGCTACAATTTGACTTTTTTCAAACTCAGACAAATGCTTACTCACCATTAGCAAAGGACTAATCATAAATTAAGATATTTAATAAAGTATGAGAAATGTGCTCAATTCAATAAATATGCTAGGCTTTAGGTTTTAAACTGCAATGATTAACATATGAAAAGTTAACAAATTTATCTGAATGTCAGTTGCTATATAAAACCCAATTCTACCTAAATTACCTAGCAGACTTTATCTCTGCTAAGCTCAAGAAATCTAGCAGTAACTATCAGGCTTGGCAAAGCGGTAGAGAAACATATAAAAAATAAAGGAAATAAAAAATGCTAATGTTTGAAAGAGAAGAATGTCTATATTTCTTAAAAACAAAAACAACCAGTACTCACACATTTATTCTAGGAGAAATAAACTTTACAAAATCCAGCTTTGCCTATTTTTCCCAATGCTTGTCAAAAACATTGAATCTAAGGTAACAAAAATAACATATATTCAAGTAATGACAATATTATAACCCCCCAAAAAAAAGAAAAGCAAAAAGAGCGAGCCCGGCAGAGCCTTTGGCTCAAATATGAAAAATAAACAAAAAGAAGAGGGAGTTCCCTTGCGGGTCTCACTTAAATAATAGTGGGGGATAACAGCACAACCTCAAAACAGCCAATCATATTTGAGCAGACATTAACTGCTGAATTCACAAATTCTAACCAAAGGAAAATAAATTTTTAAGTAATTTTTTACATTTTGGTATTCCTGAGAATTTTCTTTATAGAAAATTACGACTACAACTAATGGAACTTTGACAAGAATAATTAAGGAAAATAATCACTTCCTTTGTGTGTCTAACCCATTGAAGTTTCCTTACAATTTGAGGCAATAAAAGATTGGTTTAGTTTTTTCGCTGTTTTATTTTTTGTCCAATACTGTATATATATATATATATATATATATATATCATAAATTGTTGTTTCTAATTGAACTGTGTTATTTCCAGAGGTTCAGCTATTATATAAATATTCTTTGGATTAGCTGAAGTATTCATTTACCTAGGATAAAATTTCAAGACTTAGATCACAGTTGGTTATAATAATAGCAAAAATGTCAATTTTATTACTTTTCTTTCATAGTTCAACAATCCAACAATTTTCTGACAACATATTCTTATACATCCAAGTATGAAAGGATTTTCGTAAGGTTTTCAGTGAATGTATCAGCAAAAATGCTGTTGCCCATATTGTAGATTATATAGTTTAGGCCTGATAGCATGTTAGAGATGAGAACTTTATCTGAATGATTTATGATTTCTCAAAAGTATAAATTGATAATAAACAGAAACAACTTTAACTGGGGGTTTAAAACATACACCAAAAATGAGTGTACACAACAAACTGACATCTAAATAAGCAATTCAATGAGAAATGTACATGAAATTTGTTCAAAAAGTATTGAAATTAAATCTATATTTACCAAAAACTGAAATGAACCATAAATGGACTTTAATTTTCTTTAAAATAGTCCCCTTCATATTCAACAAATGTATTCCAATGAGCTTTCTATTGGTGAAAGATTTTTTTTAATTTCAAAGTTGAAAATTTTTATTGTGTTAGCAAAGTTAAATTTTTTATGACAAAATACCATATATATTTATGTATCATGCAAATTTCTGAGACCTAAGTTTTAACCCAAAATTTGGTAGTTATATGATATATGAGATCAGATGCAACTCAAGTATATTTAGCACTTACACACAAAGTTTGTATCTTACATATGGTGCAACCCACTAAAGATTAAAATTTGAGTCTTAGAAAGTTGTATGATGTGCAAGTATACACAGTAATAAATTAAAAATATTCTAAAACTTACATTCGGTGAACAAAAGTGGATGTAAAATTTTTGCAATTGAAATTTCAATTGAAGTTATTTAAAATATTGCAATAGGTCTTAACATTTTTATAAAAATGTCAGTGATTATTGCTAAATTTTGTAATATTTTTTGTATTTATCTAGTCTATATATAAAAATCATATAAATTATAGCATTTTATGCAGAAATATTTTGGGGTTATGTATACAAAATATACCCCTTTCTCTTTATCTCTTTCATATAAGCATAAGTCAATAATTCTCTACACTTCTAAATATTTTTCTTTTGTATATACATCATGTGTTAAGTATATATATATATATATATATATATATATATAATGTGTATAGAGTGTGTGTGCATATATATATATATATATATATATATATATATATAATTTTGGTGTTATTGATTCATATCAATAGCCATAACAGGATGGAAATAAATTTATAATCCTAATGTGACTGGTTTTTGTTTTTCTTAAAGGAATTATTGCTCTGTGATGTCAGTTACATTGAGCTCTTTACCAGGAAAATTTAAATGTTCATAGTTGAATAATTTTATTGTCCTGACGGAATTATTCCTGACTCCAGTTTAACTGGACTGAATAATACATATATATATTATATAATGTTTTGTGTGTGTATACAATATATACATAGAATGTAGTGTTTGTGTATACATATATACATGATTGAACATCATTTTCTAAACAATATATATACAAAATATATGCATAAACACCCTTAAACACTAAGTGTAGAGTTGTGGCTTGCTGACCCAGGATAAATTTGCTCTTGTAATGAACACAGTGTCCTGATACTATAGTCTTGTACCAGGTTAGAGCTATCCCTCTCTCGGTCATGCAAAAGTATATATATATATATAAATATATATATATATATATATATATGTATAAATTCATTTAGCATGGATACCATACAACTACTTTTACACAGTTCTTATAAAAACAAACAATTGTTTTACATTCAGTCTAATGGAAACATGTCAAATAAATCAAAGAATTAACCCATTCTTCCATTTATGGAATATATACAAAAACTACAACATTAGTATTTTATCCTGTTAGTGTCCCATAAATATGAAAAAACATTTTACACATGATTAATATTCACATCAATCTTTAATTGTGCATACACAATTTTTGGAAGGCTCCATTTGTTTATTATTAAAGAAAACTTAAAAATGTTCTTCTGGAATAATTTTGATGAGTATTGTGTTAAAACAAACATTATTAGTCAATTATCTTCAATTAAACACACACACATATATATGTATTTATATATATATATTACCAACCCTCCACACCTACCCTTTTCCAACAACTCTAACCATTACACCTCCATATGGTATATATACCTATACAAGTAGAAAAATAAAATGACTTCAATGTATAAAACAACTTTATTATTAAAGAAAAGTTAAAAATGTTCCTCTGGAATAATTTTGATGAGTATTGTGTTAAAACAAACATTATTAGTCAATTATCTTCAATTAAACACACACACACATATATGTATCTATATATATATTACCAACCCTCCACACCTACCCTTTTCCCACAACTCTAACCATTACACCTCCATATGATATATATACATATATAAGTAGAAAAATAAAATGACTTCAATGTATAAAACAACTATTGCTGTTTTGCAGACATAGTTAATTGTTTGTGTTTTGTTTGCAACCTATTTTCCAGCATTCTTTCACTTCATCTTATCTGATCCGCAGTGTTATTATACAATAAATTGTAAACTCAGATATATTTAATTTATACAAAAAGAAGTGAATAGAAATGACACCATTTTCATTTTGTTAATGCTTATAGTTGAAGCACAAAAAATCAATTGTTTGTTTGTACTTTCTCTTTTCATGACAGCTTTTTCATTTTTCTCTTTTTTTTTCTTTAAATGCTAATAAAAAGTAAAAAATATACAAAAGAAACTAAGACACAATCATATCCACAAAATTTGCCTTTGAAGAAAAAAAAAGGAATCACTTACCATGACATTCTTCAAGAAAGGAAAAGAGTAAGAAAGAAATTTAAGCATTGGTTTCTTAGTAAACACTTAAGGAAGAATGATTAGTACCAATCCTTTAGTTGATTTGTATCTTGTGTCAAACATTACAGAAAAATGTCATGAGCTACATTTTGAGCTATAAAGGAACATAGTTAATCCTTTGAACCCCCAAATCTGATATTTCTGGTTGAGTACACACTGTAGGCCTCAGATTTCAATCTCAGGGTGATCATGTCAGAGGCTTCACATTATCACCATTTTCAGCTTCTCTTTTAATGGAATCTTTGTACACTAGGGTAAAGTTTGAATATATTTTGTGCTCACTATTGTTGTGGGCATATTGTTGTGAATGTAGAAGAAAAAAATTTAGTACATGATCTTAAAATCAAGGGGAAAATGGTATGTTCCAGAGATTCTAGTTGATAGTATTATGAATTGATTATCCAGGTATAAAAAATGCTGATAATTCTTAGATTTTTAAATCAAATCATCCATCATTAAAAGTTTGATTCCATACAGAACTACTTCTAGTAAACAGATTTCATTTCCCAGATCCAGGTAGTGGTCATAATAGTACTACTACTACTACTACTAATGATAATAATATCTTAAAGATGGAAAAGTTATTTAAGTTAATGTATAACTGTCAATAGTTGTTTTTATTTCCTTTCTTTCTTATATTTCTCAAGTCTTTCAGGTTTTATGTCTAAAAGAGCAGTTATTTGATTGGCTAGAATCATCAAGAATGATTAATTTCAACCAATCATTTTGTTAGTAATGCTTCCCCCTTATCTCTCTCTCTCTCTCTCTCTCTCTCTCTCTCTCTCTCTCTCTCTCTCTCTCTCATATCCTGATAAATTATAAACTTAGTGCCAGATTTCTTGTGTGAGTTCTCACAGCACACCATCAATGGGATCTATTGAGTTTTATACCAGGCAGATAAGCAAGTTATAAATATTTATGAATTCATCTGGACAAGTGAACTTCCCGAAATTTTCTCTGTTAGGGTTAAGGGTTTTTTAAAATCTTACTTTCATTTTAAACACAGAACTAATAAGAAATAAAAACAACATGAGCCTAGTGGCTAAAATGATTGTGTATTCCTCAACTGGTGCTGGGTGTCAGTATTCAATCCTAGGAAAAGATAGGATTTTGAATGCTGATTTTCAAGGTAGGCTGTCTTTGTTTGGAAGAGTTAGGTATTTACCAAATTCCTCCATATGTGAAGGATCTGACACAAGATCAATTTTTAAGTGTAGTTTCTTTGGTTTAAATTCAGTTTTCCAAGATCAATTTTTATACAAAGGTTAAAGAGCACAGTCTGCCCTACTGTTTACCCATAACTGGAGGGAGAATAGTTTGATGCGTACCTTTCCCAAGGGTAGTAGTGCTATGTGACATACAAACAGCCTCAAGGATTTAAACTTAGGTTGCCATGTCCATTTCATCAGTTCAAACAACTATAACATCATAAGTGCCAATAAGAGTTATATAACACAATCTTTCATTATCTATTTTCTGGTATTTGGTCTTTTGCTAAACAAAATGAATATTAAAAAAATAGTGATTTCAGAGTCCTTTAGCCTTGTAAAAAAGTCCTGAGTGTTTGATAATAGGTCAGGTGAATTATTGTTCTTTGCTGTCTGTACAAACTGCCCAGTACAAACTGTCACCCATTACTCGCAGAGGAGATGAATACTTCCAAGTAATCCCATTGCTCTGAGAGATACCATAAAGGGGAATTACTCACCAAAGCTCCCTAATGATCTAATAGGTCAGGGAGAAATAGAATCATGCCTTTCCCAAGGACACTGACACAAAGTGAACTTAGTATTCTTAGCCAAATTTTGTAGTTAGTTTTCCAATTCTATTTTCCTCTGGGTAACCATTATGCCCCTGTCCCCATAATACCATTATTCTAGCCTCCTTCATGTCAATGATTGTTTTTTTTTTAGATTCAAAGTCACCTTAAGACAGGACTATTGGCTCCAATAAGCAAAGGGTTATAAAATGACAAATGAAAGGTAAGGATGGAACAAAAAGCAGAAATCCAAATCAAAACAGAGTAAGACACTAATTAACCCGGGACTAAAAAATTCCTAAGTAGCTAATAGGAAAATATTTATCAGGAAGTTTGATCTACAACGCAGAGAGGGGGTGTCCTCGTGGTGTAATGGTTAAAGCGATGAAGTGCAGAATCGTAGCAAGTGAGTTTGTACTCCAGTCGCATTGCGCTATTATGTTCACTTTCGGGCAAATACTCTTGTGAAAGGTATGAACCCCCTTATTCTCCCAGCTATGGGTTAAATAGTACCACTACTGTTCTTCAAGGAGAATAGTTTTGGCATTAAATAACTTACAAAGGTTGATATGCCATTAAACAAAGAAGCCAAACCAAACCTACAATGCATATGTTCTAGGAAAGAAGCTGTTGGAATTGAACTTACATCTGGTGTGGTTGGAGATTCAGAAAGAATGAATAATTCTCACTAAAGACAGCTAAATTAGTTCTTACTAGAAACTCTCAAATAGGTTTGGTTTCTCTGTTTTAATGGCACATCAACCTGCATGGGTTATTTAATGCCAAAGCTATCCTTGTTGAAAAACAGTTACTGTACTATTTTAACCCATAGCTGGGTGTTGGGGGAAACTCTTGAGTTTAATGAAACCAATGAAGGTATTTGATCTGAACATTTTCCATAGAAATAATAGAAGAGGAACAAACTAGATAAATTCTAGCAATGAGAAAGGGGTTGAAGTGAAAGGAAGTGATTCTCTCCCAGTAAATAAGTGACACAGAAGCTCTCATTATTAAAACTGGTTACACTATTTTGAATAAAGCAATAAGTATTCCTTGAAACACCTCATGATCAACATCACTCTTGCTGAAGCTTGGAATATACTGAGCATACCTCTTGAAGTGATGCAAGACCCTCAACCAAAAAAAAAAAGGGGTGTCCTAAAGTAACATTTGATGATGAGACTCCAGTTCTAGAAATCAGAGGAGAGTGGAGTAACTTCTTCATTGCCATTACTCCCATGTCTACTCACATCCAGAGTGGTAAAATCTCTTTAGAAACAACAAGACAAAAATGTAAATATGAACATTTAATGAATGTGATTCTTTAACCTTAAGGTATAAAATAACCCTAAATGGGTTTACATGCTGTTAATCAATCATGATGAACATTAAAACCTGTTGTCAAATAAGAAGAGTAGCTCTATCAATTAGCCATGTTAAACTTACAAAGATCATATTAGTATATTTATTGTCTTTCAAGGGTCTCATGAAAGTTACTGAAGAATCTCTCTCATAGAAAAACCAGTCGGCTCATTCGGTAATAAACATTCCCACATTATAAAAATAAAATCCATTGTTTTAATTTCACTTAATGTTAAATGGTGCAATACTTACTCAGATAACAGAATCAGGTTTTAAAAAAAGAGAGATTATATAAATAATTCTCTTTTTAATTCAGAAGAGCATTTGTCATTTTAATTTAATATTTTGTTATACAGTAAACACTAAAAATTAATGAAGCACTTTCTGATAGTTGGGGAGGAGTAGGTGTAGGAGGATAAATACCTATACCTAAAAAAAAATACATTTATGAAAATAGGAAAGTTGGATAATAGAAAAAGGAAAAAGAGATAAAAATTAATTATAAAAATAAAATGATTTTTTGCTATAAAAAGTTTTTTTTTTAAATTCCTGTTTTTCTAACTTTAGTTTGTTTATATGAATTATACACTAGCATAAGAACCTGGCATTTCCCAGGATAAAAAATGATATGCTAGAATAAGCAGATTTTGTTAAACAAAAATTAATCTCATTTGCTTTTAATGCAAATGACTCCCTTTCTTATCAAAAGTTCCAATCCACCCATGGGAGTTTGCTCCTACAGATGGAAATTTTATTTGCTTTCTGGATGAATTAGACCTTCTTGATCAATTTTGAGCGAAGATATTCTTAGCATCTCTGGGAGTAGCAGAGGGGAGTATTAAAGTTTGAATTATCTAACTTGGTATCTCTTGATATATGTTTGCCTTCCTTCTTTGTAATTAGTTCTCCAATAAATATGGCGTTCAACTGAACATGTGCTGTGTCAGTGCTGCAATATTAAAAAACTAAGAGGGAGGTCCACTGCATTCTTACTCATTTCAGATATTTTAAAAATATTTTTTGAAGACAAAATAGAATTCACATAACAATTGATCAATTTTTAACAAAAATGTTCCAAGTACTTCTAGCAAGAGGAATCCCTCTTTCCCCAAAACATTAAAATACTCCTTGAGGTCAAAGGAGGCCACATGTCAAGTTTCATTAAGGTTGGTCTATAAATCTTGGAGACCACAGGTAACAGGCAAACAAGTAAATGAAGAGAATTGTATATATATATATATATATATATATATATATATATATATATATATATATATATATATATATATATATATATACATACACACACACACATACACTAAAAAGGCAGCTACAAAGTTAGATAAAATCAAAACCACATGCATAAACATTGTCAATTGGAGACCAGAAGTCACTGGCCAAGAATTTTCGCAATCCTTTTATCTCGAACATGTAGCCTCTGAGATGTGATCTGAATCCCCTGGACTAATATAACCAATGACCACACAGTACTAAGGACTAATTGAAGGTTGTCATCATCGACATGATGGACAGTGTGTTTTGGACATGTAGTTGCTTCCAAGTTTGCGTCAAGGCCTTCCTTGTGGCTGATAACAGTTTTATCGGCTAACCTTATCTGTTTTTCTAAGATCAACATATGAACAAATGTTTTTCTGAAACTACTAATTTTTTTCTATTGAATATCTTTGTTTTTATTAAGATTTGTGCTCAATTACCTTGTGCACACTATATAACATGCCTCTCCACAGTTTATATATATATATATATATATATATATATATATATATATATATATATATATATATATAAAACTGTACTTAACAATTACAACCAATATTATTGAGAGGTATGTGTATACAGTCATGATATTGAAATAATACAATTCATTTAGCTTTGTGTGAATACAAACAGAAGTGTTTTCAAATCAGAAAAAACAATTATCTACAAATCAATAGTGTATATATATATATATATATATATATATATATATATATATATATATATATACACACACACACAGCCATGTTTTAATCCCAGCTTCAAGCATCTCATATGTCTAACCACACTGATGAGATACTAATGAGTTGTGATACAATGAAACAGTCTGTCTGTATATGATAATATATATATATATATATATATATATATATATATATATATATATATACAGAAGAATTGAAAAGTAACTCCCAATTTTAAAATTCTTATAATTTATTTCTTGGCTGTAATTTTTACCAGAAATGGAATTATAAGTATTTGAAAATAGAGATTACTTTTCAATCATATATATATATATATACCCAACCTCTTCTCCAAAGGAAGGAAGGGACAGAAAGTCAGTTTTTAAGCTGGTTTAAATTCAGAGTTTTCCTTCTCTTAGAATGGTTGCCTTATCAGGGCTAAAGAACTCATTCTGCCCTATAATTTACCTATAGTTAGGGGAAGAAGTGGTAGATTTATGCTTTTCCCAAGGGCATTAGTATAAAAGGGAAACTCAAATAACCTTGTTCAAGGCTTTAACTTTGGTTGCCGATTCCATTTCCTGAGACAATAACTATTACACACCTAGACATAAAAATATATATATATACACATGCACAATACCATTGGGAATGTAATGAAAACTGTTGAGCTTAAAAAAAGAAATCTTCTTTGATAGGGCAAGTCACTTTAGATATGGGCAAAATGTTGATCAAAAAAGTGTTCCAAGACTTACCATGGCCGAAAAATAATCCTTAGGAAATTGGTCTTCCAGCATCTTGGCACTTTTCAGGTTATCAATACAAGAATTATATTTGTTGAGAATATGTCTGCCTTCTGTTGAGATCCATATGTTTAACTGTGGACCAAAAAAAAAAATAGTATTGTTTTCTCTGCATTTAAAAATTGTATAAACTATAAAGCAAAAGGAATACAAACGAATATTCAGAGACAAGATAAAAAATTCTATAATACAAATTAGAATAAACAGATTGATCAGATTGATTTTAATGGCCTGTCAACCTGTCTAGTGTTATTTTACTCCAAGAGGTTAGGGAATTACATTCATTGGACATTCATATTTACATTTTTGTGTCATTGTAAAAATAACAGCACAAAAGAAAACGGATGTAACTCCGTGACCTCAGGGTATAAAATCTCTATATGGGTTGACATACAGTTAAAATCATTTGATCAATCAATGTTGTTTTTGCTTTGATTTAAATAATATCACTATAATGAGCATAGAAATAATTTTTGATAGCATTAACATTATTTATGATTTTGTTGCAAGAGTGGAATGAATTTTTTAAAAATCTATAAACCAAATTGAACAAATAATGGATTTGTCCAGAAAACAAAAAATAAGAATTAAAAAAAAAAGGTTGTATTCACCTTGTTACATTCATTTTCAAATCCACGGAGTTGAAGTCCTTGTTCAAGTTTGTGGAATCGAGTTTCAGCAACTTTGACCAAATTCATCATGCTGTTTTGGAGGTGCTTGTACATTTTTTTTACACGGAGCATATCTTCCCTGTGGAAAATTCAAAAGAAAATTCTTCTGTAAACAACAAAATGTATGATGGTGGGAGCAGTGATTATCCAGGAATGGGTTAAATGACCTTGATTCACTAATGAAAGCAAATGTTATGAGCACAAACAAGAAACTCTTATTGAATAAAATGTATGAAATATTTGGAAACATTTCCTGAAGATTTATTTTTTTTAAAAATCACAAAAAAATGTTCTTTTTTTTATACATTTTTAATTGAGATTCTCTTGTCTTTTTTACATGAATATGTATCATACAGTCAATCTTGTATGAAAGATTTTTAATGAAATGTATCCACAAGAAAAATTGCAACCTATATATAAATATATATATATATATGTATATATATATACTAGGGTGAGTTAAAGGTTTTACAATATTTTGGTAATGTGAGGCAAAATTTAATAGCTCTTGCTGAGGGTGTGAAAGTGACAAACCACACTGGACTGTACGGTGCCTTGCTCCCCTAATACTCTTTGAATATTACTCTCTGGATTTGCCTGTATGGCTTGGAAAAAAACCTTAGAATCCTTGGCTTTAGGTTTGCCTGACTTTGTCTGATCATCAAGGTTTTTGCAACCTGAGTGAAATTTCTTGACTATGTTGCATGTTCATCTATGTGGCTTTGAAATCACATACAGAGTGAAGCAATGTATGAGTTAGCACACCAACTACCATGATACTATCAACAATTGCAAGTACCTTCCATGATTTGAACTGCTTTGGTGGTAAATGCACAGTAAACTAGCATGTACCAAAACAATGCAAAACTTTTGACTAACCATATATATCATCATCATTATCATATCGCGCTGGTAGCACGGATATCCCTGACCCTCTCTCGCCACTCCTCCCTATCGTTCATCGCCCTAGGTAGGTCTTCAGGACAACATCCCGTATCCTCACATAGCTGCTGAATGTACGTTCGTGCTGGTCGTCCTGCTTTTGCGCGGCCATGTGTGGGGGTCCATAAGAGTACATCTCTTATGAGTTCATCTCTGCTTCTCCAGCAGTGTCCTCATGTCTGGTTCGTCTAACTTGAATAGTTTTCGTGATAGGGGGCAGGTGGCCGTACAGTTGGTGTCTTGTGGGGTGTTGCCGCCAGGACTTGTTCAGGATTGCATGCAGCATTCTTGTGTAATTGCCATCTAGCTTCTTCTCCAGCCGTTTTGTTAGCGTCCATGTAGTGCAGCCATATAGCAGTATCGATGTGACCGCTGCCTGGAAGAAACTGCGTTTCATTTTATCGGTTAGGTCTGATTTCCATATAATCGATAGCCTATTGATAGCTGTCCATGCTTTCGTTAACCTCGTTTCGATGTCCCTTTTGGTTGATGCGACGCTGCTTCCTAGGTAAGTGAATTTGTCAACCATATATATATATATATATATATATATATATATAGTCATAAATAATTTTAGTTTAAGTAAAATATAATTTATGCATGAATAATTTAACTATGATTTAATTTCAATCAATAGAAAGTTTGCCATTATTTTGAATCACTTCTTGTCATTTATCAGATACTTTGTTGATTCCTTGCAAGTAAAATTCAGTTGAAGAATTTTTCAAGAAAATTTTTTTCTCATTCCGAGTGTTTTGTAGTGAATGAAAAAAGATGGAAACCATTTAGTTCAAGGTCTGGTTAATATGTGGATAGAGTAGAATAGACCAGCCTAAATCCAATTGTTTTCCTGAATGATTCTTGTTGAATGTAAACTTGCATTATCACAGAGAAACACAACATTATTCCTATTGACTAGTGTTGGGCATTTTTTAGATGATTTTCATGCACATGTTGCAGCTGTTGAAAGTATAAGTTTACATTGAGTGTCTGATTGTGGTTTAAAAACTCAAAATGAATGATATCACAGTGATCCCACCATACATACAGCATAAATTTTCTTCCATGAAACTCTGCCTTTTGTTGCAGAGATTCATCCTTGTCAATCCATTGCTTTTTGCATTGAACATTGTCATAAAAGATCCATTTTCATCGCTTGTAATAATATTCTTGGGAAACAGATCCTTTCTCTGCATTGTAAGAAGACTTGCTGCTATGAATATGTGATCTTCCTTATTCCCCCCCCCACTAAATATCAGGAATCCAAATACCCAGTTTGCACACTTGTCTTAATCTTTTTGAAGTAATGGCAGATTGTGGATTAGGATGTGTTGAGTTAAAGAGCCAATTCTTACATACTTTTGCATGGATTACATTCCACTAATTCCCCTAAAGCATCTGGATCTGGATTCATCTCTTGATAAAACATCACCAGAACAAAACTTTGAAAACCAGTTTCAAACATGGTCAGTAATAAAATCTTAGCCATGAATACTACAAATTTTCTTAGCATTATTGTTATTTTTAAACTCTCAAATGTTGAATATGCACTTTCAATTCCACCATTTTAGTGGTGTGAGATCATAGATTAAATTATGATGAGCTCTCTTTTAATACTTAAGTAAGAATGACAAGTGAAGACACCCTTTAATCAGATAATATCCAGTTGCATTGGAAGTTTGAAATGCATAGTTACAACTTGCTTTTAAAAAAATAGAAATTATTTATGACTTAACCCAATATATATAAGTGTGTGTGTGTATACATACATACATACATACAGTATTGTTTATCAATATTTGAACCAATAAAAAGTAAAGTAAGTAAAGTTGGCAACCTTAGTCGAGGGTGACCGGAAGGCTCCCTTTTCATTAGCTACTTCACTGAGGCGTTGGGGAGAGTGCTACTCCATGCCCTGGATTGCTCCACTTTACCCTTGATCCTTACCTTATTATGCTGAGTGTTAAGCAAGGTAGTATCAAGTACCATTTTTTGAGTCTTTGGTAAGATTCAACCTGAGATTGAACCCCGGTCTCCTGGACCATTGGCAAACACTCTACTCATTAGGCCATATAATTTGATTCTAATCCCTTTGTTTTGAGAGTAAAAGCAAGCACACTATACAGAACCAATTATTGTTGCAATCAATATACTAATGAATGTTAAGTCATGTTTTCTAGTTATGAATGATAAATTTATCGAAAAAATCTTCTTTGATTGGTGTAAAAAAAAAAAAATTCTTTTTGTTAACCATACTCTTCTACTTTTCACAAGACTATTGAGGAATTTGTTTATGCTGATCCTCCCAAGGATTAAACTCACTATCCTTGGCAAGAAAATATGGTTGAATCACCCTGTCCCACCTGCTGCTTGACAGTGGGCTCATCCTTTTCCATAAAAGCTGTTAGTGGGTCATCAACAATTCATTTGCCTCTTGAATTCATGTATCACTTTGAGGCCTTTTGGCCTTTGACTCTAACTGGACCACCTTCTGGTGGATAAAGTATCAAGTGAAACTATGACCAGCAAGGTCACTTGGCATACATGCCAGGAGACTTGGCAAAGGCTAGCATAGTTCACATTGCACCTTGTGATCCTATGACCAGCATTGTCCAACAACGTATGAGTCTTAGCTCTTGTGCGACGTCCCCATCCCCAACCCCCACAATAAAATAACCTTGTGTCAAGTCCTGCCTGGTGGAAGGCAAGACAAATACCACCCCTTGAATCCATGCTGGACAACTTCATAAATTAGACCCTTTCAAAAAGCAAAAAAAATTTAATTGAAATAAAAAAAAAGATTGAACTCACTTGTAGTCTGGTGAGTGTCCCAGGAAAGATTCTTCGAGTTGAAGTTGATTAAGAATTGTATCACCTTCCTCTTGTAGCAGCAAGAGTTGAGGGGCATCAAACACAGAACGAACCTGCTGTTCATGTTCCCATAACAAACAATTAGTTTCATCATAAGTGGAGGGGATTTTGTCTAGGGCTGTTATATTGCTGAGAGAGTCTTTAAGGTATTTGTCGACCAGCTGACAATCGGCCATGAATGGCTCCAGTTTCTGGAAAGAAAGAAAGAGTGAAAAAGAGTGAAAAAATAGGAATGATAAGAGAAAGTAAGCAGAGAAAGAGAGAAGTAAAAAAGGAATTAAAATAGAATGAGAAGAAAGATTAAGGAAAAGAGTAAAAAGAATAGGAAAGAGATAATAAAAATTAGAGGGAGAGGAAAAAGAAAAAAGTGAAAAAAGGAATAAGAAAAAGAGAGAATAAAAAGAAAGGAATTAGAAAAAAAGAGAGTAAAAATTAAGGAATAAATAAAAGAGAGAAAGAGTAAAAGTAAAGAAATAAGAAAAAGAGGGAGAGAATGAAAAAGAGCAAAGTGTGTGTGTGTGTGTGTGTGTGTGTGTGTGTGTGTGTGTGTGTGAGTGAGAGAGAGAACAGGAAAAGAAGAAACATATACTCCACTCAGATTCCAGCCTGAAAGCTGGGGACACCTATGCTTCAGTCATCAGCAGAAGTGCCAGGGAGCATAACTTTGATCCTAAACAGAGAGCACAGACACTACTCTTTGATCAAAAGCACCAAGCTATACTTATGGAAATAGATTTGGAAGCTTTTTCTCAGTGTGCAGGTGTTGTCAAAGTATTCAGATAAAATTTCAGTCTAGAAGAACAAAAGATAAGTAAATGTACAACTCTCTGACTAATAAACGAATCAGTGAAATGAGACAAATGCTATTATTTGTAGAAGATGATCCTAATAGAAGTTCGAATCATCTTCACTGTAGGGCAGCTGTTTATTTAGCAAATGCATTTGCACTCAGTTTCTTGTTGAATGGTAAATGCTTACCGTCTGGAAACGAACCCAACTTTCATGGTTATAATCTAACTGGCCATCAAAGGCTTGTGGCAGCTGGTCCATTGCAATATAAGAGTGGAGCATCTCTAAGGAGAGCAACAGGTTGATCTGACATAAAATAAGCAGAATGAGATTAGGTATAAGTAAAAGCAAGAAAATATACAGACAACAAATCTGAAATAATTGGATTAATTAAAGAAACAAAGAAAATTCAGAAAAAAGTGAACTATTTCACAGAATTTTTTTTTTTACTTCCTTTCTTTGTTGTGTAAATTGAGGCTTAGATAGTTTATCCAACTTTTAAAAAAAGACAAAAAGCATATACAGTTTTGGATAAAACAAAACAAAAAACTGACAGTGAAAAAAAAACGGAACCATTTTTTATTATTGCCACAAATTTTTAAGAAACTTCAATGGCTTAGACACACATAGGAAGTGATTATTTTCCTTGATAATTGCCATCAAAATTCCCTTAGCTGTAACAAAAAAAAAAAAACAATTTCCTAAAGAGAAAATTTTTAGAATACAAAAAATTTGAAAAATTCTAAAAATTTTCTTGTTTATGAAAAGTCATAATTTTCTTTATGACTTTTGCTACAACTGAGAGTAAAAAAAAAAGTCTTTTCTTTTTTTTTTCAAGAATTCAGTTTCTCAAATTCAACTTTGTTTTTAAATTTGCTAAATCATAAAATAATTTCTTCATAGCAAATGCTTTTATGATAGGAATTAATTATACATCAGGAAGAAAGGGCTATAAATAAATACAAGTAAAGTTGTCAACCATAGTCGAGAGTGACTTGAAAGGCTCCCTTTTTCAATAGCTACTGCATTGAGGTGTAGAGGAAGGCACTACTCCTTCCCCTGAATTGCTCCACTTTACTCTAGATATGTACCTTATAATGCTGAGCATTAAGCAAGGAGGCATCAAGTACCATTTTTTAAGTCTTTGGTATGACGCGACCTGGGATTGAACCTCGGTCTCCCCAGCCATTGGCAAACACTCTACCCACTAGGCCAATGAGCCAGTATAAATAAATATAATGTAAATAGATATAATGTAAATTCATTACTAATGATTTTATTATAGAAATGATTTTATTATAGAAATGCATTGAAAATCAGGAAGAAATGGATAGTCATTTATCAGGAATTAAGGTAAACATTACAGAATAGGATTATATACTCATATAATTTAATTATTATTTTGAGATAATGTTTCATTAAAGAAATGCATTCCAAATTAGGAGGAATGGGATTTAATATTTAAAACAAATGCTGTTCTTAGTATATGTTATTTCTTAATTGTTTATGTTATAGAAGTAAAGAAAATTGCCATTATTCCATTCAAACTTTGCTTTTGTACTCTGGATAATGAAATTTAAAAATTTAACTTTTTTTTAATGTAAAAATGGGCAAATTTGCATATTTTTATTTACATAAGGTCTGAATAAAATATGAATCAAAATTTTCATGTAATTATTCTCAAATTATTAAAAAATGAACAAAAATGTTTGGAAGCAGGAGACAATGGGGTATCCAGTGAGACTTGAACTCACTCATGAAGGTTTGCTAGTCTGGGTAGCTAACCATAACACCACCCAAGGTACCCATGATTTTAATGTAAATCAAACTTTTATCTATCAATCCCTAAATATAGTCTTCCATCATGTTTTGCAAATGCCATTACCCTGGTCACAAAAGCAATGCTAGAAAAGAAAAGTCTTTTCCATTTACTTTAGGTATAAGAAACTGGAAAATAACTTTTCTTCTGGCTTCCCTCACCAACTTACCATATGTGAAAAACATTTAGTAGGAGTGATTGACAGATGGTGGGTCAAAGTTAAAATCCCCAGATATGTAGACAGTCACATGGGAATTAGAAGTAAAGTTTATAAGTAGAGTTAGATTAAAAAAAGTAAGTTTTAGACTCAAAGGGAAACAGACAAATATTTTGGGCCTAAGCTAGACCACTCTCTTTCATTAAGGATGGGCTCTGATTTATAAAAGAATAAATCTTTCTTCCAGTGATTGAACAAAAATCATATCAAATTTTCCTGTTTAGGAGACAAGATCAAAAAGAATTTGTAATATCCAGAATTAATGTGAGTGTTTTTATTTTTTATCATAATTGTTGATTTTTTTATCCCTGGGATCAAGTGACAACCTCTTTTGTTATCCCACTTTGTGAGAGAACCAGCAAAGTTATTTAAAATTTTTCTGTTCAGAAACAAGAAAAAGTAAAAAACATAGTGTTGTCAGTGGTCAGAAATGGAAGCATTATTGATAGACAAACAAGTACCACAATTATTTGTGTATAAGATGCACTATTTTTTCCAAATTTTTCAGCTCAAAAGTTAAGGATAAATATTATACCCAGAAGTATATAATTAACTTTATTTTCTGGCCACATGCCTCACCATATTCAGGATAGGATGACTGAAAGTGAGTTACCTCGACAGTCCAATCTTGTATCTTTTATGCTGTTACAGGAATGAGTGTTTATTTATGATTTTGTTTCTCCTAATGTGAGTTTATTTTTGCTGAAAGCTTGTAACATTTTTGTGTGAACATGTCCGTGTATTTGCTCTAAATACCATGTAAATTCTATGTTTTAAGATAATGTAAACTATACAAATTCTTATTTCTAGTCAGTACAAAATGATAAAAAGTTGAACAAATGTTAAATTTGGTTGTGACAAATTTTAAAGGTCATGTTATACCCAATAATTTTTTTTTCAGAATTTTATAGTCTATAGTGCATGTTATGCACAAATGATTACAGTATTACAAAAAAAAAAAAAAAAAAAAAGAGAGAGAGAAAGAAATAAAAACACTATCTTATTTACCAAATAAAAATGATCAAATGAAATCATAGATGAATTGATACTAACACTACCAAAATAAAGCAACTGTTTTTATGGGAAAATATTTTCTTTTAAAAGAAAGAAAACCAAAAACCTCAGACAAACTTACCTTTAAAGGTCCATGAGCATCATAAAGGGGAGAACCTTTGATGAGAGATTGATCTTCTTGGTTAACCAAAAGGTAGACTGCTTGTAAATCCTGTTCACTATTTGTCTGCAGAAACAAAACAAGAAATACTGTCAAATAACTTTGAAAAGAGTCATTAACATACTAGAAAATTTTTAGACCACTAAACCTCTGCTTGTCATCCTTAGTGTTGTCAATGCATTTTGGCTGGCCCATTCTCCAGGAAAATAACAAAAACAACTACAAAAAACACTTGACTGTTATATGTAACATGTGGCCAGGTTAACAAGGAGGTCCATTCACATTGACATAAGCAAAACCAAAAATAGCCCCAGTCCTTGTGACTAGTGTCACAAGTTCCAAGCAGGGAAAAAAAAAACCAAGATTGTATAAAAAATGGTTGTAAATATACCAAACAGATGTAAATCCTGGTATATAAATTTAAAGGTTAGTAGTTGTCTGAATTTCTAAGACAAAACTTAATGATTTTTATCATTAAGGGTTTTCAGACTATTGTCTTCATTTTTATTGCTATTTTCACAATGTTTCGGCAGATATGTCCTTTGCCCTTCTTCAGGTGTGTGTTGAACTCGGGAACCTATATGGAACTTTGAACTACATTTATTTAATCTACGGGGGGGGGGTCGCCTGTTCTGATTCCATTAGCCATAAATTTGCAGAAGCAAATGATCAAATTGAGTCACATGGATATTTATAAAAGTAGGGAAAAGAACAAATAGAAGAGGAACTGACTCATCATTGTGTATTACATTTGATCATTCACTCTCATTAAGATGGCTCCAGATAAACACAAAAGTACTAAGAAAGCATATGGCACCTTCCTAAACTCATTCAATACGAACATCAAAGGATTCATTGCTAACTTGAACAGAGTGAGCCCAGAAGAAGCAGACATAAATGGTTTGTTCTATTCAATCAACCATGTTTAAAGGAAAAAATGCTGCCTATATATAGGCAGCATTATATATATATATATATATATATATAAAGGAAAAGAGAGAAGTAAAAAGAAAAGAAAATATTCAAAAGACTGTACCGCCCTATACATTTAATAAAGTTGGATATATATATATATATATATATATATATATATATAAGTGTGTGAGTGTGTGTGTTATGATATAGTATTATTCATGTGCATATAATAGAGTATAATAAAAAAAGAAAATACCAAATGAAGGAACAAAAAAATTGTAATCCATTCACTAAAGAAAAACTGTGCATAATTAAATACAAAAACAAATTGCTAAACAAAAAGAACAAACTTGTCTCAAAATGCTGACACAAGAACAAGTTCCTGATAAGAAAGGCTTAAAAATTGATGTAGAGAAAGTGAACTAAAGCAGGTAAAGAAACACATCAGAACAAGCATAATGTAATGGTTGCTTATTTAAAAATCTTAAATAGTATAAAAGGAACTATCAAAATCCAGATTGGTGAATAAAACAATATTATATTTTCTTACACAATATCTACTTTGAACTACGTCCTTTATTGAATCCACTGGGGTCGCCTGTTCTGATTCCATTAGCAATAACTGGGTACAAGTGTTAAGTATTCCTGCATTGTTACTCACTTGCAGTCAGGATTGAACCAGCAATCTCCGGTTATAGGTGTTGGTTCCCTAGCTTCTAAGGAGACAATCATCTGGAGGTTGCAGGTTCAATCCTGACTGCAGGCAAGTAACAATACAGGAATACTTAACACTTGTACCCGGTTATGACTAATGGAATCAAAACAGGTGACCCCAATGGATTCAATAAAGGACGTAGTATGAAGTTCCGTGTAAGTTCCCAAGTTCGACAATCACCAAAAGAAGGCCGGAGGACATATCAGCCGAAACATTGTGGAAATAACAATAAAGATGAAGACAATAGTCTGAAAACCCTTAATGATAAAGGTCAGTACTCATTCATAAAGAGATGGATTAGCAATTTTTCTAGGGGCAGAAATACAAATAGCCTTGACCTTATTCTCATACAGTAGACCCAACATTTTTAAGTACATGGAATAGAATAACTTCTGGGACCCTTCTGGGCCTAGGGGTCCTGGAACTTAAGTTTCACAGTATATCTGTCCTTGACTATTTGTCAAGATGTCATCACTTTATAGTATGAGTTGCTAAACTGTTCACTTGTCTTCATTTAGATTTTGAAATTTAAAAATTTAAAGATTAGTCTGGATAATGTTTTTATCAAACCTTCCCAATACTTCATAAGAGCTTCCAATGTATTAAAAAATGTTAACTTTTTCAGGAAGAAAACATTTTTTTTTTCTAAATTAAAGAAAACATTAATAAAACTAACAAACCAGGAAACCTCCTACTCAAATACACCACAACAAAATAGTAAGTGGGAACAAAGAGGAAAAGAAAGATGAAAAGAAGAGGTTAAAGAAAAAGAAGGGAGTAGGAAAACAGTTGAAGTATATGAAGTAAAATACAGAGAAGGAAAAAGTAAAGAAAAAATAAAGGGGAAGTAGGTTTTAAAAAAGCTTATTGACAATTTTTTAAAATATTTAAAAAAAAAAGACGAAAGGAAACTGTATAGACAAAAGTGGAAAAAAAAAAAACAACGAAAAGGTAAAGGTAACTTAGTACAACTTGAATTTGTACTCTGTGACAACTAATAGAAAAAAAAACAACAAAAAACAAAAACATTGTCACAAGACTAAAAAATCTCAACTAGCAAATTTCAAATTTTGTACAAAAGAAACTTTGTTAAAAAGATGAAAATGATAAAATTCTAATTATAATATTCAGTATAATTGTCAGACATTTTTTTCAAAATCATAAGATTGAATGAGTTATGTAGTTTGCATAAGAGTCAACAGTCATTGCTCAAGCTCCAATAAAACATCAGGATAGTGAATGCTGATTTTTGAGTCATACAGAACCTACCTATTTGGAAAATTAGCGCAATATAATCTTACTTTACTTTCTCTTATTTGGTCAAACACTTGCTAATTCTATCTTTTTCTCTTTCTCTCTCAATGTGTGTGTATATATATATATCTATATCTGCTTTGTGAAGTTGAAGGAAATTCAGTATAATGACAAAGCTGTGGTGAACTTAATTCCAAAATTAAAATTGGAGAAAGAAAAAAAACAGGAAAATTCTAAGAGAAGGTACTCTGTAATAAAACCATCAGTTTGCATTGTCTCCAGTTATCTTGCTATGCTTATCACTGATCTGTAGTTATGTAGAATCAGAGAGTGGTATAAGTGTTGTACAAGCATATATCACAATTATCCAATGACATACAGCTGTCTTTCTATCTTATAATCTAACACAACTTGTATATTTTTACAAGTTTAATAAGTTATTAATCAGGATGATCCGTTCACTAAAGAAAAACTGTGCATAATTGAATACAAAAACAAATTGCTAAACAAAATGTAGATACAGGAACAAGTTTCTATTAAGAAAGGTTTAAAAATTGATCTGGTGGTAAAGATGACAACCATCTGTCAAGATCTGACAGTCATTACATGTGTGTGTGTGTGTTTGTGTGTGTGATTAAATAAGACAGACACTTTGTGCTTGCTTATTCTGTCCTCAGCCTGTTCAAGTCGGCAAATGAATCCTTTAACTTTGGGATGGGAATGAGTTTTGGAAGCACATTATGTTCCCCCACCGAGTACTTTTGGTCCCATTTGGTAACATCTTTGCAGGAGCAAATGATCCAATTGAGTCACATGGATATTTATAAAAGTAGGGAAAAGAACAAGTGGAAGAGGAACTGACTCATCATTGTGTATTACATTTGATCATTCACTCTCATTAAGATGGCTCCAGATAAACACAAAAGTACTAAGAAAGCATATGGCACCTTCCTAAACACATTAAATACCGACGTCAAAGGATTCATTGCTAACTTGAACAGAGTGAGCCCAGAAGAAGTAGAAACAAAGTGTTTGTTCTATTCAATCAACCATGTTTAAAGGAAAAAATGCTGCCTATATATATATATATATATATATAGGCAGCATTATATATACATATATATGTATAAGTATGTGAGTGTGTGTGTTATAGTATTATTCATGCATATGTAATAGAGTATAATAAAAAAGAAAATACCAAATGAAAGAACAAAAAAATTGTAATCCATTCACTAAAGAAAAACTGTGCATAATTGAATACAAAAACAAATTACTAAACAAAAAGAACAAACTTGTCTCAAAATGCAGACACAAGAACAAGTTCCTATTAAGAAAAGCTTAAAAATTGATGTAGAGAAAGTGAACTAGAGCAGGTAAAGAAACATATCAGAACAAGTATAATGTAATGGTTATTTATTTAAAAACTCAAATAGCATAAAAAAAACTATCAAAATCCAGATTGGTGAATAAAACAATATTATCTTATCCTCCATAATATCTACAATAACAGCTCTGCCTCATATCAAGCACACTAAAAATTACATAAGATAAAAAATAAAAAAAAAACAATTGTACACATATATATATATATATATACCTAACCCCTCTGCTGCTGGCTTGCCCAGTTGGCTGAGGCTGTAACAAACACCGACTACTTCTCTGCCGAGGGGTAAGACCCCACTCCAACAAGTGTCCAGGGTATGACACTAGACACTCTGATGCTGGGGTTCCAGTAATGTTGGAGCACTGGGGAATGCAGAGTACCCCTTCATTGCTATTGCTCCCAGGTCCTACCTATGGGTCAAATAGAAATAAACTGTGTACTTATGCTAAACTGAAATATTTGAAATAGAACTGTTTATATGAATAAAAATGGATTTGGCATTAATAATCTACTATGGTTGATATGCCATATAACCAAACCAAACCAAACCAAATTAAACCAATCTGTTGTAGGTAAGTTAATTTTTATGTGGAGTACACCTGGTGTGAATTCCAAGTTTTCCTTCTCCTAGACTGGTTACTGTACCAAGTGTAAACAGCCCAGTTTATCCTACAATTGACCTATAGCTGATGGAAGAAAAGATATATGAATTAGTGCAAAGTAAAATGCAAAAAGCCTTTTCTTGGATTTGAACTCAATATTGCCAAGTCCATTTCCTATAACAAAGACATTACATGATGAGTTGGTCTACATATATAAATAAAATGAGATGTAACGATAACCATCAGTTTTGTGTCTGGTGGGATTTTTCCCAAGAGAAATTTTGCCAATGCAACAAGGTCAACTTCCAGTGGTGTTAGAAATGACAGATGTCTGTCATATTCTGAATCATTGTCATGCAATGACCGGGAGGAATGGCAAATTGAACATTTGTCGACTTTGATTTATATAACAATATATGAACAAATGCAAAATAGATTCTTTTTGTAATGATTGAAGTCATTTAAGATTAGGTTAGGTTATTTAGTTTAATGGCATATCAAACCTTGTAAGTTATTTTATGCCAAATCCCATTTATGCATACATAAGATTTTTAAGTGAATAGTTAACATTATTTTTTAAAGCAACCAGATCTTATTTGTTTGCATGCAGTTAAATGCTTTCAAGTATTGCTATTTATTGTTTGCATGCAGTTAAATGCTTTCAAGTATTGCTATCTAATGTTAATAGTTCTATTTGCACACAGTTGAATGGTTTCCAGTATTGTTGTTTATTGTTTGCACACTTTTAACTGGTTTCAAGTATTGTGATTTAACATGAATAACTTTATTTATCATGTATTCCTACTTAATTTACATCTAATAATTTGTTTGCACACTGTTAGATGATTACAAGTATCGCTGTTTAACACAAATAATTTGATTCAACATTATTTGTTGCACACAGTTAAATGGTTTCAAGAACTGCTATGTAATTATTCAATTTAACATGAATCATTTGTTTGCAAACAGTTAAATGGTTTCAAGGATAGTAAATGATTAAATAGTTCTATTTGACCCATAAATGGGACCCTAACAGGAACTACCACTCTGAGTCAGAGTAGACCAAGGAGTAATGGCAATGAAGGAGTAATCCACATTCCCTAAAGCTATAAAACTGGAGCCTTGTCATCAGATATAGCTCAGTTTCATATCCAGGACACTCGTTGGTGGGAGGGTCTCACCCTTTGGTATATTCTACAGCCTCAACTGACTAGGCTCATCAGTTAAGAAGAGTATTAACAATTTGTTTTGAACATTAACAGTAGAGATCAGTTTGGAGTAATGGCTAAAAGTGCTGGACTGAGGCCTTGAAGTAAGCGAGTTTGAACCCCAGTGGTGCTATGATGTTCACTTACAGATTAATACCCTTATCCCTTCAGGTATAGGTTGAATAACATCACTGCTGTTCTTCTAAAAGAATGTCTTTTCCATTAAATAACAGATGAAGGTAGATATGCTATTAACCAAAAAAATCAAAGATCACTTTGAATTCAATGTTTGTGTTAGATTTGAACTTTTAGAACCTGATAATTGGAATGAAGTGTGAGATGGAACAGATTCTAACAATTTTGAATTGTGACTAAGCAAGCTGTGAACCTGTTGGGTTCTCATTGTAATTCAATTCAAAACTGGACTGGAAATAGCTTTATTCTTTAAGTTTGTTTTTTAAGTGTATTGCTTGAATAAAAATCTTACAATGACACATCCCCCCCCCGCAATATATATAAGACTTATATTCTGACTTGGTTTGGTCATGGGGATGTTACTCATGTAGCACATCTTGGGTTGGAATAAACTGACCGAGTTCATTCCTCTCTCGGTCTACAACAAGTTGGAATTCAGAGTTTTTCTTCTCCTTGACTGGTTGCCATATCAAGATTAAAGAGCTCGGTCTGCCCTACTATTTACCTATAGCTGGAGAGGAAATAGTTAGATTCATACTTTCCCCAAGGGTATTAGCTCTATGTGAAATACAATCAGCTTTTGAACTCAGGTAACCAAGTCAATTTCCTACAATGATAACTGCTATACAATGAGTGCCACAAACATAACAATGAGAATTTTAGTAATAAACAAATAGATGCCAAGCAGCTATAAAATGGTTATTAAGCAGCTTGAGATTGTTTATAGCAAAACTGCATGAAGTTGTTTTTTACCAACAATTTTACAAGAACAAAGAAAATATGGAATTTAAAGCACTTCATAAGAAAACAAGTATCAATTAGCTATGAGATCTAAGAAAAATAATATCTTAATTATCATTGGTCTCTTTTTTTCAACATGTCTGTGCATTTTTCATCTGGTTAAAAGGTCACTGATTATTCTTTGCAAAAAACTTTTAAAAAATCAATAAATAGTAGAAGTCAATTTTTAAAAGAAAATACAAAATCAGAAGCAATGTTTTAATTGATATGTTATAGGGCTCCTACTCAACACCAATGGAATAGTTTTTATCTTTATTCCTTTTTTATCAATTGTTTGATTCTTATTAAATTAAGGAATAAAAGAAGTTAATTTCTGGCTCCATAGAATTAACCAAACTTTGTCTGACGAGTGAACACTGCATGCAGTTGCTCAGAGCCTTGTGGCTGCAACAGACTCCAAGATCACTTGATCAATTCTTGTTTTAGTATGTAGTATACCTGTATCTAGCATCTAATATATCTGTATTGTAAAAAGATAAGAATGTATGTCATAAAAGCTTAGATTTTTTTTATAGTATACATGCAAATGCTAAAAATAATAAATTTTTTTCATATTACTTGCAGCAATAAGATGAGTA
>OY757916.1:35710028-35797528 GCA_963585895.1 Sepioteuthis lessoniana | reverse complement strand
AATTGCTGATGCAGTCTTTCAAAAAAAAAGAGTGCATGGATGCACTCTTTCTTTTTCTCTTTCCCTCTCTCTCTCTCTCTCTCTCTCTCTCTCTCTCTCTCTCTCTCTCTCTCTCTCTCTCTATCTATCTATCTATCTATCTATAGAAAGAAAGAGAGTGAGAGGGAGAGAATAAAGAGAAATGTTTATATATCAACACATACATACATACAATGTAAGCTAAAACTTTGTAAATGAACTACACAGATTATTTGTTTATATTAGCAAAGGTTTATGTAGAGCCAGTGACACCTTTTGAATAAATTGATATCAGAAGAATACTGCAATAGTGTGCCATAGATTGTCAGAACAGCTCTCTTCAAATTCAGAGATTTTCTTTCTCCAAGACTACTTGCTTTCCAAGGCTCAAGAGCATTGTCTACCCAACTATTTACCCATATCAAGGGAAAAGATGGATTCATGCCTTTTTTCAGGGCATTAGTGCAAAGTGAAGTGTTAATAGCCTTGCTCAGGATTTGAACTTGGCTCATTTAGTCCATTTTCTGTGATGATAACTATTAAATTTTAGCTATAGAGTACTTCCCCTTAATTCATTTGCAGTCAATGGTGCTTGGTGACTCTCAGTTTCTTGCAAATGCAATCATCAGATCACTTGCTCTGAAGAAATTATATAAATAGGATGTATACTTATCCAAGCTATTAATCATGTTTTATCTTACCTGAAATAAGTGCAATGCTTCCAAAAGAGTGTTCACAGTAGAACTTGTCGATCCACGAACGTCAGCAACTAAAGTTAATCCTTGTGATTTGCTGTGTTTTCTGAAAGAACAAAAAAAAAAAGATAATAGATAATGTTGCATATAAGATTGATAAAATATTGCAAAATAGAAAAGTAAAACAGTTTGACTATCTTTCTTTTATATAAAGGAATAATCTTGTGAATAATTGCAATCAAATATTTGAAACAAATGGTAAGTGGGAATCAGGCCAGGTGGGCCAGTTATTATGGGTCTGCAACTAGGTTGAGTCAAAGGTTTTGCAGTATTTTGGTTCATGCTAGTTTGTGGTGTGACCAAAGCAGTTCAAGTCAAGGAAGGTACCTGCTGTGGTTGGTAGTATTATGGTAATTTTTCCTTGCTTCACTTTGTGTGTGATTTGAAAGTCGCACAGATGAATGTGCAATGAAGTCTAATTTGGGAACTTATGTTTTACAAATTCTAACTAGGCCATAAGAATATGGAAGCAACCAAAAATATCTGTTGGGCAAAGGTGAAGGTGCAGTTGATCACAGTATAGTAACCAGATGGTTGAAGAAATTTTGTTCAGGTTGCAAAATCCTTGACAATCCAGTAAGCTTAAAACTGTAGATTCTGAGGCCATGCTCTAAACCACTGAGAGGAATACAGTGAGTGGCACTCAAAGAGTATCAGATAAACACAGCTTGTCACTGAGTGTGGTTTGTCAATTTCTTGACATTAACAAAAGCATTCAAAGCTGCCAAATTGTGCCTCATATTAGCAAAATATTGCAAAACTTTTGATTCACCCTAGTAACTGGTGATTAGGCATGGATATGCTATTTTGAGAAGGGTCTCTCACTATGGTAGAAATAAATTGGAGACCTTTTTGCAAATAATATGAATATTAGAATTTTTACAAAAATATGATGTGAAAACCAAATTTGGCAAAGTATTCATTCATTTATTGTAATATTTTGTTCTGTACAGGCTTCATTAGGTAATGATTTGAAACATTTTAAATTTGGGAAAGAATGCTAGAATTTCTGGAAAGAATTCCAAAATGTAATAAATAAATACTCCATCAAATTTAGTTTTCTTAGCATATTTTTCTTTCATTTTGTCAGATATTTTATCCATATATTTCGATATTCAATGTTAATATTGTAAAGAGTATCAAGGCAGAAACCCTTTAGCTCAAAATATGAATATGTAGCAGTCTAAAAAGAACAGCCCAATTGGTTGTAGCTATTGAATATGGTGACTGCATCTCTGAAGAAGGGTAAGACCCCTTCCCCAACACATGTCTTGGATATGATACAAAACCATCTGAGGGTGAGGCTCCAAGCAATACTTGAAATCATTTAATTGCAACTAAAAGAGCTTGTTTTAAAATTTTTAACTACAAATTATTTATTCAAAAATCATATATACTTAATATACATGTATAATCAGGATTTAGCATTAAATAACCCACAAGAGTTGAATTGCCATAAAACACAACCAATCATCAAAAAATAAGTATGTTCTTTTTTAAACATTTATGCAATTTCATTTTTGGTTACAGAGTTTCAATGCTGGAGAGTTTGGTAATAAATAATATCTAATGATACCTGTTCTGTTTGTATATTTTACTTGAAATAGCAAAATCCTGGTATCTTTGGTTAAAAAAAAACAAACATTTTATAAAAAGATTGTCAGGATATACTTTCTTATAGTTGATACTGTATGTGTATATATTAGGCTATTTGGAAAATAATGATCTATTTTATACATTTAAATGTAATATTGGTCTTATTTTCAAACACTTCATATATATATATATATATGTATATATATATATATATATATATATAGAGTTTGCTATATTTATAAATAAAGAGTGCTCAATATCAGTGATAGAGTATGTATATTTCAGCTAGGATAGCATAGATACAGTCAATGGTGCTTGGTGACTGTCAGTTTCTTGCCAAAGCAATCATTAGATCACTTCATCTGAAGAAACTGAGAATAATCAAGATTCTGTGTCTATGCTATTCTTATATATATATATATATGAGCTATTGGAATTTGACAATAAAAAAGATAAACTTTGATCCAATTCAATGAAACTATTCTATTACACATTCAGATGTAACATTGGTCATTATACATATATATATATATATATATATATATATAAGCTTTTAGAATTTAACCATGAAGAAAAAGAAAAAAACTTTGATTCCATGAAAACTTTTGAAAGAAGACATCACAACTTGAAAGAATCAAATATTTAAGATGTTAGAAGCAGAACCCAGGGACAGCTTCACAGAAAGCAGGTTTTTCTTCCCCCATACCCTGTCTCCATTTATCACCATATGTAAATTATTAGAAACTTTAACACCTGTCAAGAAAGACAGAAGAGATAGAGTGAAAGAGACCAGAGAGAGAGAGAGAGAGAGAGAGAGAGAGAGAGAGAGAGAGAGAGAGAGAGAGAGAAACTCTGAGACTGATAATGAGAGGAAAATGGGAATTTGTTTCTCATATCTTGGAAGTCCCACACCTACAAAAGGTTATAGGTACCAGATGGCATTCTGTTAATTAGTTTACAGACATGAAATGTGCTATGAAATGGCTTTCATTGTTCATAGCTGAAGAATATGCTAAGCAATTAATTGGAATTAAAGACTGAGATATAACCTATGAAGAAACTAGGAAAATACTGATTTAACCCTTTCAAGACAAAAAAAAACCCAACATGCTAACATTATCATAAATTATCTGAAATTCTTAGATGACGTATTGCCATTATTAATTTTTGACAAGTATATCTTTTATCTTATTTTTGTTGCTTGTTTACATCTAGTAGTAAAAGAGATAATGATGTTAAGTCATCGAAATTTCTTACTGAATACAATGTTGTTATGAATGATTTTGCTATTATATTATTTTTGCTGCTTGTTATTGTGCAATATTCAGGTTATCCTTCATTTTACAATCCCCAGTGGAATAAGTTTCCAACAAGATTTGAAATTGTACCTTGTTCACTTGATATAACATTTTACTAATTAGGCTATGAAGGCTTAATCAATAGTCATTATTTGTATTTAGTCTTATAGTTATATAGTTTTTAACATGGTTCACTTGGATGATTCACTTCCTAGGAGGATCCTCATATTAAAAAGAGCTTGTGTTACATCCTGTTAATTTTGTGGAGGTAGGTAAAGATTTCAACCAATCCAGTTCCAATCCTGCATGGCACTTTCCACCAATCCGGTTCAAATCTCTTATTGTCTCTCTATTATAACAGATCCTGAAGAAGGATGGATTCTCTGAAATGTTATGACAATAATAACAATCTCAGCGACTAAGTTCATTTTATTTCCTTGAATTATTAGTTCAGTCCCTAAACTTGACAATGTGAAAGAACACTTGCTTCATACAATCCATCATTTGCATCATTTATTTATCTTGAAATGAAAGATTTCTCAAAAATTTTAATACTGAAAGTCACTGGATTGCTCACCAAATAAATTTGCTGAAAGGATTAGAAAATTTCACTCCAGTGAAGACTAAAACAACAAAGTTAAAATATTTTGGCAAAAAAAAAAAAAAAAAAAATCATAATTTTAGTCAGTTTCTGGTGATAAAACTGAAATTGAATTTATTTTCTGTGTTGTATCTTTTTTCTTAACTTATGACCAGACATTTGTCTACATCCTGTTAAATTAAGGAATTTTAAAATTTGGACAAGAATTTCTTCTTGTCCAAATTTTAAAATTCCTTAATTGAGAATTAGATATGAGACTGTATTTTTGAATTTATTTTTCTTTTGCAAATTTCCTGTTTGAATTTCTGAAATGAGAAATCATTATTATTCACTGATGTACTCAAACTGTTCTCCTTATGTTTGTTATATTATTATAAATTTATTATTATTATAATATATATATATATATATATATACACACACACACGCACATATATATATATATATATATATATATATATATATATATATATATATTATTATTATTATATGTATTATCATAAATACATTTTGACCATTGTATTCTCAGGCCTTCTTCAGGTATCTGTTGTTGTTGGTAACACTCTCATAATTTAAAACCAAATCCTTTGGCCCCACATTATGAGGATTGAATTGTCCAGTGGAACAATGGCTTGTTGGATATAAGCATTGGTTAAATTTATCCAGCTATCTAGTAGACAAGAGTTCAATCCCTGGGTTAACTAGTGTATGAAAATCATAAATATTGGTTCAGTGAAAAAAATCAAGTGATATCTAAAGATAAAGTAAGTTGTGATATTCATGAAGCAGAGAGGAATCTGCAGAGTGTAACGGCTAAAGTGCTGGTCTGTGAGAATGTAGCGTGTGAGTTTGAACTTCTATTGAGCTATTATATTCACTTTCAGACTAATACCTTTAGGAAAGGCATGAACTCCCTTATCCCTCCAGCTATGGGTTAAATAGTACCACTACTGTTCTACTACAAGGATGCCTTTAGCATCAAATAACCTATGAAGGTTGATAATAAAAACAAAGAAACCAAAACTATCCACTTTGATTGAATAAAAGGTTTAGTTTGAAATTGCCAGAAGGTTATTGATTCCATGTAAGTCAAATAAATTTCTTTCTTTTGTTAAAGAAAGAAAATTATTTTTTTACTGTAAAATTCCAATAGCTCATTCATATATATATATATATATATATATATATATATATATATATATATATATATATATATATAAGGATAGCATAGACACAGGATCTTGATTATTCCCAGTTTCTTCAGACTAAGTGATCTAATGATTGACTGTATCTATGCTATCCTAGCTGAAATATACATACTCTATCACTGATATTGAGAAATCTTTATTCATGAATATATCAAACTACATATATATATATATATATATATATATGAAATTGTTCAAACATAATGACAAATATTACATTTAAATGTATAAAATAGATCATTATTTTCCAAATAGCCTAATATATATGCATACAGTATCAACTATAAGAAAGTATATCCTGACAATCTTTTAATAAAATGTTTGTTTCGTTTTAACCAAAGATATCAGGATTTTGTTATTTCAAGTAAAGTATACAAACAGAACAGGTATCATTAGATATTATTCATTACCAAACTCTCCAGCATTGAATCTCTGTGACCAAAAATATAATTGCATAAATATTTATAAGAGAATGTACTTATTTTTTGATGATCAGTTGTGTTTTATGGTATTCTAACTCTGGTGGGTTATTTAATGCTAAATCCTGATTATACATGTATATTCACTCTTCACATGTATATTAAGTATATAAGATTTGTAAATGAATAATTTGTAGTAAAAAATGCAACCTGCAAATACTATTAATTAATTAATCTGGAACTGATAATTTAAGAAAAATTTATTATCATTTTTTTCAAAAGATTAAAAAAAACTAGGATATATCAAAAAGATAAAAAAACTAGGATATTTCAAAATGACTAAAAATGATAATCAATTTTTCTTAAATTATCAGTTCCAGATTAATTAATTTGCAGTTACACTAAAACTTTATAAACACTAAAACCTAATCAAAAATATGTATACAATCAGAATGATAACAGAACTAATTATATTCAAGTGCTAGAGATATTTCTCTAGTCTATCAAACAGTGAAATAATCTAAAATCCTGTTTTAGGAGGTATGCTTAGTGTAACGGTTACTGTCATAGAAAATGGAACTGGCAACCTGAGTTTAAATCCTGGACAAAGCTGTTTGCATTTCACTTCACTCAAATGCTCTAGAGAAAGGCATGAATCAATCTTTTCCCTTCAGCTATGAATAAGTAGTTGGGCAGAATGGGTTCTTTAGCCTTAATAAGACAAACAGTCCAAGAAGAAAATTCTGTTTTAAACCAGCTGTACTCTGCTTGAAAATTCAACCTTGTGTCACATACTGCTTATACCAGAAGAGTGGGTAAATACATGCACACATATAAACTTATTAATTCATCAATATATATATATATATATATATATATATATATATATATATATATATATATATATATATGCGTAGAGCATAAGAGTTCTTGTTGTAAGGAAATAGACTCAACAATGCAAACTCAAATCTTGGATAAGGCTGTTTGTGTTTCAAACCTGCTGTACTTCATTTAAAAATTGAACCTTGTGTCATATCATGCTCATGGCCAAGGAGTTAGGTAATTACATACTCAGTCCTGTTCAATCCTTTTTCCAGCAAAAATATATGAAATGATTTTCATCTCCCAATATATTGCATTCTTGAGTGAACCTTTATCATCTGATAACTCAAGTTCAATGACATTTTTCATTTGCCATCATATGTGAACTTAATCTGCAAAGTAAGTAAGTGTGTTGAGCTGATAAATCTGGTGAATTAAGATTCGGGTTAAATTTAAAAGTATTTGCTATAATTCTTTTTGCAATAAACGATTTAACATTGCTGCTTATTTCATAGTTGATGACTTTGCTTTATTTCAATGTAACAAGATCTTATATCTGATTTGTAATGAGATCAATATCAAGATTTTGTTAATAATGTCAAAACACAGTGGACATGAAATACTTTTTGATTACAAGAGAAACCACTTTTATCTTGAGCTTCCATCTGTCTGAAATTTTATACTGACATTTGATCTGGGATTTGATCAATTATTCATCAGTATTCAAGAATCAAATGATTTTCAACTGGTTGTTTTTGTTTTTATATTTCTGATATGAAATCTTTTAGCAATCAATATAGTTTTCTTTTTAGGTAATTTGAGGCAGATGCTACAAGCCAAGAGACATAGATTCAGAAAATAAGGATCAAGAATAAAATATAATAAGTGTTTGACATTTTGTTTTTTAACCCAATTAGGTTGATGACAACCTTTCTGTATGCTCAACTTAGAAATCATTACAGTGTAGATACCTTCTGGAATTTTGAGATGTCATAGTCATTCCATTTTTTTTTACTGCTCATCATATTGTTTGTATTGTTACTACAGTATTTAATCCACTTCCTTCTATAACCTTCTTCTGAGTCCCAAAAATATTTCCATTAATTTTGAGAAGAGTCATTATCATTCCAAGAGCTGTTAGAATTTATAAAGCTTTGCTTATTCTGGCACCCAGGCCCCAAAGTTGCTTACGGTACCAACTGTTCTTAAACTAGTTGTCCATTTATGAGGGTGCAATATTTTAGTAACATGAGGCACAATTTGACAACTCTGGGATACTTTTGCTGAGGTTGTGTTGGTGATGAACCACACTGGACTATGAGATGCTGAGTTCACCTGACACTCTTTGAGTGCAACTCTGCTTCTGGAGTTTGGAGCATGGCCTTGGAATCAATGACCTTGCCTGATAGCTGAGGTTCTTACAACCTGAGCAAAATTTCTCAAATCATCTAGTTACTGTACTGTGATCAATTGTGCCTTCACCTTTCACACAACAAATGTTTTTCATCATTTCTGCAGTTTTATGGCCCAGTTTAAACTTGTAGAAAAAAATTAGACTCTCCTGCACATTCGTCTATGTAGCTTTTAAATCATACACAGAAATGAAGCAATGCTTAATATATCAGAGCATTAACAATTACAATACTACCAACCACTATGGGTACTGGACATTGGCATGATGGTTAGGGTGTTTGCCAATGGCTTGGGAGACCTAGGTTCAATCCCAGGTCAAGTCATACCAAAGACTTTAAAAATGGTACTTGATGCCTCCTTACTTAACACTCAGCAATATAAGGTAGGGATCAATGTGAGTAGAGCAATCCAGGGAAAGGAATAGCATCTCCCCCTACACCTCGGTGTAGTAGCTATCAAAAAGGGAGCTTTCGGGTCTCCCTAGACTAAGGTTGCCAACTTTACTTTTTTACTTGTGTGTACCTTTCATGGCTTAAACTGCTTCAGTTATGTGATATAAACACCATACACCAGCATGGATCAAAATATTGTAAACCTTTTGATTCATCCAAGCATATTATCATTATTATTATTTTGTGTGTGTGTGTGTGGGGGTGTGTGTTTAAGAAAGTAAAAAAAAAAGAATAACAACAGTAATTCCTGTGTTAGATATAGAAAAGATATAAGAGGTATTTTTGAATATATAAGGATCTTTATATTTCTTTTTACATTTTTAATCATGCTAATTAAAATCCTTCACTCCTCCCTAAATAGAAGCATCAGTATCATCATTGATTGCTGTTACATCAAGAACCACGGGTCATCAAGTCAAGAAATAAAAATAAAAGCAAATCTCTTGTGTTTTTCCCAAAACATTTAAGTCAATTTTTTTCCTTTTTCATTCAAAATTTTAAACAAAGCAAGTAGTGTTTATCCTCCTCCTCTTTTTTTCATAATGTTGCATATCAAAACAGCAGGTCAAGAAGAACAATAAGTTGTTATTGAAAAGGAAGAACTTGCTGTTTGTATGTGCCAAAAAGTATTTCCCAAGGGAAATTCTGGAAACAAACAAAAAAACTCAGCTTACATCTGGTTGAAATGAGATAACATTGTCACAGACTTCACAGCAACATAGTTGAAGTGGCTGACAAAAGGAAGGAAAAGTGTGGATTTTGAAGTCCACCGGTCAATATCAAAAGTGCTATAACCAATAAAGACAAATATTGGGAGCCAGAACAGGAAATAATGGTCTGTGAGGAAGATTTTTACTGTCTCATGAGTTTGATTTTTGCTGGGTGCTTCATAATTGTGGCCTTATGCCTGTCTAGATGAAGTAAATGACTAAAACAAAGTGCCTTTCTGTAGAGCAGATATTCATACACTTTGTGTGGAAGCTTAGTCGGCTGGAGCTGAAGAATACACCATCAGCATGTCTGCAGAGGGGTAGGACCCCCTCCCAACAAGTGTCCTGGATATGACATTAAACAATCTGATGGGAATGCAGAATACCCTTTCATTGCTATTACTCCTAGTTCAACTCTGGTCTGGAGTGGTTACCCCTGATAGGGTCCTATCTATGGATCAAATGGAACAATTTGACATTTAAACTGAGTGCAAACAAATGACATGATAAATTGAATTGTTTGAAATAGAACTGTTTGATCATCTTAACTATGTGTAAACAAATGACTTATGTTTAATTGAATTGTTAGTTATACATAGCAATACTTGGGACCGTTCAACTTTGACTTATGAATTGTTAGAAGTAGAATTGTTTGATCGAAATATGATTTGTTAGAAATAGAACTGTTTGATCATTTAACTGTGTGTCTTGACAAAATGTGTTCACAAATCATATATATTCAATTTACATGTAAAAACAGGATTTGGCATTAAATAACCAATAATGGTTGATATGCCATAAAACCAAACTAAACCTTAAACTCAGATTGGTTCATTGATCGGTTGGTTGTGTTTTATGGCATATCAACCCATGTAGGTTATTTAATGCCAAATCCAGTCTATACATATATATCAAATAAGGATTTGTAAACTTTACATGGCTATAGGTAATATTTTTACATGAATCAGAGCTCATTTGTTTGCACACAGTTAAATGGTTTCAAGTATTGCTTACTAACACTAATAATTCAATCTAATATTAATCATTTGTTAGTGAAAAGTTAAACATTTTCAAATTTAGTAAATAATCAAATAGTTCTACTTGACTTATAGATAGGGTACTACCATTCAAGGTCAAAGTGAACCTGGGAGTAATGGCTATAAAGGGTTACTCTACATACAAAGCTCTAAGACTTGAGCCTCACCATCAGATGTAATTTAGTGTCATATCCAGGATACTCACTGGTGGTGGGGGTCCTATCTCTGTAGAGATGTAGTCAGTATATTCTACAGCCCAAACCACCTGGGCTGTTCAGACTAGTTTTTAGGTGGGACTTGTCTCTTATCCTCTCTCAATATGTCACCATCAATCTTACTCTAAAGGAGTGTGTCCCATATATTCCTGTTGTTCTCAGCAACAAACTGTTTCTCTTTGGCCTGTAAAGGAGACTGTTAAAGAAATTAAAGAATCAATGAAATTTGTTTGAGAGCCTCAAAGTTAGCATGATCTCTGACTTTGTGTTTGATTAGTTGTTTTTCAAATTTATGGCAAATCTATTACCAAGAAAGAGGAGTGTTAGTTATTTACTAAGCTTAGTTTAGTCATGACACAAGGCCAGATGTATGGGACATCCAGTAAGAATCTAACTCACTAACAGTGGTCTGCTAATTTATCTTACACTATGTGAGGTACCCAAGATATTTTAGTTGTATGTGGATGGATTCAAGGAATGTGGTTTAGAAACCAAGGCCCTAAACATTTTGGAACCACTGCAAAGGCTGTCAAAATAGCATTTTTTTAAAGTGATCAGCCACCTGTAGGTGGCCTATTAAATGTGAAAATTAAGAAACCACTTAAATTTGTTTGATACTTCAATATCAAAAAGTCAATATTTCAAAAAAGCATTTTTTTTTTTATCATTAAGGGTTTTAGGACTATTGTCTTCCTCTTTATTGTTATTTCCATCTGCTGGACACATAGCATAATGGTTTTGGTGTTGGTTCCCTAAGCTTCTAAGGAGACAACCATCTGCCGGTTGCAGGTTCAATCCTGACTGCAGGCGAGTAACAATTCAGGAATACTTAACACTTGTACTCGGTTATGGATAATGGAATCAGAACAGGTGACCCCCGTGGATTCAATAAAGGACGTAGTTTGAAGTTCCGAGTAGGTTCCTGAGTTTGAAAAACACCTGAAGAAGGCTGAAGGACATATTGGCCGAAACATTGTGGAAATAACAATAAAGATGAAGACAATAGTCCAAAAACCCTTAATGATAAAAATCATCAAGCTTTGTCTCAGAAATTTAGACTTCAAATAGCAACAAGAAACAATGTATATAGATATAATTACATTATAAATGTTCATTTCAACTACTTGTAAATTTTGCATGTCTCACAGATTTTATGCCAAGAGGTTAGGGAATCATGTTCCTGGTTTGGTTTACTAGCACTGATTAAATTCCCTGAACTTTTTGGAAACATCTTGCTTATATATAATCATAGTGATACACACACTCACTCACACAATTATATTTATATAAGTAGATTCAAGGAAAAATATTTTGGGCTATTTAAATGCAAAGACCTACAAAGGCATACTATAATAGTAGTTACATTCCTATATCTATTTCCTAACTAAATGTAACAATTATTATTGTAAAAGTGGTAATAAATATTGAAATTACAATGAATATATACAGATATAAGTGTGTTTAATAGTATATGATATTTTCTATATACACCCCAATATTTGAATTTTACGTTCTCTTTAAATGACCTGGAAAATATTTTAAAACTGAAATAAACTAAATGTCAATTCATGTATACTACACAGTTTTTTTTAACAAGTAACATTCTACAAGAAGATTATATTTGCGACAAATGGAATAAAAAATAACATTATACACTTGATATTGGAGGTATGCTTTGCCTAATGGTTAATAGCACAGAGAGTGGAAGTGGAAAATTGAGCTCAAATGCTAGCCAGGGCAGTTTATATTCATTTCACTTGAGAAAGGCATAAATCTACTTCTTTTCAGCTATGGGCAAATGGCAAGGGAGTTGGAGTCACAGCAATTTTTCTTTATCACCCTTTTTTTTATTTGACAACAATATCCATTTGTTTGCACAGTTATATGGTATCAAGCATTCCTATCTAATACTAATAATTCACACACAATCACATATAGTTACAAGTAGATATTAAGATCAAATAATAATCATTTATTTGCACACAGTTAAATGGTTTCAAGTATTTCTATCTACATTAATAATTCTATTCAATAAAAATGATAATCATTTGTTTGTACTCAGTTATATGGTTTTATATATTCCTGTCCGATACTAATAATTTTCAAAAATTTATTTGACCCACAGATGGGACTCTAACAGATACTCCCACTCTGGGTTAGAGTTGACCTGGGAGTAATGGGAACAAAAATGTACTCCATATTATCTAGAGTTCCAGGATTGGAAACTCATTAGATGCAATTTTGTGTCATACTCAGAAAACCCTTTTTTGGGATGAAGGAATATAGTCAGGACACTCTAAGCCTTGCAAACAGGGCAGAAAACACATTTCAGTAAAAATACTCCTTTATACCTTACATTGGAGTTAGCTGAAAAAACATTCCCTAATTTCTCTATTTCAATTTCAAATGTGCTGTTTTATATAAAGAAATACTGCTGAAAAAATATGTATCTATACATTTTAAATTTGAATTTTCACCTATGCAAAGCCCAGTAAGTCAGCTAGTGTGTGTGTATGTGTGTGTGTGTATATATAGCAATATTGAACTAGTCCTGGCGACAACACCCCATGAGACACCAACTATACGGCCACTTGCCTCTCATCATGAAAACTATACAAGTTAGAAGAACCAGACACGCAGGACACTGCTGGAGAAGCAAGTACGAGCTCGTAAGTGATGTACTCCTATGGACCCCAACATATGGCCAAGCAAAAGTAGGACGACCAGCTCGAACCTACATACAGCAGCTATGTGAAGACACAGGATGTAACCTTGAAGACCTGCCGGAGGCGATGAATGATAGGGAGAACTGGCGAGAGATGGTCAGAGATATCCGTGCTGAAGGCATGACAGGATGATGATGATGATGATATATATATATATATATATATGTGTGTGTGTGTGTGTGTGTGCATGAATATATGTATGTGTCTTTGTAGATATCAATGTGTGTCTATATATATATATATATATATACACACACACACACGTGTATGTATATAAGTGCATATATAAGTATGTGTGCATGTTTGTGTGTGCATGTATGTATGTCTGTGTATGTAAATATGTATGCATATATGTGTGCATATATGTGCATGTATGTATGTCTGTGTATGTAAATATGTGTGCATATATATATGTGTGTGTGTGTATATAAGATAGAGAGACAGAAAGAGATGATGCTGAATGGACACTGACAACAAGCATATACAAGAAGCTATAGATAAGATTGTCAGGTGTAGTAATTATAGTAATAGCAATACTCTTTCATCTAAGTTCCTTGTATGTCTGAAATTTGATGGGCTTTGTTGATAAAGTGACTTAGGAGGCTTGTTAGCCTAAAGCAGATGTGTCAGACATGCAACTACTTATCTATGACCCTTCTACATAAGAGATTCCCCAAATTATCTGCTTTATCTTTACTAGTTCTGGTGAAGTTTGGCAGTCTACACAATTGCAAACAGTTTTTTCCTAATGATCTAAATAAATGTACATTTCTCTCCAGACTTACAGGTGAAACTTTACAACCTGAGTTGAGTCTAGTTAATTCATGTGATTCTAAGCCAAATATAAACCACTCTATAAATACACTCAATAAATACACTAACTGTATCTCCTACAGAGGAGTAAGAGCTAAACAAAAAAAGAAAAAAAAGGAGTGTTCTTGGCATGACACGATACTGCATCCAGAGCTGAGTTACCAATTCTGGGTGCTCTGGATAATGTGGTGTCACAGCTTCATTGCCATTGCTTCCAGGCACACTCTGTATATTTGCCTATGCTTCCCACCAGACAAGGCTTGACACAAGGTCAATGACCCAATTAAAGTGGGGATAATGTAAGGGGAAAGTCGGGAACAAGCCAAGGCACGAACCCTGCTAGTCTATGTAGCTCATTGGCTCACTTAGTGCAATGTGAGCCTGATGAGCCAAGTTTGTCAAAAGGATTCAATAATGCAGCTTACCCACCCGGAGGTAGCCCAGCCAAAAACGGAAGCCTTATGGCTTCAAGTCTGCCATTGGTTCCTTTTCAGAGCCTCGCTCTGAACCAAAGTCCAGTGCTGGATCTCTCTCCCATGCCCACTCTGACTTGGAGTGATAGTACCTGTTTGGGTCTCATCTATGGGTCAAATAGATCTGTTTGAATAATGATTAGAATTAAGAATAGTTACAAATGAGTATCATTAGGTACTTGAAATTGCTTGCAAAAAGACCCCTAAATGTTGATTTCAACATTAAATAATCCAAATGGGGTAGACATACAGTAAAACTAATCAAACCAAAATTAAACTGAATTGTTAGTTGTTATAAAACATTGCTAAGATTCATCTTCAACATGAATTAATTAAGATGAAATTAATGCAATTACAACTCTCATTTGAGTTGTAAATCTAACATTCAATAAAACAAAAATAATTATCTCATTTTTATCCACTTTGAATTTTTTGTACTTGTTTACATACTCCCTGGCATTTACTGCCTCACATACATTCATTATTTTTATAAGGGTCTTTCTAGCAGCTGAATAGCTGTATTACAGTTTAGTAGTATAACTGATGAAATTAGCAGACCACATCCTCCTCCTCCTCCTCCTCATTTTTTGGCACACTGTCTCTTTCCCAGGATCTAATAATCATTTTGTATCCTTAAGTTTGAAATCCCCAAATAGCTGACCATTGATAAAGTTTAGAGGTCTTTATTGATTTTTGGTTTGTTTTCTTTGCTATAAAATCAATATCTGCCTCTTCATATGTTGGAGAACATAAAATTTTCTACCTTTATACATAGATTGACAGAGATTTATTTTTAAAAATCATAAAATACGACAAAATGAATTTGAAACAGGACCAAAATAAGGAAAAGGATAAAATCCATCAGAGTTACTGACAGTTACCCCTTAGCACATTTGGTATGTTTATATTTACATCTTTTTGTGTAATTGTTTCTCAAGAGTTTTTTTTGCACACAGTCCTATCGAATATAAATGAATGAATCTATTTTATTCATGGATGGGAGCTTATTAAGAGGCACTTGTGATGTAATATCTATTATCATAGGAAATGGACATGGTGACCTGAGTTCAAAACCTGGACAAGGCTGTTTGCATTTCACATGGTGCTAATATCTTTGAGAAAGCTATGAAACCAACTGTTCTCCTTCCAGCTCTAGGTAAATAATAAGGCAGACAAGGCTTTTTAACCTAAGTATGATATAAGTGAAAGAAAACTCTGAATTCATACCTGCTAAACTCTACTAAAAAATTGACCTTGTATCACATCCTCCTTGTGCAAAGGGGTTGGATAAATACTTACCCTAAGTTCATTTTCTGATCAAATTCATCTAAAACAAAACTTAAAATTTATTCTCTCCCCAAGCCCATAAAAATAGGAAAAGTTCTCCTTGACACCTTTATTTTTTTATTAACAATTTACAATCAACATATATTTATTGGGTTTGGTAATCTAAAACATACTTTATGGGACGGAGGGAGAAATCAGTGAATTGAATGACATTGATAAATTTCATGGATGTTTAAATTTTACATACTAGTTTATCAAAACAGTCTGAAAGTTGATTTTTATTTTTCAAATTCTGAGTGGGGGTTAAAAAATGAAAAAGAGAAGAAAAACAATTATATTTTCAAGTGTTATCAAGTGTGTATATATCACAAGATAGTGACATTTATGCTACTCAGTATCATGTATCTTCAGACTCAAAAGAAACAAAACAGAAACCAGATATCATTTTTAACAAAGAAAAAAGTCAATGTGCACTATGTTATTTCTCTAGTTACAATGTGAAGGTTGATCAAAAGAAGGTTTGAAAATAAGAGAGACAGAGACAGAGACAGAGAGTCAAAGGTAGGTAAGTAAAAAATGAGGAAGAAAGATAGAGAAACAGTATTAGAATAAACAGAATGAAAGTTTAAGTAGAAAATTAGAAAAATGGAAGAGTATATGAAGAAGGAAAGAGAAAGGTGAGGGAAGGAGAAAAAAAGAAAGAGTTGGAAGTATAAGCATGAAAGGTTTAAAAAGGAGAGACATGTCAGATGATGAGGGAAGAATAAGAAGGCTTGGCTTGGCTTGGTTTGGTTTGGTTTTATGGCATATCAACCTTTGTAGGTTATTTAACGCCAAATCCATTTTTATGTAAATAATCTGTTCTATTGAAAACAGTTCAGTTTAGCATAAGTACACAGTTTAATTGTCAAAAACATTTTCATTTCAAACTATTCAAGCAGTTATATGTAATAATTCAGTTAATTGGAAATACAGTTTTAATGTCGAAAAACAGTTCTATTTGAAATAATTCAGTTAAGCATAAGCACGCAGTTTAAGTGTAAGTACGGTTTAATTGTCAAAAACGTTTCTATTTCAAGCTATTCAGTTTACTCAATTCATTTTAGCATAAGTATGCTGTTAGTTCTATTTAACCCATAGATAGGGCCCTATCAGGTGCTACCACTCCGGGCCAGAGTGGACCTGGGAGCGATGGCAATGAAGGGGTACTCCGGATTCCCCAAAGCTCTAGCACTGCTGGAACCTGACCATCAGATTGTTTAGTGTCATATCCAGGACACTCGTTTGGGGGGTCTTAACCCTCTGCAGAGAAGCAGTCGGTGTATTCTACAGCCCCAGTCGACTGGGCAAAGAATAAGAAGAAAAATAGGAATAAGAAAATAGAATTAAAGAAGAAGAAAAAATTAAAAAAAGCAATATTTGAAGAATGAGAGTGAAAGGTTAAGAAAGAAGAAAGAGTTGAGTCAGATGATATAAATAAAAAAGAAGGAGTATGCAAAGAAGGAAGGCAGAGGAGATAAAAGAATTGTCAATGAATAAAAGTGAAGGATCAAATGAGTGGTTGGCAGGATTCAAATGGGCAGATAGAAAAGAAAATGGAAGGAGAAGGGTTGAGGAAGAAGAAAGAATGAAGTGGAGTAAGATAAGTAAGAGTATTTGAAACATGAATAGAGAGTTGAAAGAGGAAGAGAGAGAGAGAGAGAGAGAGAGAGAGAGAGAGAGAGAGAGAGAGGGAAGGTAGAAAAAGTAGTATTTGTTGAAGGAGAGTGAAGAGTTGAGGAAGAAAGGTTAAAGCTAAGCAATAGAAATAGTAGATAGTAATTGAGAAGGAGCATGAAGGACCGAGGAAGTTTGAGACCAATGATGGTACAAAGAGAAGAAAGAGGATCTAAAGATATAGTGGGAAGATTGTAATATGAGAGAAGAGAAGGTAAAAAGAGAAGGGAAAAAAACTAAACATAATGGGAGGAGGAAAGCAGGATAGTGACATGAGAAAGATAGTCTTATGACCAAGAAAAAGTTCTGGTAGTTGTAGGATGAGGAGCAAAAGAGAGAGAATGAAAATAACAGAAGTAATTGAAAGATTTTGAAAGAGAAGAAAAGTGATGCTAAGACAGAGAAAAGAAGGGGAGGATAATAAAAAGACAAGCAAGGTGGGGACAAGTGAGAGTGGAGAAAAAGACAGGGTGGGTGTTGAGAGGGTGTTGATTTCTGAACCAGAGAATTTTCAAGGCATCAGTTTCCAGACTTTTGGAAGAGGATCAAATGTTTAAGATATCAGAGACAGACAAAAGGGGAAAAAGTGTGAGTGAGATTAAAAAATATATCTAAAGAGGGAGTGGGATGTAAAGTGATTTGTGAGATATTAACAAATAAAGAGTGTGTAGAGAAATAAAAATGAAAAGAATGTAAAGAATGAGGTAGTGAGGAAAGAAGTGATTTATGAGAGATTTAAGTGATTTAAGAGTGAAAAACGAAGTGATTTATAAAGAGAACAAAGAGAACAGTGAAAAAAAAAAGAGATAATTAGAAAGTTTGAGGGTTAAGTAAAGAGAGAATGAGAGAGAGAGAGAAAGAAAGATAAAGACAAATAGTGAGAGAAAGAAAAATGTAAGATAGATAGAGAAAGTAGAAGAAAAGGGTGAATGACAGAGAGAAAGAAAAATGAAGGACAGAGAAAGAAAGAGAGAAAATGAAAGGAGAGAGAAAGAGAGAAGGGAAAAATAAAAGGAGAGAGAAGGGTAAAATGAAAGGAGAGAGCAAAAGAGAAAAGAAAAATAAAAGAAGAGAAAAAGGAAAGGAGTAACAAAGAGTGAAAGAAAAAAGAAAGGAGGAAACAGAGAAAAAGAAAAGAAGAAGGAGAGTCAAAGAAAGAAAAAAAGAAGTAAGTAAAGTTTTAGTTTTAGAAGTTGTAAAGAGAGAAAAAAATAATTTTTTGTGAAAGATGAATGAGGAAAGAAAAGAGAAAATATGAGATAGAGAAGAAATCATCTTTCTTTGTGGAGTAATGAATAATGAAAGAGAAAAATGAGAGAAGGTTATTATGAAGAGGAGAGAAACACAAACAAGAAACAATGTGTAACCTTGAATAAGAGAAACTTGTTTTTAGACTGTTAACAGAAGTTAATATAGCCTTGTTACTGTTGATTATTGAACAGATATCTGAGAATGCAGGCAAACTCCGACCCTGCCCATATTGAAATTTTGTGGTTAATGGCATGAGCTGACAAATGAACTGGCTAACCAAAAGTCATACCTTGATATTTGTTATGCTTCAGTACAAATGAAAGTCATTTGTCGGTATGCCTCAGAAATCAAATCCTTTCAGTCAATATCATTATGAAAAAAGAAAAAAAAGACAAACCTAATGTCCATATTTTTAAAGTATGGAAACCTAAAAATGATATTAATTTGGGGTAAAATTTTATCAGAAATTTGATCTTGGAGAATGAATACATGCTTTCTCCCAAATGTTCAGTCTTGTATATCTTTTTAGTTTGATTCTAGATCAGATATGAAGTTAACTTTTTTTAAGCTTTACCTGGAGAAGACACTAATATTGTGAAAATTTTCAAACAAGAAAAAATAAAAAATACAGAGCATAGCATTTCAATAGTCACTACTCAGGACACCACTTTTTGGGTCTCACCCCGCTGCATAGGATGTAGGGGTCATTGATTTTATATATATATATATATATATATATATATATATATATTGAAAGAGAGAGAGTTACATCCACACACACACACACATATATACAAATGTATAAAGGGAGAGAGAGAGAGAGAGAGAGACATATATTTATGTATGCACACACACACACACACACACACACACACACACACACACACACACACACACACAACCTCTCTACACGAGTAGGAAATGACAAAAGGTCAATTTCAAAATGGAGTTTAAATGCTTTGAATTTAGTTTTTCTTCTACACTTGCCATACCAAGGTTAAAAGTCTGCCCTATATAATTGCTGGCAGAATACTTGGATTCATAATTTTCCCAAGGGCATTAGAACAAAGTGAAATGCAAACAGCCTCATGCAGGATTTCGATCTTATCCAGGTCACCATGTCCATTTCCTATGATGAAAACTGTTACAGCACAAGTGTCTTATATATATAAGAGGCACTAGTAGTGTAATGGTTATCATTGTAGTAAATGGACATTGTAACCCAATTTCAAATCCTGCATTAGTTTATTTGCATTTCGCATTATTCTAATACACTTGGGGAAACATATGAAGGGTATGAATCCAATTATTCTGTCTCTTGCTATCATTCTTGGCAGATCATTTCATTTCATTAATCATTTCTTGGCAGGGTTAGGGGTAGAGTTAGGGTTAGGATTAGGGTTAGACTGGACTCTTTAACTTTGGTATGGCAACCAGTCGAGCAGAAGGAAAACTGAAAACAAACCTGCTAAACTCCTCTTAAAATTGACCTTGTGTCACATCTTGCTCATGTGGAGGTTTGTGGGTATATATATATATACACACAGAGTGGGACAGAAGTAGATACACAGTGAAAGATGTAAAGAGAGGGACAAATAAAGAGAGAAAGACATATATATATATATATATATATAGAGAGAGAGAGAGAGAGAGAGAGAGAGCAAGAGAGATTTGCAAACAACTACCTCAAGTCTTTCCCTACTTGTTGCTAGATATTTCTTCCTTGGTTTGCATTCCTTTCATCTGAAGTGGGGACATAAAAGCAGATAATGAGTTCTTTATGGTCACAAACAGCAAGAACGTACAAGTGTATTGTCTCCAAACTCTTGAGAATCAGGAATGCGTGTCATACCTCATCTCTGCTATCATAAAGACAATTCTTATTTTAGCCATTTATGAGAGAGTTGAGTCAAAGTACAGTCATATAAACATAGGGCAATGTTTTTCTCATTCTTCATCTACTGAAGGTCAATTTATCTATATGTCCTACTTCAGAGTCATTCCCAAAGTGGGCAGTACTGTCCATCTAGGGGCAATGGAAAGATCACAGGAGGCAATAAGGTGGTACTGGAATCAAAGGAACATATCTCTTATAAAATCTAAGTCACAAACACTTAGTATAAGCTAAGCTTTGCTTTGCCTAGTTACCTAAAGTATCTATGTTTCTAAGTGGTAATCCATCTAATTACTGAGCAGGCTTATCTCTGCATAATTTTTGTGATTTAGTGGGAATCAGCATTTTAAACATTTTACTGTAAGTGGCCTAATGAGTAGAGTGTTTGCCAATATTCCGGGAGACCAGGGTTCAATCCCAGGTTGAGTCATACCAAAAACTCAAAAAATGGTACTTGATGCTGCTTTGCTTAACACTCAGCATTATAAGGTAAGCATCAAAAGTAAAGTGGAGAAATCCAGGAAAGGAGTAGTGCCCTCCCCTAGACCTTGGTGTAGTAGCTATTGAAAAGAGAGCTTTCGTGTCACCCTCGACTAAGGTTGTCTACTTTACTTACTTACTGTAAGTCAAATATGAACCCTTAGGTAACATGTTTTATGCCTAAAGATTAACAGAGTTTTACATAACTAGCTAATCTGATGGAAATACCCCCCCATATATATATATATATATATATATATATATATATATATATATATATTGTAGTATTGTGTGTGATTGAAGGAAAGGATGATATTGTTCATAGCAGAAATAGAAAGGCCAGACATGTGGTCATAAAAAACATTCCAGTCAATTTATTGCTGACATTACAATTCCCCTCTGGACAGATTGCAGAAACAGGAAGATGTTAAGTGGTATGTTCAAGTTGATCAAGGAAAGATCTATTTTTTGCCAAATCATAGCCCACCACCAATGAGGGATGGGGACATGGTTTTAGCTTAGATCCAAAATTTTGGTCATGACCTGTTGCTCCTCCAGTAATGAACTGACTGTCCCTTTTCAAAAATCCCCAACTCACATGTGTAACTATATTTTACACCTACAGTGAGAATCCTCATGATTAACGTGAGAATTAATTTTTATTTATTGCAGACTTTTAAACTAAAGACAATTACTCATGATTGACCTTTTGTTGTTGATCACACAGGGTCACTGTTTGTGTAAGGTACTATTTACCAACCCCTCCGCTCGGGCAGGATATGACACAAGGTCAGTTTTTAAGCGGAGTTTAACAGGTTTGAATTCAGAGTTTTCCTTCTCCTAGACTAGTTGCCTCACCAAGGCTGAAGAACCTAGTCCGTCCTACTATTTACCCATAGCTGTTTGTGTAAGGTGGCCACTACATTACAATATTAAATTTGTTGTTGGTCCAATGAGAGAAAAGTAAATATTCTAAAATGAATAGGTCTACAACTGAATCTTATCTTATCTTGGTATTTTAGGTTTTATTTAATAAATTTCACTCTATGTGTGTTTCAGATTTTTCAGTCCTCTCCAGGGTTATTTCCATAGAACACAAATTTATGAAATAAAAACCTAAAACCCCAAATTTAGATTCATTTGCAGTCCTATTCATTTATATATATATATATATAAGTACTTATACCGATGGAAATTCAATGGAATAGATGTATAATAATCATCTTGATTTAAAATATAAATAACATTCTGTGATAAATCACTGTTGATTTCTATAAAAGATTCATGCTTTAATGAAACAATAATTTGCAATTTTCTCCTCAGAATGCTTTCATTGATTGATTATAATGGCAGGTCAACCTATCCAGGGTTATTTTATGCATAGAGGTTAGGGAATTGTATTCGTATATACATTTTTATCTGAGTGTTTCTTAAGAGATTTTTTTGCTTATATTGAATACAATTATTTTTTAAACAAATCTATTTAATCCATAGATGAGACTACCACTCCAGGTTTGAGTGGACCTGGGAATAATGGCAATGAAAGAATAATATACACTCCCCATATTTCTAGAAGTGGAGCCTCACAATCAGCTTCTGTTTAGTGCTATGCCCAGGACCCAGCATGCTCTGAGTAAATTTGATCTGACAGTGTCAAGTCTTCAGAAGGCAACATGCATGTGTGTGTGTGTGAAATTATAGGTTTCTTTTGTATGGCACACAAACCTTTGGTTAATTATAATACTTGTTATTTTTAAGTGGGCATGATTCAAAAACTGAATAGGCTTATTGCTACTTAACTTCATGTGTGCTGTTAAGGTTGTACTCAACCCCTCTCTTATCTACCAACTGCTGTGATATGTCAATAATCAGATATTTTGTGTTGAAATATATTTCAATGGTAGTGGGACAAATTTTAGGGAAAAATGGTTACATGTCCTTTTTAAAGGCATTACTGTGAAGTGACCATAAACAGCTTCAGTCAGATTTTGAATTTGTTTGCCAATTTCATTTATACTGATATCACCCCAGACTTAAGATTTTATAAGTACTTGCATTCAGCCCTTTTTAATAGGTTGACAGGATATTTCTCAAGAAATTTCTTAGTCCTGGATTGTTTAATGATATATTTTGTCAACATGACAAATATTGACAAGTCCTGTGAGTGGTTATGCTGTACTGAGGGCAGACCAATTTTATTTTCTGGCCTTGGTTATGAAATCTAGTTCTACATATTTTCAAAAGATAGTGATATTTATATATGAATTTGACATCAATTTGTAAACAAAATCTAAGTATTTAAAGACTTACAATCTAGTCATGATGAAAGGAGGTATCATATTGTAATGGTTGTCATCATAAGAAATGAACTTAGCTACACATGTTCAAACCCTGAATGAGGCTGTTTACATTTCATGTAGTGCTAATACATGCGTAAACATATGAATCTTACAATTTTTCCTCCAACTATGATTCAATAGTAGGCAAGGCTTTTTAACCTAGGTATGGCAACTAGTCTAGGAGAAGGAAAACTCAATCAAGAGAAGTTTTGGTTTTGGTTTTTTGTTTAATGGCATGTTAACCTTCATGGGTTATTTAATGCCAAAGCAATCCTTGTAGAAGAATGGTAGTAGAACTATTTAAACCATAGCAGTGGGGATAAAAGAGTTCATACTTTTCCTAAGTGTATTGGACAGGAGTTTAAATTTGCCCACTACAATGTTACAGTGTAGAACGTTAGTCACAATGCCACAAGGTCTTCCTAGATTTGGAAAGGAATGGGCTCTGCCATGTTATTCATGCCAGAGACATGCTACATGAGTAATGCCCCATGACCAAAGTAGGTTACAAGATAAGTCTTTCATGCTGAAAGTACCTGTTCTTATCCCAAATTTAAGCAGCAACGAGTCTGTTTAGTTCTGAGATGAGTAACCACTTAGGAAGAGCAGGTGATATTAGCCATCTGAGGTCTGTGTCTCAGACTAAGCAAGCTTAGTAAATAACAATGTCCAAGTATCTCCAAGGAACAATGTGATGTTTTTGCAAGTTTTAGGTCCTTAATAATAAATCAAATAGTGATTTAAGACAATTTGTAGATGGTGAAAGCAATGATTAATCTAGAAATACGTACAAGATATTATATATATTTTAAAAATCTCTTATGTTCATTCATTCATTTAACAGCATGTCTCAGCTTATTTTATACCAAGAGAATAGAGAATTGCAGTCATTGTACATTCATATTTACACTTTGTGTAGTTGTTTTGTAAGTTTTTTTTTTGCCTACAGTCCTATTAAATACAAATAATCTTTAAACATATCTATTTGACTGATAGATAGGATCCTAACTAGTATTATCATTCTGGGTCAGAGAGGACCTTCTAGTAAGAGCAATGAAGTTGGTACTGGAGCCTCACTATCAGAAGAAGTTTAGTGTCATACCCAAAACACCTCTTTTTTGTGGAGGTCTTAACCCTCTGTTGGAGACAGAGTTAGTATATTCAAAACCCTGTAAACAGGGAAGGTTTTTTTTGCCTTAGGTCTTGTTACTTTCGCAGTGAATCAGATCATGATTCAAAACAGTTTGAATTTTTTTTGGTTTGGTTTAGTTTTATGGCATATCAACCATTGTTGGTTATTTAATGCCAAATTTATTTTTATACATATAAACAGTTCCATTTCAAATAATTCAGTTTAGCATAAGTACAGTTTTTTGTTTACACACAGTTAATGTCAAAACAGTTCTATTTCAAAAAATTTGATTTAGCATAAGTACACAGTTTAGTTCTATTTGACCCATAGATAGGACCCTATCAGGTGCTCCCACTCTGGACCAGAGTGAACTTTGGAGTGCTAGCAATAAAGGGTTTCTCCACATTTTCCAAAGCTCTAGTATTACTGGAGCCTCACCATCAGATTGTTTAGTGTCATATTCAGGACACTCATTAGAGAAGTCTTACCCCTCTACAGAGATGCAGTCGGTATATTCTACAACCCCAGCTGACTGGGCTACAAGACAGTTTGAAGACATATCAATTGGATAAACAAAAGGAAAGACAAAATAAGCTCATTTAAACATACAAAAATATTGAATTTATACATGATATATATGCAAGAAATATTGAAAATAATACACAAACACGTCCCCATAGATAAAATATACTCATATTATTCTATGTACAAGTAGTATGTAAAAGGGTGTACAAAAACGGAAATAGAGATGGATGGACAGTAAAATGATTAGCTTTGTTGCACAGTCTGGTAGTGCAGAAGACAAGATCTTTAATGTTCAAAGAACAGAGGTAAAAAAAAGTGAGAATGGATTCTCAGATTTCCATATGAGCCCACTAATGGACATACCCACTCTACAACAGAGACAATGATTCATTGTTACTCTGTATGTTTGTGCATGTATATATTTTAGATGGTAAGGAAGCTGGTCTAGAGAAGCAAGCTTCTCTAAAGTAAAAAGAGATGTTAATTTCAGTCTTACTATTACTACAAATCTTTTCCTATATATGTTGTTCTTCAGCGATGTACAAAAAATGACAAGGAGTTGCAATAAAAAAGCAATTAGAATTAAGATGGAGGATAATTCTACTGAATTTAATTAATAATGATTGACAGATCTTCATCTAAAAATGAATAAAATAAACAAATATCTCAGTTTCAACTGATTGAAAACAAAACAGATGGCCAGAGAGGAAGTAATTTAAGGACCTTCCCAGTAAATATTAATAAAGGGCTGGAAATACTAACCTGCTTAGAGAAGTAAAATAGAGAAATTGTTGTGCAAGTTGTGTGCTAGTAATTTGTTGGTTTCTCCATAGGGGACTGCTGGAAAACACAAAACCTACTGCTGAACCATCTAAAGCTTGGCTACCTGCAAAACATAAAAAAAGAAAACAATTGTACTTAAAGAAGTTGAACAGACAAGAAAAAAAAATCCAAAAAAAGTTCAACACAAATAACTCATCTAAGCAAGTTATTTATTTTTTTGTTGATGAAAAGAAATTTTTCTTTTTTTTTTCTAATTTCTAGCAATATTCTTTTATGATTATCAATAATAAAAAGAATATTGAACAGAAAAACATTGGAATTGATACATTGAAATTTCATTAAAAAAGTTCAATAAACAATAGAGTGTAACAAAGGACTTGTCTACTGTGTAGAGTGTGAAAGGTGACAATTGTTAAATATCCAGGAACAATCTTTAATTTTTTTCTATGTCATTTTAATGCACACTTTCAAATAATCATCTAGAATAGATGCTTATATGAAAGTGTGCATTAAAATTTGATATATATATCAGATCAATTATAAAACATTAATACCCCTATATTATAAAATTCTAACTGCAAACAATTACAACACTTTGGGCCTTAATCTTAAAAATATAGAAAACCCATAATAAATATCTTTTAGCTCAGGAAGTTGTGTTTTGAATAATTCTAGAAATTAATTAATACTGTGAACTTAAACCAGTTCCAAAAACCAGTTCAAGATTACAATGTCTCCATCATTAAACATTGTTATGTAAACCACTACATTTCCTTGTCTTAATGACATAATTCAAATATATATATATAGCCTTATAAGGTTTTCAAAAGCTGTACTGAGTTGAAGTTTGTGCTTTTATATCTCAATTGTCAAGAACTTCCTGGGGAGCCATAAAATATATAATTAAGAAAGATCAGTCCAAAAGATGTTTGAAAACATTTCTATGAATTGAGTTCTAATATGAGTCTAATGATATACTTTTGCCATTGCCATGTGGAGAGATTTCCCAGAAAATCTTGGTGATTTTAATGAGAAATAAGAGGAGAGGTTCTATCAAGATAATGGAGGAAAGATGTCAAGCCAGATGAGACCGACACATGATGATAAAGGTCCAACAGGATTGTCTGTTGACCCATATTTATCAGCCTAGATCCAAGAACAAAGGTGAAGGACTATTTTAGAATTAAAAAGTGTGTTATGATTTGGTTTGGTTTATCTATTTCCAAAATTTGATTCATTTATAAATCTTTAACACAATAATTTATATTTTCAATTTTCCTTTGCAAGCATTTTTTTTTATTGCATTTAAAAAAAAATTATCTATAACTCATCATTTGTTGTATTTTGTCAAGTTGTCTTATCTAAGTATTTTCAAACAGATCTATTTGATTGAACAGTTCTGTTTGACCCACTGAAGGGATCCTAACAAATAATATAACTTCAGGTCAGAGTTAACCTGTGAGTAAGGGCAACAAAGGAGTACTCCACAATCTTCAGAGCTTCAAAACTTGAGTCTCATTACTCAATTTAGTGTTATACCAAGGATTCCTCTATTGATGGGGGGGGGGGGAGGGTCTTACCTCTTTGCCGAAAATGCAGTTAGCATATTCGTAGGCCCATCAACAGGATGGAAAAAAAAATTTTTATTTATAAGAGAGAAATATTCTATTTATGAAAGAAGAATTTTTTTCCCATCATGATTTATGATTATATTATTGAGTGAGCTTGATATTTATGACGTTTGGTTGGGTTGGGTTGGGTTGGGTTTTATGGCATTGTGGGTTATTTAATGCCAAATCCTTTTTTATACAAATATATCAAATATATATAGGATTTGTTAACACATCTTATAGATAACATTCTTAAATGAACCTGAAGTCTTTTTGCAGACAGTTAAATGATTTCAAGTATTGCTATTTAACATTCACAATTTAACATCAGTCATTTGTTTACATATATAGTTTGTTCTATTTGACCTATAGATAAGACCCTATCATGTGCTACCGCCCCAAGTAAGAGTGTACATGGGAGCAATGACAATGAAGGGATACTCCATATTCCTCAAATCTCCATGGCTCACCATCAGACTGTTTAATGTCATATCCAGGACACTTGTTAGCAGTGGGAGTCTTACCCCTCAGTAAAGATGCAGGTGGTATATTCTACAGCCCCATCTGAGGAATTTCATGCGGAATTTACCAACTTTGGTGGGTATGTAGTACTAGCACACATCAGAATATCAAGTCTTCTCAAAAAAAAAAAATCATTGTGAATCACATTTTATGACAGTAGGTTCAGGAATAAAATCTCTGACACATATTTGAATTTCTGCCATGCAGTTGAAATTATAGGCTTACACTTTATATTTATATTAAAAGAATGATGGTTGATTCAAATTAATTAAACAATTACTGAATTTACCTAAGATAGAGAAGGAAATATTAAAACTCAGATATATATATATATATATATATATATATATATATATATAAAAAGTCAGTATTAAGTCCAGTTAATCCGGAGTTGGGAACAATTCCAAGTAGGAAAATTTAAATATTCAAATATAGAATACTAAAATTAAATAGTTCCAGTCAAGAAAATAAAATCTACTGCGCAAATTATTTTTTTCAAAATGAAAAACAACAATCAGTCACATTAAGGTGATAAATTTATTTCTATACTGTTAAAAAGCATTGATATTAATCAATTTAAAGCATCGATTAATATCAATGCTTTTTAACAGTATATATATATATATATATATATATATATACATATATATATATATATATATATATATATATATATATATATATATATATAAAATCAGCTATAAATAAATATACAGCCAACAATTTTTTATAAAATTAATTTTCTTCTAAATGAAAGGTACCATAATTTTACTTATCTAATGGAACATTAAACAATAAAAACTGATATTATTAGCTCTCATTTATTATCCTACTCTACTGCATAGAAACTCTGTCAACTTCATCTTCAAGATGTGCAAACAGCATGGATTCTATTGACTCTCTCTTGTCATCTATCTCTATTAGCCATTGCTCTTAGTAAGTCCTCTTGATAGCATCCAGTGTCTGTATCAAGTTGATGAATGTGAATTTTTGCTGGATGGTCAACACTTGTGTGTCCATGCATCAGAGTCAATAGGAAAATCATGCTTATGAGTTTTTCTTTATTTTTCCATGTCTTGCTCATCTTACAAGGATGGTTTCTGAGATGGGAGGTATGTGGCCGTACAAATACTGCTCTATAGGTTGCTGCTTCCAGTAGTGTTCAAAACAGCATGCAGCATCCTTGTGTTGTTCTCATAGTCCAAAAATAAGTAAACCCCCTTATACGTTGTCATGCAATTTTATTTTTGTTGACCGAGGTGTGGCAATTTTATTCTAAAATTCTTATTTTTCACTCTCTTAAATTATAAGAATTAGTTTTTATTCTGACTATGCAAAATAACAAGCAAAACATTTCAATCTGATTTTCTAAATTGCCTCCATCTCACTCTCTCTCTCTCTCTCTCTCTCTCTCTCTATATATATATATATATATATATATATATATATATGTGTGTGTGTGTGTGTGTGTGTGTGATAAAAATAGACCGAAGTTGTTTTTCTAACATTGCTGGTTTTTGAGCACTAACTATCCTTTCTTTGAGAGGGCACTTAGGCTCTTTATTGGTTTACCAACTGAGAGGAAAAGAAAATCTTTTAAGATCCTTGATTGTTACTCCAACATTTGTGACAGAAGCATTACCAAATGTTCACTTCAAAATTTTAAATCAACATTTCTACATTTTTAAATGAGAGAATCTTTCACAGACATCCCAAAAGAAAAACTAAAGAAAAACGAATAATTAGATTAACTCCTGACCTACCAATCTCATGTATATTCACTTTTGTTGAAAGATTTTGTGGCAAATAGGTCTACTCTGTCAGTCTTCAATGAAACTTTCATGGTATTATTCTTCAAGGCTCTCATGGTGTAATGGTTTTCATTGTAGGACATTTTGGAGGAGGCCATTTGTATTTCACATCGTGCTTATATCCTTGAAAAAGGAATGTATTTAACTATTTTTCCTCCAGCTATGAGTAAATAGTAGAGCAGACTGGGTTCTTTAACCTTGTGCAAGAAAACTCTGATTTCAAACCTGTTAAACTGTACTTAAAAATTGACCTTGGATCATATCCTGCTCGTGTAGAAGGGTTGGAAAAATACATACTACTGAATTATTTATAATTTGAAATATCCTGTTTTGGCATGCAAAGGATGAAGAGTATGGTTTTCAGCCTGCATATCCGGTAGTAGGAGTGCATTTAACATGCTTGAACTGACTGGATAAGTGATGAATGAACAGTTTGAGGAAAAAAAAGCTTCGAAGTTTGAAAAAAAGAAATAAAAATAAGTTGATATCAGAATCTCTTGGGTAGATTATACAGAAATGACAAGGAAGTCATTTAAAAATAACAGGTTGTTGATTAGTTTTGTGATATATCAAAATCAGATTAGTTTTTGTAAGCAATTGCATAAATTCAAATAACAATAATCAATTTGTAAATAATCATCATCAAATTGGGCTAAAAGTACACAGTTCCTTTATTCTCTTTCTCACCATCCATCCCTATTGTCAGTCATTTCCACTTTAAGTGGCAAACCTCTGAAATTAGTAGACCAAATCACAAACCCTGAAAGCAATATTTCATTTACTGAAAGCAATGTCAACATATGCAGAAGGCAGGCATAGACTGCTATTGACAGGTTATCAGTCCTATGGAAATCTAGTCTCCCTGATAAAATAAAATGGGATTTCTTTCAAGCTGTGGCTGAGTCAGTACTACTGTATGGATGGAGTAAAAGCTAGATGGGAACTATACAAAAATGCTATGTGCCATTTGAAACAAATCCTGGAAGCAGCAACCCACAATTATTGCTTCAAGTAACTATTCTTAATACAAATAATTTGCAAACAGTTATATGGTTTCAAGTATTCCCATCTAATACAAATAATTTTCAAATAGATTTATTTGACTCATAGATAGGAACCTAACAGATACAACCACTTTGGGTCAGAGTGGATTTGAGAGTCATGACAATGAAGGGATACATAACACTCTCCAGAGCTCCAAAACAAGAGCCTTATCCCTTAAGGCAATTTGGTGTCATACCCAGGACACCCACTTTTTTAGGGGACTGGGTCTTACTTCTCTGCAAGGAATACACTTAACTGAGAACTACTGATGATGAGTAAGTCATATAAAGAAGAATATGATATATATATATATATATATATATATATATATATATATATATATATATATAATAATCCAAAATATCCTATTGCAAGCACAGTGGAAGGAAAACAGTTTCCCACAATGTGTTAAAGAAAGCATTCAGTTTGAAATTCTGAGAACATTACCAAATATGACAGGCAACTGAAGAAGTCAGGAGGGTACAATGTTATTTATTGGAAGACAGAGTTGATAGCTTTTTAGATGTTCTGAAATAAGGGAAAATTAAAGAAGAAGAAGAAAAGAAAAAAAAGAGAAAGATTTGGTTTCTTTAACGGCATATCAACTCTTTATGGGTTATCTATGCTGAAATTTTATTCAGTGTTTGATTGTAATCATAACTATATTTTCAATGTACCATTGCACTTTTTACATTGCACTTTTATATGTCTATAATCATTTGTTTGCACAGTATCAAGTATTCTCATCCAATAAAAATAATCTGCACACAGTTATATGGTTTAAAGTATTCCGATCTAATAATTAACTAATTATATTGTTTCAAGTAACTATTTCTATTTAATAATTATTTGTTTGCACAGTTGTATAGCTTTAAGCATACCAATCTAATACAAATAAATTCTGAAAAAATCTATTTCAGCCATAGATGGGACCTTAACAAGTGCTATCACTCTGGGTCATAGTGGACATAGGAGTAATAACAACAACTGGAGCTTCACCACTAGATGTAGCTTAGTGTCATATCCAAGACACAGAGAAAGAATTAACTAATATAAGATATCCTCTCTCATTGACAGTGGAATGAGAACAATTTATTATCATGGAAAAAAGGGTTTCATTCAAAATTAGATTAGATTAAAAGATGAAATAAAATACAGGTCAAAATTAATAAAGATGATAGACAATATTTTTTCTAAAAAATAGAAAGTAAAAGTTATGTATTAAATGAACAGAAATAACAAATAAAAGATATCTTCAAACATGGACAGTGAAATGAAAAGTTTTGTTTAAGTAGAATACATCTGACTTAATGTCAAGTCATCATTAAAACACCAAAGTTAAGCATTGATAAACGAGTTCAGGAGGTGCCTGCAGTGTAATGGTTATCGTCGTAGGAAATGGACACGGCGACACAAGTTCAAATCCTGAACGAGACTGATTGCATTTCACATAGCACTAATACCCTTGGGAAAGGTATGAATTCAATAATCCCCCCTCCAGCTATGGGTAAATAGGGCAGACTAGGTTCTTCAGCCCTGGTGAGGCAACTAGTCTAGGAGAAGGAAAACTCTGAATTCAAACCTGTTAAACTCCGCTTAAAAAAATTGACCTTGTGTCATATCCTGCCCGAGCGGAGGGGTTGGGTAAATATGGATAAACCAGTTCAGTACTTAAGAGGGTGATCATTTAGTAATAACAGGTACTCAAAGCAACCTGAAGCCAGAAGGCCAGATCAAGTAAAGCTTAGTAAAAAAAACAAGAAGATATGATTTCAGTCCCCAAATAGTTTTTACATTTAGTCTGTATTTATATGCAAATGTAACAACTATCATGGAACAGGTGTAGTATGATATATATTTTAACATATTCATTTAAGAACTTTATATCAAAACAAAAAAAAGATTTAAATATCTTAGCATTTTTTTCTTATGGAATCAGTTAAGCTCTTAGAGGTTATGTATAAATACAAGAGTGAATCAAAAGTATTGCAATTTTTGGTAATGTAAGACAAAATTTGCCGTTTCTAGATGCTTTTTCTGAAATTATGAATGTGATGAACCACACTGGACTATGTGATGTTAAGCTCAAGTATTACTCACCAGATTTGTCTCTATGGCCTTGGAATCCATGTGTTTGGTTGTTTGGGTTTCATGGCATATCAACCTTTCTAGGTTATTTAATGTCAAATCCATCTTCATACAAATAATCAGTTCCATTTTAAACAATTCAGTTTAGCATGAGTACACAGTTTAATTGTCAAAAACATTTCTATTTCAAGCTATTCAGTTTAGTCAAACAGTTCTAATTCAGCCAATTCAGTTTCGTATAAGTATAGATTCCACTTACACACAGTTACTTGTCAAAACAGTTCTATATTAAACAATTCAGTTTAGTATAAGTACAGTTTCAATGTCAAAAACAGTTCCATTTCAAACAATTCAGTTTAGCATAAGTATGCAGTTTAAATGTCAAAAACTTTCTATTTCAAGCTATTCAATGTAGTCAAACAGTTCTAATTCAAACAATTCAGTTTAGCATAAGTTTGCAGTTGAGTTCTATTTAACCCATAGAAAGAGTCCTATAAGGTGCTACCATTCCAGGCTAGAGTGGACCTGAGAGCAATGGCAATGAAGGGGTGCTCCACATTCTCCAAAGCCCCAGCATTACTAGAACCTCACCGTCAGATTGTTTAGGGTTATATCCTAGACACTCGTTAGGGAGATCTTACCCCTCCACAGAGGTGCAGTTGGTGAATTCTGCAGCCTCAGCCGACTAGCCAAACACTTTCTGAATATGCCTTTGGAGCATTGAGGATTTTAGTGAGACAATAGTGGTCTGATCATATCAGCCAGAGAGTATAAGCTGGAGTTATTCACTCCTTTGCAAACCACATAACCATATGAAAGAAATATCATAATATATACAAGTGCTCAATTTTTTCACATACACACATGACACATAAGGATTATCTTCATAGGAAATAGAATTAGTGATCAGAGTTCAAATCCTGGATGAGGCTGTTTGCATTTCATGCTAAAAACCTCAGAAAAGCATGAATCAATCTCTTCTCCCTACCCCCAGCTATTGGTAAATAGTAGGGCAGATTGGGTTCTTTAGCCTTGGTAAGGCAGTCTAGGAGAAGAATTCTCAACTTAAAAATTGACCTTGTGTCATATTCTGTCCATCGCAGAGATGTTGAGTAAACATATACACACAAACACACATTTTTAATGTTTTACTTTTCACATACGCATTTCTTCTGATACACTAACATACACACTTTTCTTATATTTCACACACATTTCTTACGCTTTACACACACTTAGACATTTCTTATGTTTCACATACATAAATTTATGCTATAAGAAATATTGTCCACTCCTGTTGTTTTATATGTTCAACTTTCACAGTGTTTTAATTCTGGTTGATTTTCTATCTTTACATTACTTTTCAGAAATTCCTTGTATAAATAATAGATCCATGTTCTGTGACTTATTTAGCTTACATATGATCACATTAGCAAATTCAGTTTCTCTAATCTGTTGTGATTGCATAAATCTAAGTCAATATGCTATGTGTGCATGTGTATGTATTTAAGTTCTTTCAAGCACTGCAATGACAGTTGGTGAGCAAAGGCCACTGAAAATATAAACTTTAGACATCTACTTCACTGACTTCCTTTAAATATCAGAAGGGAGATACAAAGGTTAAAGAAACTTTTTAAAATACCAAAGATTACAATTGAGAATTAAAAAAAAAACTTTCTCCATCTAGTTAGACTTGAAATTCAGACATATAGATTGTTTAAAAAACTCAAAAAAACAACATATCGGTGAGCCAAAGGTTTTGCAATATTTTGATATATGCTAGTTTGTAGTATATTGACTTAGTTTTTAGCACACACACACACACACACACACACACACACACACACACACACACACACACACACACACACACACACATATATATATATCATATGACTGAAGCAGTCCAAGTAGTGGAGATACTGGCTGTGGTTGATTGTATCATGGTAGCTGGTGTACTGACACATGCATTGCCTTACTATGTGTATGATTTGAAAGCCATGCAGATGAATGTGAAATGTAATCTTATTTGGGAACTTATGCTTTACAAATTCAAACTGTAGAAGCAACCAAAAAAATTTGTTGTGTAAAAGGTGAAGGTGCTGTTGATCACAGTACAGTAAACAAATGGTTAAAAAAATGTTGCTTGAATTGCAAGAACCTCGATCATCAGGTACACCTAAAAGCATGGATTCTGAGACCATGCTTAAAGCCATTGAGTAGCACTCAATGAGTATCAAGGCTAGGGAGCCTAATCTACCCTACTATTTGACTTATAGCTGATGGAAAAAAGAAGAGATCGATTCATGCCATTCTCATGGGGATTAGCACAAAGTGAAAGACAAACAGCCTTGTCCAGGTTCAGAAATTGATGCATTGAGTCTATTTCCTAAGACAATAACCATCATGCCACACATGCATGCATGGACAGGCATTATATATATAGGTTTGATACTTTTTGAACATTTTATATATATATATATATATGTGTTTGAGTATTTAGGCAGTTGATTTTCTTGTAGGCATATTTTATTAAAGATGACAGACAAGGATTTGAAGTAAAGTTTTTTTTAATAGTCTTTTCCTGTTTGAGAGTGAAATGTAGCACATGAGGATCATGGCTGTTTAAAAATTGTCTGAAATGTTTCTTGTTACGGTCCTACTATAAGTACTTTCAACCTTTGTTTGTCATTATCAAGGATGTGGATGTAACTATGCTACACATTATGAGATGTTTTTTTTATGATCAATGAATATTTTGAATGAGACTGTTCAATGAGTGTAGTTAACATACTTTACACACACACACACACATATATATATATATACATATTGGACTAATTTTTTATTATAACTATTCTATAATTCTGATAGTGTGAAAAAAAAAACAACAGATGATACATTTTGCAAATAAAAAAAATTACACAAACTGATATCTGGAAAAAAACTTCCATCAAAAAAGAAAAGACATACATACTACTTGAAAATAACCAACCAATAATGCATGTCTAGCCAAAAGAAAAAAACCCACATATATATATATATATATATATATATATATATATATATATATATATTCACACACACAAATATACACACACACACACACACACACACACACACACACACACACACACATATATATATATATATATATATATATATATTCACACACACATATATATATTTATATATATACACTCACACATATTTATATATTCACACACACACACACACACACACACACACACACACACACACACACACACACACACACACACATATGTACATATTTGAATATATTTATTACAACAAAATAAACTGAATAACTAAAACAGATAAACTTAACTTTTAAGAAGAATATTTAAACTTTCAAAATAGATAATATTCTTATATAATCATTATGCTAAGTACATGTGTATGTGTCTGTAGAGATGAAATGTGTATTTAAGCAGTAGGTTTTCTTGTAGTAATATTTCATCGAAAATAATGCTTAAGTGTTTTGCATTTTATTCAGCTTAGGTGAGCATAGAATAAAACTAGCGCATGACAACACAGGAGTACCCACATCCTTGACATTGACCAAAAATGGTTGAAAGTACCTGTACGTAGATCACAATAACAGAAACTTTGACAGTTTTAAACTGCCTACAACCACAGTTGTGACATCTCATTCCCCAACAAAAAAAAAAAAAAAAAAATGAATAAAAAGCTATACACCAAATCTTTGTTTTAATGTGATCAATTGTTATTTTCTTTTTTAAGAGAATATATATATATATATATATATATATATACAAATTTTGTTAAAAGACCATAGAATTTTCTTTTTTATGATCTTATGTATTTTATCTAGCTTTCAAACTAGTTTCTTTTTATCAGGGTTCAGTTGAGAAAGAAGCTTCCCAATGTTCTGCTCTCAAGAGTTTTCAATCATATCAGTTGTCTTCATGAATTTTTTTTTTGTTAGCATTGTTTGTTTTTTAAAGTTTGAGTGTCATATCTATTTTGTTGGTAGGGTTTATTATTGGTGGTCTACTTCAGCAAGTTAGTTGTTAAAGATATACTTGGTTGGTTGGTTGGTTGGTTGGATTTTATGGCATATACAAAGGTTATTTAATGCCAAATCCATTTTTATGCAAATAATCTGTTCTATTTCAAACAATTCAGTTTAGCATGAGTACACAGTTTAATTGTCAAAAACATTTCTATTTCAAGCTATTCAGTTAAGTCTAACAGTTCTAATTCAAACATTTCAGTTTAGCATAAGTATACAGTTTAGTTCTTTTTAACCCATACATAGGGCCCTATCAGGTGCTACCATTCTGGGCCAGAGTGGACCTGGGAGCAATGGCAATTAAGGAGTGCTCTGCATTCCTCAAAGCTCCATCATCCCTGGAACCTCACCATCAGATTGTTTATCCCTCTGCTGAGAAGCAGTTGGTGTATTCTACAGCCCCAGCCAACAGGGCAATAAAGATATATATATATATATATATATATATATATATATATATATATAATCTAAGGAGAAAATCCAGGGGTAGGAGTATCAAATTTGAGTGCCCAATGTCAACGGCTATCAACATATAATTAATTTGGGATTAAGAATACATCAAAACTCAACATGCAGAGGCAAAAAATTTATTCTATAAAAAAAGTATATATATATATATATATATATATATATATATATATTAGTTTTTATATATATTTATTAGCATGGATGCTTATTTGCAGCCTTCTTTATACAAAAGTCATCAGTTTCATACTGTCTTTATATGACAATCATCAGTTTTTCAATCTGATGATTGTCATATAAAGACAGCATGAAACCAGTGGTTGCAGATAAGCATCCATGCTATTAATTATATATAAAAATTAATATATTTTTATTTATTATTATATAAATGCTCCATCACAGATATTGAGCACTCTCCAAATTATACCGCATTTGGTCTGCCAGTGAGATAGTAACAACCATAATATATATATATATATATATGCACAGACCATTTAAAAACAAGGACTACAGAGACAGAAACATAAATTTCCTCAAGGAAACATACAATACTGAATAAGCAAATATTCAGTTTTCCTTTGTAAATTTATCAATAGTAAATTTATCTATTTTCTAAATAGGTGTCTTACTTCGCCACCTCCTCATTCCAGAAAGTTAATATAAAATGATCTCCAATCTAAAATCTTATACCAATATTGAAAGAAAATTAATATACTTCTTGTAATTCTCCTTTTTATAGTTATCAACTAGGCTTAGCTTAGATGTGGTAAGAGGCCAGAAGTATTGGACACTTAGTGAGAATCATAATCACTACCAATGGTCTGCTAATCTACCTTACTAACTATTTAACAAGGTGAGGTGCCCCTATCCACTTGATATGAGAGTCTGGACCAAGATATAATTAGATACATCTGGATTTATTTATTTTGTAATCAAGAAAACTATCCAGGTGCCATCTTTTATGGGAGGGCAGTGGCTATTTCTACAAGTAACACAAGAAAGGTACTGTTTGGTCTGAATGTATAAAAAATGTGAGTTAAAATAATCAAATACAAAACACAAGGTTGGTGAAAATAAAGTGTCCTTGAAGTGTGTTAGGTTGAAGGAGTTTGTGGCTGCTCAAGTGGGAGTGTCAACAGAGGAAGCATTCAAAGTGACAGTGAGAAGAATTCTTGGAAAAAAACCCTAACAAACATCAATCAACACAAATTATTAATTGCATTTTTAGTAAAAGAGTCTGTGGTCACTTCATTAGCTATAAATATTCTCCAAATTCTGCTCTCTGTACACATACACAAACATATATCTCATATGTAATGAGTTCAATTTATAGGAATATATAAATAGATTGGGCACATTATATTATGTATTTACCCAACCCATTTGGCAGGATGTGACACAAGGTTAATTCTTAAGCAGAGAACAGCTTGTTTGAATGCAGAGTTTTTCTTTTCTTAAAATGGTTACCATATTAAAGTGAAAAAGTCCTGTTTGTCTTACTATTAACCCATAGCTGTGAGGAGAAGAGATGGATTCACATCTTTTTCAAGTGAAGTGAAATGCAAACATCTTCATCCAGGATTTGAATTCAGTCACTAAATCCATTTCCTTCAATAATGACCATTAAACCTTGAGCACAGATCATGTGTGTATATATACATACATATATATATATATACTCTGCGACTAGAGAGAAACATGTAAATAGTCATCTGACAAGATGGAGAGTATAGTAATATTCTCTGCCGAAATAAATTTATTATGACGACTTAACCGAGTTTGAGTCTCCATCAAATATACATATATATATATATATATATATATATATATATATGTATATATATATATATTATAACAGTGTTGGTTGTCACTAAATGACTTTGTGGCTTCGTGCCGAACCAAGTGCAACATAATATGGAGAGTGCTCAATATCTAGGATAGAGCTATTATATAATAATAATAAATAGATATATAGTAGATATATATATATATTTAATTTAGGGAATTTAAATAACAACAATCATCAGGCAGTTAAGAAAATGAAAATTTTCATTTTCTTAACTGCCTGATGATTTTTGTTTTGTAAAAAAAATCCATGAAATGCAGGGGTCACAGTCTAAATTCCCTTATATATTTTTGGACATGCTCTCTCTCTCTATATATATATATCCAGTTTATATATGTGTATGTACAGCACACACACACTTGTTCCCAATATGAATTAAGTTGAGTTTATATACACATGCATGTGTTTTATTTACCATGAATATTTTCCATATTCATGAAAAATGTAATGATTACTCATAAATATTGACTACATATTTCATTAGATATAACAGTATTTATTCACATTTAATAAAACATGTCTAAGAGGGAATTTATATCATCATTATCATCATCATGTTGCGCTGTCAGCATGGATCTCTCTGATCCTCTCTCACCACCTATCTCTATCATCCATCGCTCCTGGGAGGTCTTCCAGGCTTCATCCTGTATTGGCACAGAGCATCTGTATATAAGTTCTAGCTGGTCGTCCAACCTTTGCTTTTATCACCTTCTTTGGCTCATTCTGTAACTCTTTGTTTCATGTGTTTTGAAAACAAAAAAACAAAACACAACCCTCCAACAGAAGTTTTCTGATTGTGAAAATGTAGCACCCTCCATACTCAGGAGGCTCAAGTATGACAGTATTTATTCATATTTAATGAAACGTGTAGCTTTTTTTTAAGATATATAAAATTAAGGTTTGAATTTAATACACCGAAAACCATTTTTAAATATTGGAACTCATACCATACAGTTTTAATTTTATTCAGCACTAATTCTATTTCTATTTAGAAAAAAAGAAAAAAGAAAAGGCATACAACCATTTTGTTTTATCGAAAATCTTTAAACAAATTTTTTTCACATATCATTTAGATTCTTAATCATTGTCTGTATATCTACATATATTTTAATATTAAATAATAAAACTAACCCCTATAATGATTTAAAAAAAATCTTTATAAGTTGAATATAATTCATTATATTATATTAGTTCATTAATAAGTTTGAAAGTATAAAAAGTAAGGAAATAACAATGAAGAAACAAAATAAAACTTTATATATGTTATACAGATAACTGTGGAGTGACACACAAAATAATCAATTTTAAACAGTTAAAGTTTAAATTTAAAAATTTTTAAAAATTATTTTACAGAACTGAAGAGATTAAATAACACTGACACAGTTTGTCAAATTTGTGAGTATATATATATATATATATATATATATATATATATATATATATATATATATATATATATATATATATATATATATATATATATACAATTATGATTGAAATTTATCACTAAAATGCTTTTAACTAGTAAAATCTTCTAAGTACAAAGATGCAGAGTAAAATTACTATATTTTCAGTAATAAAACAGAATAAGGATAAAAACTCATGGATAAAAAAAAAGAAAAAAACTCATAGATAAAACAAGAATAAAAACTCATGGATAAAATAAGGATAAAAATTCATGGATAAAATAAGAATAAAAACTCATAGATAAAAAAAAAAGAAAAAACTCATAGATAAAACAAGAAAAAAAAACTCATGGATAAAATTTGGATGAAAACTCAAGGATAAAATAAGGATAAAAACTCACGATGTCGGCAAATTCAAATAATTGACTTTTTATTTTCTTTTTATTATCATCCTACTAAATCATATATACACATATATATATAAATATTCATGTAGTAAGTAAAGTTTGGAGTAAGTTATAGAATTAAAATTAATGAACTGATTTTAACATTTTTTAGGGAAGGCATGAATCCACTTACCCTAATACTTTCTGTCCAGATGCTTAGTATCTTAACAAAATATCTTTTCCCTGCCTGAATATAAACATTTGTAATCCTGGCTTTTATGTTTGAATATTGACCACTAATACCAGTGTGATGGCTAACTTTGAGCTTATCTGCCCTTCCTCAAAATAGGAATGGCTTTCAATTTATAAAACTATTATTTCAATGACCTTATTGGTCTCTACTTTATTCCACTATTCAATAAATAAAACAACAGGATCTTTTGTAATAGATAACTTTTTAAATGAAGATTTATGGATGGTTATTTCTATCATTTTGAATAGCATTTTCTTTATCTAAAAATTTTAGCTACTTTTCAGAAGAAAACTCTCTAAGTATATTCTATATTTTTGCAAACTTTGAATTATAAAGATGACATTGAAAAAATAAAACAGTTAATTTTTTTCTTTGACATTCTGGACTTAAACTACTCTGAGTAGTTTTACATTCTAGCATAGATTGAGTGGTTTTAATGGCATATCAATCCATCTAGGGTTATTTTATGGGTAGAAGTTAGAGGACCATGTTTATTATACATTCATATTTACATTTTTAGTGCATTCATTTCTTAAGATATTTTTTTTGCACATGGTCTTATTAAATACAAATAATTTTTAAACAAATCTATCTGGGACCCTAACAAGTACTACTATTGGGATTAATGGTAATGAAAGGGTACTCCACATTCTCCACAATAGGAATCTCACCATCAGATGCAGTTTAGAGTCTGAGTGGACCTGGAAGTAATCGCAATAAAGGGCTACTCGACACTTCTCAGATCTCCAGAACTGGAGTCTCACCATCAGATGCAGTTTAGTGTCAGAGTGGACCTGGAAGTAATCACAATAAAGGGCTACTTGACACTCTTCAGATCTCCAGAACTGGAGTCTCACCATCAGATGCAGTTTAGTGTCAGAGTGGGCCTGGAAGTAATGGCAATGAAGGGCTACTCAACACTCATCAGATCTCCAGAACTAGAGTCTCACTATCGGATGCAGTTTATATCATACCAAGACATCCTTTTTTTGGGGAGGGGTCTTACCCCTCTGCAGGAGATACAATCAGCATATTCTTAGTAGAGTAAATTCTTACATTGAGTTGATAATTTCTACAGCAGTGAGAAACAGTGTATATTAAAGACAAAAATAAAGGATATGCTCTAAGTAAAACTCAAATTCTTTTAAGCCTTAGGAAGCCTGCTTATTTAAACCAGTGACATTACAAACTATGAAATGAGAGAAATGGAAAAAGTTTAAGTCATACCTATATTTCATCAAATGCATTGTCACCAAACTTGTTGATGCCATATTTATTCATGATTGTAGTGTTAGTAGCTTATTTTACACATTTCAATTTTTTTTCTAATCTCAGATAAAGATTTTTTCAATCACTTTACTCCTTGTGACTTTTTCTCACCAGCATTAGCTAGTGGTCTTTCACTGGTGTCTAAGTGACAGCAAGTCTTCTCAGGTCTCCAGGACTCTTCTGAGTATTCTTGCTGATCTCAACAATGCTGTAGTTTGAATAGTCTTGATTCTTTCTCTGATTTCCAACATTTCCAGTTCCCCTTCCAATACTTTAGGGACAATTCCAAGCACACCAACTACATCTAGAATCACTGTCACCCACATGTTCCATATTTATTTTAATTCTTTGGCAAGGTCCAAGTATTTGTCTCTCTTTTCACTTTATTTTATCTTAACTCTGTAGTCCACTGGAACAGCAAAATTCACAAGATGAGAAGTTCTCTTCTTTTTGTTTATTAGCAGTAGGTCTGGTTTTCTGGCCAGGGTTAGGTTAGTTTGTATCTCAAAATCCCAGAGAACTTTATGCATCTCATTTTCTATGACAGATTTTTAATTGATTAAGCTCTTACTTGCAGTTGATTTATAAAGAATCTAGTGAGTTGAAATAAAATGCAAATAAAACTAAAAGATGAAAGAAAATACAAATGAAAATTAATAAAAATCTGTTCTGCCATGTCTGCAACAATATCATTGTGCATTCGAACAATAATTTTTTAACAATATCAAATTTGATTTAATAAAGTTTATACAAAAAGAAGAAAATGGTTGATTAAAAGTAATTTAGGAATTATATGATTTTGCTAGGCATTGTAGAATTAGATAATTCAGTTGGGTACCTTAGACTTATATAATTTTGTAGAGAACCTTAGAATTATGAAATTTTGTAGGGTACCACAGAATCATTTAATTCTATAGGGTACTGGAGAATTATATAATTCTGTAGGGTACCTTAGAATTATATAATTTTGTAAGGTACCTTTGAATTATATAATTTGGTAGGGTACTAGAGAATTGATAACATTTTGGTTTGAATAGAGTACTGAATTTGCTAAATTCATCTGAAGATTTATCTTTTTTTTTATTTCAAGTTTTGATAAATGAGTGAGGTAATTGTTATTGGCACAAAAAATAGCATTGACAAACCAAGTTCAAATCCCCAATGAGGCTGTTTGCATTCACTTTTCTTAATGTTCTTGGAAAAGGCATGAATCTGAAAAAACTGTATTTAGACATTCAGGCAAATGATATCAGTACAAAACAACTACTCAAGAAAATAGATTTGATAAAAATTGGTGGAACTCTGACATTCAAACAAATTACTAAATCCAGGCCAGGATATCAAATCTATCATAAAGACTAATAATGCCTGATAAGGAACATCACACTCTCAGCCGACCATGATGGAAAAAAAGGAAATATTGAGGTAATAATTCATCTAAAATTAGCTAGAATACCAAGAACAGCCCTGAAACGCAGAGAAGACTTTTTGTTACTTGATCTCTTATAAGATCCTCTCCAAGTTACTACCAGTATGAAAACAAGATAATAATAATAATAATAATAATAATAATAATAATAATAATAATAATAATAAGAGAGCTAAAAAAAAAACTGTGGAATGTGAAGGTGACTGTGATACCAATTGCAGTTGGTGCACTGAGAATAGTCCTTAAGGGCTTGGGTAAAAAGTCTGGAGGAATTGGAAATCAGAAGAAGAATTGAGACCATACAGACCATAGCATTGTTGAAATTGCTTAGAATACTCAGAAGAGTCCAGGAGACCTGAGGAGACTTGCTGTCACTCAGACTACAGTGAAAACCACCAGTTAAAACTGGTAAGAAAAACTCAAAAGGAATGAAATAATAATAATAATAATAATAATAATAATAATAATAATAATAATGATAAAGAAAAAATAATATCTAGACCTTGCTAGAGAACAAAAGATTGATAAAGGGACAAAAAAACTCAGAAATCAGAGGATAAGTAGAGACCATCTACAGAATTACTAAGATCAGTCAGAATATTGAGAAGAGTCCATGAGACTTGTTGTCGCTAAAACTTCAGTGAAACAATCAGCTAATGCTAGTGTGAAAAACTCTCAAAGGAGTAAAATAATAATAATAATAATAATATTAATAATAATAATAATAATAGAAAGGAGTAGAAAAAATGATAATTCATAAAAAGATACATCAAAGTAATAATTAAAGTACACAAGAAGAAAAGAAGAGTGTCTGGTTTCAAGTCAGTCTAGAAGACCATTAGCTAATAGTGAGTGTAAATGCCAATGATAATATATAATTACTATTATCATATTTAAGTATTAGTGATATTAAGATGGTAATAATTGGCTGGAGAGGGTAATAATAACAACAAGTGCTCAGAGAGAGGTAATAATAACAATGGATAGAGACAGATAGTGATGGGGGTGATAATTAGCTAAACAGGGTGGGGTGGTAATAACTGGATAGTAGGGTAATAATAACAGTTGAATTACGATGGATAGTCGTAATAATAATAATGATAGGCTGGAGAATAGTAGTAGTAATAGTTGTTCAAGAGAGAAGGTGATATAATAATAACAATTGGCTAGAATAGTCTTTGAGAGCTGAGGTGATTTGTCACTCAGATTTCAGTGAAAACCACCAATTATTATTATTATTTACTCATTAGAGTTTTTCACATTAGTGTTAGCTGATGGTCTTTCACTGAAGTTTGAGTGACAGCAAGTCTCCTCAAGTCTCCAGGACACTTCTCAGTATTCTGGCCGTTCTCAATAATGCTGTAGTTTGGATGGTCTCTACTCATCTGCCAACTTTCAAGTCCTCCAGTCCCTTTAATAATCCTTTTGTTACTGTACCAAAAGCACCAATCACAATTGGTATAACTATCACCTTCATTATTATTATTATTATTATTAAGAAGAATTGTCACCTTCAAGAAGAAGAAGAAGAAGAGGAAGAAGAAGAAGAAGAAGAGTAGTTGTAGTAGTGCTGATTTACAAAAAGAAGAAAACCTGTCATTTAGAGGATTTTGTCATTCCAGCAGACCACAGAGTGAAAATAAAAGAAAGTAAAAAGATAAATAAATACTTGGAGCTTGCCAGAAAACTAAAAAAGTTGTGGAACATGAGGGCGATGATTGTACCAATTATAGTTAGTACACTTGGAATGATCTACAAAAGCTTGCAAAGGGTATTGGAAGAATTGGAAATCAAAGGAATAATCAAGACCATTCAGACTACAGCATTGTTAAGATTGGCCAGAATATTCAGAAGGGTCTGGGAGACCTGAAGAAACTACAGTCACTCAGACTCTAGAGAAAAATCACCAGCTAATATTGGTGTGAAAAATTCAAAAGGAATAAAATAATGGTAATATCAACAACCACCATCATCACCAGATCATAATAAAAAGAAACATAATAATATTATATACAAGATATTTCAAAAATATAGATATAAATATATATAAATATACCTCCAGGTAAAATCTGTCCAGAGTATCGATGCCAGTATATCAGATGAGTACAATGTTAAAAATCAAACCCACTCTTCTTGCTGAAACCGAGTTCAAATAAGAATTTTATATTTAGTGCCAAATGAACTAATTATTTAGAGATGGCAGGAAGTCTGGGAGTTCTTTAACACAGCAGGACATCATACTTCCTCTTATTTCACAACAGTAAGTATCTCGGCAAATGAATCACTTAACCACTGAAGACCCCTGTGGTCCTCTTGCCTCCCGCATTTATAAAAACAAACAAACCAATCTATTAACTGCCAATGTTAAGTAGCTCATTTAGTCTGAATATCAATTCATTCTTATAAGCATTTTAAATCATTTTTTATGCCTATAATAGAATCATTTTAACTTCTTTTTAGAGCAATGAAAATTTTGGTTGTATTAGATGCCACAGATAAACATATATACCACATTATACACTCAAGTAATGAATAATCTCTACTTTTCAGTCACAGAAGGGATTTTTATTGTTTGCAATAAAAGACAGAAAACATATTTCAGGTCATAAATGACTCTTTGTTTAAAGATGAAAAAATTGGTTTTAAAATATGTTCCTTACAAGAAATCTTTTGTATTGGGTGACCCTTAATTTATGGTCACAAAATCATTAATTTATAGAATTAAATTTTGAAGTTAATGGTTACTCCAAATCCTTCCTATCATGCATGTACTAGGTGAATCAAAAGTATTGGTACATGCAAGTTTGTTGCTCATGTCTCACATGAGTGAAACTGTTTCAGCTGTGGGAGGTACCCATTGTGGTTGGTAGTGTTGTGCTAGTTGGTTCACAGACATGTTGTGCATTATTCCACTCTGTGTGTGATTTGACAGCCACACAAATAAACATGCAATGTAGTCTAATTTGGGAACTTATAATTTATTAGTTTGAACTGAGCCATAATAAACACCATGGAAGCAACCAGGAACATTTGTTGTGTGAAAGGTGAAGGCACAGTTGATCAGAGTACAGTAACCAGATTGTTAAAAAATTTTTTACTCAGGTAGTAAGAACCTTGATATTCAAACAACGTCAAGTTGGTCTAAAACTGGATTCCAAGGCTCTGCTCCAAGCCATAGAGGCAAATCTGATGAGAAGTACTTGTAGAGTATCAGCGAGTTTGGCATCTCACAGTCCAGTGTTGTTTATCAGGGTTACTCCTTGAGAAAGTGTTTAACAGTGTCAGGTGTTTGACATGCTATACACCAGGCATGGGCAACCTTTTTTGAGAAGTAGACTACCTGAGATATTGCTCATCATTAGATTGGCCACATGACAAATAAATTCAAGGTAATCTTATGTTGAAGGTACCTCAATCATTCTTACTACAGAAAACCATATGCCTAAGTTTCTTCCATAGAAATAGAGACAAACTGATTTTTTCTCTTTGGGAAAAATATATTTTCTATAAAAAAAATTAAAAGTCTGAGGCAGGCCAATCAGAAAGCACTGTAGGTGCTATACACTGTGGTTGTTCCTCCAGCTTGAGAGTGAAAGTGTATGTAAGTGTTGTGTGTGACCATTGCTTTATCAGGATATAGTGATTTGTTCTTTTTCTGAAAGCTGGTTTCCATTCTCTTAAATAATTACTTGGGTTAGTGATATATTTTTTCACTCTTTTTGTGAGATAAATTTTCTTTACAGGATATCTCATTAAGTAGTTACATGTAGTTAAAAGAAGGTAAGCAGAGCAAATCTATTTACACATCTATATCAATAACTGGTAAGAATTAGGTTGTCTATTTTCTATAGAAAACCAAATGATTTGATATAGAGCAACTAAATTTTGTATATTTATTGAACTCATAGAAAGGTTTGAAAAAAAAAAGTTCCTTGCTTATTCCAATAAACAATAATCAGTGGGAAGTCATATTACTACAGGGGGTTACTAATCATAGATAATTTAAATTTCCAAACTTCACAAAAACAGAAAACCACAAAAAAAAACAAACAAACCTGAAAATATTTTTTTAGAGACATAAATATTCACATTTCATTAAAGTTACTATTAGGCTTATAGATAGTTCATAAAACTGAATACATTGCATTATTGTTTAGTTAGAACTAACAATCTGGAGAAAAAGAATGAATAAAAAGGCTTAAATTGATAAATCTCTTCAGTCTCACTTTAATGTAAAAGAAATATTCCTCAACAAAACTTTCATTCCATTTCCTGTGATAATAACTGAAAAGTCTAATGAAATCATTAGATAATTTTGAATAAATTGTTATTTTAATAATAAAAATGTTTTTGACAGATAATATTGAATGTCATAAGAATAGACATAAATAAGAGTTTAGAATTTAAGAAGAAAAAAGAAAGAGAAGGTGTGGTAGATAAGAAAGAAAGAAATTGTTACCTTTTCTTAGTAATAACCTCCGAGGTCTTCTGTATTGTACAATCTCCATCAGAATTAATGTATGTCAGTTATTAAAATGGAAATATTGATACAAATAAAGAAAACAAAAAACAACAACAAAAAAAGTTATAATCTAAACCAGAATTAAGGAGTGATCACCAAATTCCAAAAAGGGGAAATAGACGGAAGACTCTCCCCCAACCTTCCCCCCTCAGCTTCTTCTCTATCCTGTAAGGAAACAGAGCTATTGACAGAACCATACACCCACCTTATAGATTTTAAAGGAGGAAATACAAGAATACTCAGCAAATTACTGTGGCTTTTTCCATCAGAAAAATAAAGAGAGAAGAGACAGAGAAAGGAAGTAAAAAGAGAAAGATGGATAAAAGAGAGAAAGAAAGAGAAAAATGTATTTACCTAACCTCTTCACACAAGCAGGATGTGACACAAGGTCAATTTTAAGCAGAGCTTTGCAAGTTTGAATTCAGAGTTTTCCTTCTCCTAGACCAGTCGCCAACCAAGATTAAAGAGCCCACTCTGCCTTACTACTTATGCTTAGTTGGAGAGAGAATAGTTTGATGTATACTCTTCCCTAGAGTAACAGTGCTATGTTAAATACAAACAGCCTCATCTAGGATTTGAACTCAAGTCGCCAAATCCATTTTATTCATCAATAACCATTACATGAAGAGCACCACCAGAGAAAGAGAGAGAGATGAAGAGAAGGAAAGTTAGGAAAGAGAAAGATGTAGAGATAGAAAAAGAGAAAAGAAAAAACAGAGAAAGATGAAGAAGGAGGGTGAAAGAAAGAAAAAGAATAGACAATGAGAGTAAAAGGAGAAAAGACATAGAGAAATGAGAAGAATGAAAGAAAGAAAAAAATGGGGGAGAAGAAGAGAAAGAGATAAAGAAAGAAAAAGAAAAAATAGGAGAGACAGAGAAGAGTAAAGAGAGAAAGGAGGAGATAAAAAACAGTGAAAAACAGAAAAAAGATAGGCAGAGAAAGACTGAGATAGAGATAAAGAGAGAATAACAGTGAAAAGAGAAAGAAAGAAAAAAAGAAAGAAAAGAAAAGAAAAGAAAGTTGGAGAAAGTAGAAACATAAAGGAAAAGCAAAAAAGGTGGAAAGAGAAGATAGAGAGACAGAAATAAAATGAAGAAAAGTTCAAAGAGAAAAGTGAAATAGAGAGAGAAGACTATAAAAGGTATTTAGCAACAGAAAACGATAAAAAAAGACAAAGTGTGAGAGAATATGAGAAATAAAAACAAGTTTGTTAGTTTGTTATTTGATGGTATATCATCTTTTTCGGGTTATTTAATGCCAAATCCACCCTTTTAGAAGGACAGTAATAGTACTATTTAACCCATAGATGGGAGAATAAGGGGGTTCATACCTTTTTCAAGGGTATTTGTCCAAAAGTGAATGTAATAGGGAGACTAGAGTTCAAACTAGCTTACTCTGATTCTACAGTCCAGCGCTCTAACCATTACACCATAGGGACACCTCCCATAAGATAAAGGTAGAAGAGAGAGACAAAGATGAAACTAGAGTAAGAGACAGATACAGAAAAGAGATGCAGAGATAGAAAAGATAGAGAAAGAGAGACATAAAGAAAGACAGCTATAGGAAGAGATGTTGAAAGAGAGAAGACAGTATAAAAGAGAGGTATATAAAAAAACACAAATAAGTAAAGAAAGAGAGAAACAGAGATGGTGAAAAAAAGACAAAGAAAAGATAGGGTGAGACAGAGATAAATAAAGAAATGGAGATAAAGATGTAGAAATAGGGAATATAGAGAAAGAGACAGCAGAAGAGATAAAGAGATAAAGAAAGAAAGAAAAAAAGACAGAGATTTAGAAATAGAGAAGAAAGACAGAGAAAGAAATTGAGAAGATAGAGATCTAGAGATAGAGAAGACATAGTGAGAAAATATTGAGAGGAAAAGAAAGTAAACAAAAGGAGTTAGAGAAGAAATAAAGATGATAGAGAGAGACAAAGAAAGAAGAGAGAGAGAGAGAGAGAGAGAGAGAGAGAGAGAGAGAGAGAGAGAGAGAGAGAGAGAGAAAGAGATAGGCAGAGAAGTTAAAACAGTAAAAAAATCTTTTGATTAAATAAGCAACAAATATATATATATATATATATATATATATATATATATATATATATATATATATATTGAAAAAAACTCTTCTTTTTAATATAAGACAAGATTTGCTTGAAATTTAATAATTAACATATCAATTTATATTTTATCTGCATCTAATCCTGAACAAAACTCATGCAACGGAACAAGACAAATGCATTTAACATGCTTTCCTTGTATCTTTTGCACTTCCTTAGAAAAAAAAAACAACAAAAAAAACAACTTTTCATTTTGTTACACTTGATATTAGTCAGCCTAATAAAGTCTCCTTTTTGAATAAAAAAAAATTTTTTTGCTCTTTAAAAACAAAAACAGAACTTGTTGACATTTGATCTGGTAGGTGAGATTTTTATTTCATATCTTTTTTTTTTGGTATTATTTTTTTGTAAATCAAGATCAACTTTTTTATTATTATAAAATTAAAGAAAATCTTCTATTGACTGCTATCTTGTTTAGCACATTTGGATGAAAGAAAAAAGAAAAAAGAAAAACAAAAAAAGACAAGAAAAATAAGTATCTTCTTTTGAAAATCTGATCAACATTACATTTTTTAATTTGCTAGTTTGACAAATAAGAAAAAAAAAGTATCTGCATTTAGTCATGTCTCCACCTTTATTTTTTTTCTCTTTATTCATGTTTCCAAAATTAAATCTTCATTTTTTGTTTTAACAAAGTTTGTTGACATCTTTAAATGTTCTTGAAATCCAATTACATTTTCCTGACTCTTGAATTTGACTTCTTTAAAAATCACATTCTAATCTGAAATATTCAGCTTCAATAAATAATGACGCATATTGACTCACAGATATATTTATGTTTATCTAAGGAAGGTTTGGTTGTGGAATTGAAAAGCAGCTCTAGTCACAAAACTTTCAGTAAAACCACCTGATTGAGGGCACCATATATTTCTGACAGATTCATTAGAGTTACATTGAAAGGATTGATCATTAGACTATGACATATCATCTTCAATTAAAGGACACAGAAACATACACATCTCTCTCTCTCTCTCTCTCTCTCTCTCTATATATATATATATATATATATATATATATATATATAGAGAGAGAGAGAGAGAGAGAGAGAGAGAGATTAGAACAGACAATCATTTGAAATGCATTTGATAAATCAAAAGTGCTCAAATGCCAACTAGCAGAGCAGTATAAAAACTAAAAAGAATTTAAAACTCAACTTCTTGGTTTTGTTTGATTACTAATGCTTTTATATGTTCTTTATAAAATAAAAAACACAATTGCCAGATGAAACATTTTTTTTAATTTAATGATTGTGTTTCCTATTTAATTCATGCAGATGACTCAACAGTCCAGTTTATCTCCTGCAGATTTGTTCATCTTTGTGATATTTGAACAATTTATTGTGAACCACAGTATAATGCCCTTTCATGTGTCTAGTCAAACCACATGTTTTGCATACCTGGCCACATATCAGTCAGGTGTTCTATTCAGGTTCAGGGGATAGTTGAATACACTTTCACACACACACACACACACACACACACACACACACACACACACACACACACACACACACACACACACACACACACATGCATATCTTTCTTTCAAGTGCCAACATGAAATAAAGTTGTTCCTGTGCCATTTACCACTAGACCAACTTACTGTGATCATACATAATTCTTTTACATATAAATTGGTATAGTGGAAGATACTACTTAAATGTGCAGTATTCCTATGGAAGAGAATTCAATTATCTTTTTATAATTTTACCATTGTCTGAAGACCATGATAAATTATGTGAAAATGTTCATAAATTTATTTTAATAATTACTGATTCTATTTATACAGTCATTCTATCTTTAGATATCAAATCGTTTTGCTTTGTTCTGCATGATCATATCCTTTCTCCATTGATAACACATACAATGCGGACATACAGAAAAAAATGAAAGCTACTACATACTCACACACGCACAAATATATATATATATATATATATATATATATATATATATATATATATATATATATATATCTTTGGGATAGAAGGGGCTACAGTCTAATGACAAAACTGCGGTGAAAGCAACACTTCTTGGAGAAGTTAATTCACAAATCAAAACTAGAGAAGAAAACTCCTGTATTGAACCTCTGTTGACTTGTAGGAATCCAAGTCTAGAAGAATATACTCTGAGATCAAACCAGCTGTTTTTACTGTCGCCAGCTATCATCCTATGCTTGTCACTGGGATGTCGCTATGTAGACTCAGAGAGAGATATAAGTGTTATGCAAGTGTATAGCATCATATTTTAACTATGTACATATGTCTTACCACCTAATCATCCTATGCTTGTCACTGGGATGTCGCTATGTAGACTCAGAGAGAGATATAAGTGTTATACAAGTGTATATCATCATATTTTAACTATGTACATATGTCTTACCACCTAATCATCTTATGCATCTTGCATATTTTCAAGTTGAATTCGTTATTAATTAGGATGTTTGAGTTGTAATTTTGGTGGTTAACAAGGTTATCACCAGTCAAGCTGTGGCCATCATGTTATGGGAGCAATTCAAAACATTTTAAGCCTCACCCAAAAACAAGAGCTACTGCTGAACATTTTTGTTGTGGCAACACACTACAACTTCTTATAAAACTATAAAAAACTAATTCAGATTTCTGTCTGAATTTCAGGGGAGGTGAGGCCTATACAAAGGTGAAGTGTACTGACCAAAGATAAAATTTCATTTTAAAACATTGAAAAAAAAACCAAAACTTTAAATGTGAAAAGTGGTCACGAGCTTTTAGCATTACTACCAGTTTTGAGATGGAATAATTGTCAGACACTTGTGACAATCAACATTTCTATAATCAAGCAGGTAGTAATACTAAAAGGTATGTGACTCACACACACACACACACACACACACACACACACACACACACACACACACACATATATATACATACAAACACACATGCATATATGAATATATATATATACACACACACACACATATATATATATATATATATATATATATATGGTTAAAATTTTGCCAGACTATTGGCAAACACTCTAATCATTATGCCAATGGGATGTAAATATATATACACTATATGTTTATATGCATATATACATACATATATATGTATGTATATACGCATATAAACATACAGTGTATATATATTTACAAAGTTATATCCAAGGTTGAGTCATACTAATGACTCAAAAAAATGGTACTTGATACCTCCTTGCTTAACACAGCATTATAAAGTATGGATCAAGGGTAAGTAGAGCAATCCAGGAAAAGGTGTAGCACCCCTCCCTAACACCTTTTGATAGTAGCTATTGAAAAGGATCCTTCGGGTTGCCCTTGATCACAGCCAAATTATATATATATTTATAATGTATATATATAATATATACAAATACATAAAGATATATATGTATACGAAAACATATATATATATATATATATATATATATATATATATATATATATATACACGTTTTTGTATATATATATATATATATATATATATATACATACACATATATATATATATATATGCATACAAACATATATTTATATGCATAAATGCATATACATTTATAATCATACTCAAAAGTATAAATACACACAGACAGACACACAGACAGACACACACACACACACACATATATTCACATGCATACACCTTTGTATAAAATATATATTTGTTTTAACTTATAAATGTACTTATACATATATAAAAATTTATGCTTATAAATTTACAAATTTACATATAATAGTATTTATATACTATTTTATGTTAGTATGCAAAGTTATTTAAGAATATATATATACATATAAAATACTGTAAATAAATCCAAATGTACAAAAAAATACAATGATGCACAAGGTCTTCATAAGTTGATTTTATTTGAAGAAACATTTTCAGATGTTCAACTTTTCATTAAGACATGAAAGTTATTTAATGAAACATTTCATTTGAAAACTTGCACATACTGCTTAAGGTAAAAAAACTGAAATGTTTAACATGTGCAAATATTTCTGTAAATAAAATCAGCCTAAAGACCATGTGTTTTTGTCAATATATATATATATATATATATATATATATATCACACACGCACAAACACTCATATATATATATATATATATATATATATATATATATATATATATATATCACACACGCACACTCATATATATATATATATATATATATATATATATATATATATATATACACACACATTATATGTATATTATATAGATATAGATATACGAGGATCATTAAATAAGTATCCAGACTTTTTTCATATGGCCACTTTTATTCATAGTACACACATGAAACTCTAGTCTCCTTCGAAGTAATCTCCTCTGGTTGCAATGCACTTGTTGTACCGTTCTGATAACTTCTGGAAGGCCCCATGTAAATCCTCTTGTGTGAGCATGTCAATGACCTTTGTCACAGCCTCTTTCATCTCCTCAATTGTCTCCTAACGACAGCCTCTGAGCTTAGGGAATAACCAAAAGTCACAAGGAGCAAGGTCTGGACTATAGGGAGGGTGAGCAACTGTCTTGATGCCCATCTTGGTCAAATAGTCTATGACAAGGATGGAGTTGTGGACTGGTGCATTGTCCTGGTGGAAATGCCAATGACCCAATTTGAAGAGTGCTGGCCTCTTCTGACGGAATCTCTTCCTGAACTCCCTTAAAACCTCAACATAGTAACCCTAACCCTAACTCTTTGGCCAATCAATTCTGGTGTATTGACTTCCTTACTCCTCCCACACTTCTCATCATTCCTCACAGACTCCGTGCCTTCCTTGAATCACTCATGCCACTCAAAAACTGAAGTTCACTTCATGCAAGATGGTCAAAAAGCAGTCTGAAGCATTCCATACGTTTCTATGGCATTTTTTTTTTCAAGTTTAAAATAGAATTTTATTGTATATCGTTCTTCTAAAGTGTCCCCAAGTCCAGATTACATTTTTGAAATTCACCAGCTGTGATAATCAGGCTTTAGTAGGGTGTATTCCAATTGCTGCTGTAGCTGTTCATTTGAACTTGAAATCATAAAAATTGGTCAGTCATCTCATAAGATGTATAGCAATAACACACTAAATTTTCAAGAGTCTACGACAATTTTAAATACCTATACAAAAAATGTCTGGAAACATATTGAATGTACCACGTATATATGTGTGTATCACATACTCATATATACACATTAACATACGTACTTACTCACACATTATATATATATATATATATATATATATATATATATATATACATCACATACACATTTATATATATATACATACATAAACATACATACATAATTAAAGTAAAGGCTCTCTTTTCAATAGCCACTACACTTTACTTGCTAGGCAAAATGGCATCAAGTATCATTTTTTGAGTCTTTGGTATGACTCAACCTGAAATTGAACCTCAGTCTCCCAGACCATTGGCAAACACTCTACTCATTAGGCCAAACACACACATTATATATATGAAAAATGTATCACATACACACATATATATATATACATAAAAATACATACATATACACACACAAACATATATATATATATATATATATATATATATATATATATATATATATATATATATAGTACATACACACACATTATATATATATATATATATATATATATATATATATATATATATAGTCTAACAATTATAAATAGGTATTGTCTGATATTGATAGAAATGAGTGGTCTGAGATTAATAGATAGAGGTGTGTAGTCTGACATTGATAGATATAAGGAGTCTGATATTAATAGGTGAGTATATGACATTAATTGATAGATATGAGTAGATGGATATTGATAGTTATTGCTAGAGAAATGTGAATAGTCTGATATTGATAGATAGGTATAGTCTATGTGGAGGTACACACACATAGTACATAGTACATAGTACATACATACACATTATATATATATATATATATATATATATATATATATATATATATATATATATATATATATGCATAGTACATACACACACATTATATATATATATAGTACATATACACACATTATATATATATATATATAATGTGTGTATATATATATATAGTACATATATATATATATATATAGTACATATATATATAGTACATATATATATAATACATATATATATAGTACATATACACACATTATATACATATATATAGTACATACACACACATTATATATATATATATATATACATATATATATATAGTACATACACACATTATATATATATATATATATATATACATATATATATATATAGTACATACACACACATACATTATATATATATATATATATATATATACACATATATATACATAAACATAGTACATACACACACATTATATATATATATGTACCTCCACATACATCTACACAGATACATCACTAAAAAGAATTGAAGTAAAAGCATCAATTGAAATTTCCCAGAATTAACAGAATTTCTTTTGTTATTCCTCTGGGTTATTTGTTTAGAAAATTAGCAGTTTGAACTTGAACTATGTAGAAAGTTATTTTGACTCTCTAATTATATTTTCATTTCATCATACAATTCAAACTAGCATCACTGAATTAATAATTCATTACTGAGATCTTGTAGACGAACTTTATTCAAAAATTTCATGGAAATTATAATTCTTTATATATCCATCTCTCTACATCCTCGTGGTGTAATGGTTAAAGCGATGGACTGCGAAATCGTAGTAAACAAGTTCGTACTCCAGTCGCGCTATTACGTTCACTTTCGGGCAAAAACCTTTGGGAAAGGTATGAACCCCTTTATCCTCCCAGCTATGGGTTAAATAGTACCACTACCGTTCTTCTAGGAGAATGGCTTCGGCATTAAATAACCTACAACAGTTGATATGCCATTAAACAAAGAAACCAAACCAAACTATCGACCAATTTCTGGCTCAATTTCAAATAAACTTTCTGAAATTGTTTAGGTAATCCCTGAAAAATTTTAAACTGTATTTAGCCGATATTTAAAAATTTTTTTTTCCTCTCAAAAAGGAAACTTCATCTTACGCCAATGGAATGTTATGTAATCCCAAAGTAAATCAGTAAAGTAAGTAAAGTTGGCGACCGTAGTCGAGGGCGACCAGAAGGCTTCCTTTTCATTAGTTATTACACCGAGGTGTAGGGGAAGGCACTACTCCTTTCCCTGGATTGCTCTGCTCTACCCTTGATACATGCCTTATATTGTTGTCTGTTAAGCATTGAGGTATCAAGTACCATTTTTAAAGTCTTTGGTATGACGCGACCTGGATTAGCAAGCACTCTACACACTAGGCCAATTAGCCAGTAAAAAAGTAAATAAACTCTAGTTTAATTGCCAAATTAACCATGACATAGCTGAAGGTCAGATAACAAAAACAACAAAAAATGCTAATATATTAAGAAGTTCTGAAATTAGGTAGAGGCTCGATTTTCTTGGATCAGTAATTCTTATACTAGTTGAAGTTAATGATAAATCAGTTTCTTTCCTTTCTTTATTAGTAACATCAGAATGTGACATGAATATTGTTATAAACATTAATATCATATTTTAATACAATGAATTTACAAACATGAATGACTTCCTTGAAACCTGTATAGTAAGTATTGCTAATAATGATAATTTTTCCCCTCAGAAAATCAATGAGCTTGACATAAGCTTTAAGAGAACATATAGAAACTCTTCATGAAGTCTCAAATTGATTAGGAAGAAAATAATTTTTTATACATTCTGATATTTCAAAAAGTTACTAAAAAAAATGGAAAAAATATTTTCTTGTTTCTTTAAACTGTACTATTTTTCTTCATTCATAAAAATTTCTGAATGAATTTAAAGAGTTATTTATTTATTAGCCTTGATAAAGTCAGCTCACAAGTTAGTTTGATATAACAGTTGTGAGTTAATAATGGATAATACTTTCTAACATTCCCTGAAGTTGCTTTACATAAAAGATAAAATATCTATATAATTTTGAGGCTAAAATAATATACTGTCTCACAAGATGCCCCATACATCCTGCCTTGCCACAACTAAGCAAAGCTAAGTAAATAATATAAAGTTTAAATAATAAACAAATGTATTTATTTATTTTCCTGTGTAACAAAATGCAATGTGTATTATTTACAAAAAGCTGATGATTTTTTAATGTTAAAACCATCTTGAATTCATTTGTTTAAGAAATTAAAGACACTTTTCAGACTTATCTTAGTTTGGTCATGGGGCCACTACTCATGTGTCTTGGGCAGGAGCCCATCTCTCTCCAAGTGTACAACTGGTTTGAATTCAGAGAATTTTTTCTCCTTGTCAAAGTTAAAGAGCTCAGACTGACCGACTATTTTGCCCATAACAGGAAGGAGAATAGTTGGATTCATATCTTTCCAAAGAGTATGAGCACTATGTAAACCCCAAACAGGTTAATTCAGGATTTGAACTTGAGTAGCCAAGTCCATTTCCTCCAATGAAAACCATTAAATCAAGAGTACCCCGAAAGGCATTATATCTAGCAATAAACATGATCCTCACTGGATGCTGCACACAGTTAGCCTAGAGTCAGACTAAGCTATGCTTGATAAATATCAACAGGCTTCTGTGTTTAACTAGTTTAGCATAAAATTACCTCTGCTTTAGTGAGCTTGATCCTGACTGAGTGCCCTACACAATTAGCTTTGAAATGCTTGTGTTTCTTTCCTGTCTGTGTAGTAATGGTTAATTTGTTAGACTTGCAAATCACTGCTACTGTAGTGAGTTTGAACTCACTAGGTGCCCCACACTAAACTTGCAGACCATAGTGAATTTGATCCTCACAAGGTGCCTCACACAATTAGGCTTATGCCAGATTAAGGTATGTAAATATCACATTGACACTTCACTCTTTCCTCATTACTTATCTTCTCATATCCAACAACCTTTTTAGGTTGCCAGGGTGCCATACTGCGTAATTTCTCTTCATGGCATCTCTTTGGGCTATGGAAGTGTTACTTTACAGCACCCATCTCCTCCCTAAGTACAATGTGACAGGTTTTACTGGGTTACATGTTACCAGTAGCAAGGAATGATCCCTGATTTGATTTACACAGTTGGTTTGAATTCAGAATTTTCCTTCTCCAAGACTGGTTGCCATACCAAGGCTAAATAGCCCAGTCAGCTTAACTATCTTACCCATAACTGAAGGATAATTCTTTTGGTAAACATACTTCAGTTGATTACTTTACAAGAGTTGAAGTTAGCAATTAGTTCTGTTGTTTATGAATTAATTTACTGATGTAATAGACTGCTTTCAGAAAACTTTTGACAGCACATAAGTATTTAATAAGCTTAAAATAAAAATGCATGTGTGAGTAAAATTTAATTATAGATGTTAATCAGGAAACCAATTAAAGGCATGAAATGGTTTCTCTAAAAAGAAAAAATCAAAAACTGAGAGACAATAAGGTTCTTTATTTTCTGGTGGAGTGATTTTCAGGGATGTGTGAAATGTCCTGCAAAATATGGGAAGCACTAACTTGGAAGATAAACAGATTAATTCATCTGAATAGCAGTTAGTATATATTATGAAAATTATACTTGTATGTATAAAGGTATGTGACCTTATAAAAGGTCTCTGTTAGGAATCAATCTACCATATCTCTTATTTAAAACATTATGTATACATAAAACTTACATAGAGCTCTAGTCTGGGCCCCAAAATGGCGCTTTAGTAATCCTCTTGAAGACATATAATGATTTTACTAATAGAAGACCTAAGGATGACTATCTAAGGGATGGAGTGACCTTATAATGAGAACACAATTAACCATGGAAAGACTGGCAAATAACAGGAGGAAATGGAAGTCTTGTGTTGACAAGTATGTACATGCTACGCTTTCATGTTTATGCAGATATAAATAAGGATAACAGCACATCATTGGGTGATTTTTATAAACTTAGAGAATATAGCAATTTCCAGTCAAATTTGCTACTGAATGATAATTCTATGGGCTCTGCCTTCATAGCAGATGTCATTTTTTAAATAATTCAAATTGTTTATAAAACAGATAATTATGGAATGCTAATTAAAATTCTTCACTCCTTTCTAAATAAAAGCATTAGTATTATCATAGACAACTATTATCATGGACTGACATCAGATTCATAAGTTATCTTAGATGTAAGTGAGTATGCACAGATAGTTACATAGATATAGATTTAGAAAGAGAACAGCACTTTGACGATATATATGTTTTTAGCTAACACCAATATTTTGCATTTTATTCATATAAGAACACAATGACCCAGACAACATCAGGCTACCTTGCAAGCTAAATACAAAAGTAGAGAATCTCCAGATGAACAAATATATTTGCTGCCATTTGAAAGGAGCAAAGAAAGTTAATCTTTTAACATTGAATCATCTGCAAAATAAGAAAATAGAGCCTACGTCTGAAATGCACAGAGGAAAATGAGTTACTCTTCTCTTGTTTTGTTCAGATGATGGCCCCTATTGACCTTCTGTGAGAGCAAAGATGCTGGCGATGACATTATCACTTGTCCTGCCTGTGGCTTCATGATATTACTCTCAACTCTATTCTTTGGATCTGATATTTATTCATTAAATATCAAATAATCTCGACTTTGAAGAGATCCATGTCATTTTACTTCTCCAAGATAGATAACATTTTTTTTCCCTTTTAGGACTTGGTAGCTTCTCACATCTTCTTGGCGATAACCAAATTATTAACAATGGCATCTTTAACAGCAAAACAAACTGTTTAAAGAGCAGTATTGAGATTTAAGTTTAGATAAAATACATAAAGATACAGTTAGGTATTTTGAATAGGGAAAAGATAGAAGGTAAGGTTCTACTATTATCTACATCCTGTTTTTATTCATCTCCTGCCAAATAATGAAATAACACGAGTGATTACACTGGCTGAAATCCAGATCTCTCACTGATTATTTATGCTGTTTATATATATCTTTGAAATAATTAGGAGTCGCAAAATAATTTGTGATTATGGCTCTTTATAACTTAATCAAAAATTCATAATACTGACACTATGGCTATTACTAGAGTGAGTTAAAAGTTTTGCAATATTTTTGTATTTTCTAATTTGTGGCATTTATATCACATGACTGAAGCAGCTCAAGCTGTTGAGGATACCCATTATGATTGGTTGTATCATGGTAGTTGATGTGCTGACATGTTGTGCATTGCTTCACTCCATGTGGGATTTGAAAGCCACACAGATGAATGTGCAACATAGTCTAATGATTTACGAGTTCAAATTGGACCATAATGCTGCAGAAGCTGCTAAAAACATTCGTTGGGTGAAAGGTGAAGGTGCAGTTAATGATAGTACAGTTATCATATGTTTCAAGAAATTTTATCTCTGCCATATCTTACCAGCAAACTCTACCATTCTCCATCTTCTATTAGATCTTTTTTCAACAACACTTGATATTTCTTAGGCACCATTCTATTAAATCTTTTCCAGCATTCTCTCTTTGTAGAACTGCCCACTTCTATTTTTGTTGCTTAATAACTTCTCCATAATCACTTACCTTGGTCTACTCTCTATTCCTGTTGTTTTTTATCTCTTAAAGATATTGTCCTTTCCCTTGATCTTTGTGTGATTCTGATTTTGTTAATATCACTGTTTCTCATATCTATCTATCATTGTTAGACTATACCTATCTATCAATATCAGACTATTCACATTTCTCTAGCAATAACTATCAATATTCATCTACTCATATCTATCAATTAATGTCATATACTCACCTATTAATATCAGACTCCCTATATCTATCAATATCAGACTACACACCTCTATCTATTAATCTCAGACCACTCATTTCTATCAATATCAGACTACTCACATATATCTATCTATCTATCTATGACTGCTCATATCTATCAATATCAGACAATACCTATTTATAATTGTTAGACTATTCATATTTATCTACCAATGTCAGACAACTCATATCTATCAATCAGTATCAGACGATTCATATCAACCTATCTAGATAAGTTTGTTAATATCTATCTATATATCTATCCTAGTGTGTTCATATCTATTTGAGCGTGTGTGAACAAATATCTATATCACATAAAAAATGAGAATATGAAAAGATTATTTTAATTAGATTTCTTTTCTAATTAACTAAAGGCAAATTACTCCTCATACCAAACTAAATGCATGATTCCATAACAATTATCTAATTAAGTATTGATTCAATGCATTAAGTTCAACCCAATGACCTAAAGACTGAGTTAAAGTAAAGAAAAGAAGTGAACATGATTACAAACAGCAATTATAAATATGCCAAAAAAAAAAGTTTTAATACTATGCTCTCAAGGTCTGTTAAATAGAACAATATATAGATCCTCTATTCTTAAAATGTTCTCCCTTGCTTTTTAGCTTGCACCACTCCTCTGTGCATGGTGTATATATATATATATATATATATATATATATATATATATATAAACACAGAGGAGGTGCCAGTGGTGTAATAGTTATTGTCATAGGAAATGGACACGGTGTCACAAGTTCAAATCCTGGATGAGACTGATTGCATTTCACATAGCATTAATACCCTTGGGAAAGGTATGAATCCAATTATTCTCCCTCCAGCTATGGGTAAATAGTAGGGCAGACTAGGTTCTTCAGCCTTGGGGAGGCAACTAGTCTAGGAGAAGGAAAACTCTGAATTTAAACCTGTTAAACTCCACTTAAAAATTGACATTGTGTCATATCCTGCCCGAGTGGAGGGGTTGGTAAATATCTATATATATAAACACAGATGCATAATTTCGTAGTAAGACAAAATTATTTATATATGGATTGACATTCCATCACTCTCTCATTTTTTTTGTTTCCTCTCTCACTATAACTTTCGATATTTTAGTATTTTCACAACTCTCTCTCATTTCATTTTCTTTCAGTCATTTTCCATTCATCTCTCTTACAAACTTATTCACTCTTTGATTTATAGTCAAGTCGTCCTGAAAGCACGGGTTCAACAATTATATATGGTATCAAGTGTTCCTTTCTAACACTAATAATTTATACATAATAGCGTTAGCTATCAAGTATTCCTATCAAATACAGATAATTTTGAGACAATCATATATCTTCAAACCGCAGCGCAATATGCATCAAGTTGGATTAGGTCGAAAGCGTGAAGTTTTCAGAAATGAAGGAAATACACACGGAACCACCATTCTCATGTGATTACATAAGAAACGGTTACTGTAAATGCGTAATAACATTAACGGCCAAAAGTAAATGTGTTTTATTTATTTATTTTTTTTTTTAAATCACAAACTGCACACTAAAAAGGAAGATTAACATCCAATGTAGTCTCTGCTCTTAATTGATCTGGCGTATATATATATATATATATATATATATATAATTCTCTTAATACCCTGTCCGGTGGCAAAAGCTGCTTGGTAGCACCAGGAGTGGCAGTACCGCCTTGAGCTACTGAAACTGTGTTATCACCCCTGGTTGGCAGCTGATGAGGACAGGGTATCACACATGCTTTCACACGTTGTAAGATGGAAAAAAAAAAAAATTGTCCTAATGAATAGGTTGAGTCATACCAAAGACTCAAAAAATGGTACCTGATGCTGCTTTGCTTAACACTCAGCACTATAAGATAAGGATTAAGGGTAAAGTGAAGGAATCAAGAGAATGGAGTAGTGCCCTTGACTACACCTCAGTGTAGTAGCTATTGAAAAGAGAGCCTTCAGGTCACTCTCGACTAATGTCGCCAACTTTACATATATATATTATCAAGTATTTTTCCAATATTAATAATTCATCCACAATTAAGATATGCACAATTCAAGATAGGGTTTCAATTTGCAATCATGCCAAAACAACCTCTCCCGAAAAAACAACAACACTGATTTCAGTTTCAGACTTTTGAATACAATCAACCTGCTACTTTATGTCCTGTAAAATCTTATTTGAATATATCATAGTACTGGAATGATCAATTCATTACTTATTAACAATAGAAAATTGATCCTCCACTTTTTGCCCATAAGAATCTTATTGTAATATGTAGTAATTCTGGAAGGATTAGTTCATTACTCAATGATAGAAAATAGCTCCCTTACTTAATGTCCATTAGAATATTATAGTGATATGTTATAATTCTCAAGGGCTCAGTTTATTGCTTAATGATAATAGAAAATAGTTCCCCCCACTTTCCAGTTAGATTATCAAAAGTTAAGCAGCGTGACCACTTAGTAACAGAAGATACTATAAGCAACCTGTGGCCTGTGAGTTAGACGAAGCGAAGCTTAGTAAATAACAAATTCTTCACTCTTTGTCTCCTCCATGTGCTTCCTTCATTTTTTCTTTCTTTCTTTTACTTAATTTATATCTCATGTTACTATAATAATGAAATTTTTATTTACTCTTTAATGAGACCAGGATGCATAGTTGATTATATAAGTCATTGTATTTCATGATTGCCATCTAGAATTCAATTATGGCTACTGTATGATTTCATTTTATAACAATCCCATGATATTGAGCAATACTTTTTCCAGAGGCTTTTTATAGAGAGGAAAGACAGTGCAGAGCCAATCCTACTCACTAAGCTTCAATAGCATGAATTCAAGAAGAAGAACCAATCAGCATTCTTGGATGTTATTAAAGCCAAAGGTTTTATATCAAATTATCCTTTTCCTAAATGAATGATTTAGCAAATGGTAGTCCATCACATCTTGTTTTATATCACAGTGTCTTTCTCCTAGATGGGCTGTTGATTAAAATTTTGCAATCCATCACAGTATGAGTGTATGAGATGGCCATTGATCCAACAAGAGGGTTCATCTGGCCTTTGACAGATCTTATTTTTCATCAGGTAAGTGCTATGAAAACTGGTTTTGTGGCCAATCACTTGACCATGAAGTAGGTAGTCTTAGGTTATATGGTACCTCTAGTACTCTACATTATTTACATTTTTCGGACTATTGTCCTCATCTTTGTTGCCATGTTTATCACAATGTTTTGGCCATTGTACACTTCAGGTTGCTGGAATGTCTAACTTTGCCCTTTATTTCGCTCACCCGGGTAGACTGTTCTAGTTCCATGAGCCATGTTTAATGGATGTCAGTTCTCAGTCATCTCCTGTTAATTTCCCCTCTGAAAGTTCACCACTGCCTTCACCAGGTATTGAACTCACACTCTTTTGGGTAATAATGTACATAATACCTCATCTCAGAAACATAGACAGACTCTAGTACTCTTTATAAAACTCTTTGAATTGCCTTGAATAACAACTTTTAAAACCCTCATACTGATGAGAAATATGTAACTATCTTATCCATTCTCATAAGCATTCTCATAAACACAGGTATATATATATATATATATATATATATACACACACACACAAACATACACCACAGACACACACATCCCTCTCATATATCTCTACTCATATATACAGAAACATATTTTCTAATACATCCAAATGCAGACATATTTTATATATATATATATATATATATATATATATATATATATATATATATACTCACACTCATCACAGATACACACATATATCTCCCCTCATATACACAGAAACATATATTTACTAATACATCCACATACAAACACTTTTTCTGTCTATATATATATATATATATATATATATATATATACTATAAAAACACATTAGCCAACTGGTGCAAATCAATTCCAAACAATATTAGAAAACTACGAGTCAATAACTTTATTAGAAGTAATACATTTCAAATTCCCAGCAACACAACTTATAATAAGAACCAGAAGAAAAAACCCCATAAAAACATAAGCTATGAAATCATGTTGTGGGAGATTTGATTCAAATAAACAAATCAGGCCCGTAATATATTTCAGATGTATTTTGTTTTCAATAAAAATCTAACAGCAATGAAATTTCTTCAGTACTCTTAGCTTATTTCATGTAAAAAAAACAAAACAAAAAAACAAATCCAAATACTTTCCGAGCTTATAGGAAAAGAGATTGTAATTTAGTATCTAATGATTTACACATTTATAAAGAAATCAAATAAGTTGTTTACTTATTAAAAAAAAAAAGGAAAGTATCAATGCCTTATGTAGTAACTTACTAAACTTAGCTTAGTTTGGCACAAGGCCAGAAGTAAAGGGTATCTAGTGAGAATCCTTATAATTATCCAAAACATCCAAATTAATGTCTCAGGTAGGTAATCTTTTCATTTATCTCAAACTTATTGACAGGCCAATAATCATATGGAAATCTGATCTCTCTGATGAAATAAAATGGGAATTCTTCTACACTGTAGCCATGTCAGTACTACTGTATGGTTTCACCACTTGGACTTTAACAAAACATCTGGAGAAAAACCCAAATGGGTGCTACACAAGGATACTGTGCATTGTTTTGAACGAATTCTGGAAGCAGCACTCAACAAAACTGCAGCTGTATAATCACTTACCTCCCATCACAGAAACAACTAAAGCAAGTCATGCTGGGCACTGCTGGAGAAATAAAAGTGGACTTCTACACATAGACACTCCAGTGTTGGCTGATTAGCAAAAACTTACCTTCATTAGCTGTGTGCAGACACTGGGTGCCATCTAGAGTACTTGTCAAGAGTAATGACTAATAGGGACAGATAGTAAGAGAGAGTCAAGGGAATCTATGCTGTGGGCATGCCTTTATGATGAGTTCCTATGATAAATAGAATTACTTACATCAATTACTTCTGTCTAGGATTAGAGTTGTTTGGGTTTTATGGCATATCAACCTTTGTAGGTTATTTAATACTATATCCATTTTTATACAAATAATCAGTTATATTTCAAACAATTCAGTTTAGCATGAGTACATAGTTTTTCAAAAACATTTCTATTTCAAGCTATTCACTTTATTCAAATAGATCTAATTCAGCCAATTCAGTTTAGTATAAGTATAGATTTTGTTTACACACAGTTAAATGTCAATTCTGTTCTATATTAAACAATTCAGTTTAGCGAAAGTAGAGTTTCAAAGTCAAAAACAGTTGCATTTCAAACAATTCAGTTTAGCATAAGTACACAGTTTAAATGTAAGTACACAGTTTAATTGTCAAAAACATTTCTATTTTACGCTATTAAATTTCTAATTCAAACAATTCAGCTTAGCATAAGTACAGTTTCAATGTCAAAAACAGTTCTATTTCAAACAATTCAGTTTAGCATAAGTATGCAGTTTAGTTCTACTTAACTCATAGATAGGACCCTATCAGGTGCTACCACTCCAGGCCAGAGTGGACCTGGGAGCAATGGCAATGAAGGGGTATTCCGCATTCCTCAAACCTCCAGAATCACTGGAAGCTCATCATCAGATTGTTTAGTGTCATATCCGGGACACTTGTTGGGGTGTCTTACCCCTCAACAGAGAAGCAGTCAGTGTATTCTACAGCCCTAGCTGACTAGCCATTAAGGCTTTAGGTCAAATATGGTGGAAGATTTTTAAATTAGGTTTTATAGTACTGATATTTCTTAAATTCCCTGTTACTGAAGTTACTTTCAATTGTAGCTGATTGGTTGCATAGAATAAAATATACTTGTGTTTGAACAAGAAAGCTTAGGACATTATATGAGGTGCATTATTCTATGGTGTCATGTTAAATGTGACATAAGATTTTTTTGGGATGAAAACCCTGTCCTGATGCATGATAGTTCATTTTTGTTTTAAGACATGGAAGTAAGAGATTTTACATGCTCTTCTTATATATTGCTTTGATAATGTCATCCAGTGGTTCTTTGTAGAAATTCTTTGGCAAACAAGGGAGTTATTCCTACACAAGTCTTAACTTTAGACATTGATATACTTGGATTTATATCTTAGTTATTATAGTTAAAATATTTTAACTGTCTTAACCTCCAACCTTATTCAGTTGTCTGCTATTGTCAGTAACCTTCTGGGAATTTCAATCTGAACCCTATATTAAATCGATTATGGTAGATGGTTCTTATTTCACTATCCATGCTCACTGGATATCTTGAATTAATTTTTTGCATAACCAGACATAGGGATTGAACTCTGGACTATCAGTAGAAGAGGCAGAGAAACAATAAAATAACTCTGATAAATTATCAGATTCAAGATATACTTTAAGCATAGATAGCATCTGTAGAATTTGGTTTGAAATTCCCAGAAAGTTACCAATTATGAAATGCCCCAGAAGAAAGCTGGAGGGTATAAGGACTAAAATATCATAACTAAAACAACAAAGGTAAAGATATTAGCTCAAGTGTATCTATATAATAATGATATTTCCTTATCTCAGAAATTTGGGTTAAAATTTAAGGCAAGGATTTTCAAACCTTTCAGTGTGAGGGTCACATTATATATTTTACAAATGTTTGAAAGCAAGGATGTGAGTCAATTAGAAGTAAAGAATTCTTTTATTTTTGCTTTATAGTTTTAAACCGCTTCAATGATTCATCATTTAACATAAAAAATTATTTCTAAATTTAGTCAATATTTAAAAATTAAAATTCTGATGATAGCATTAGTTGCTAAGAAGCAATTATATTTGGTAGGATTGGTTGGTTGTTTTGTTTTATGGCGTAGCAACCCTTTTCGAGTCATTTGACACTGAATCAAGTCATTTTGATAAAAAGTTTCAAACAGTTCAGTTTAGTATAAGTATAGTTTTTGTTTACACACAGTTAAATGTCAAAACAGTTTAATTTCAAACAATTTAGTTTAGCTTAAGTACAGTTTTTTGTTTACACATGGTTAAATGCCAAAACAGTTCTATTTCAAACAAATCAGTTTAGCATAAGTACACAGTTAAATGTAAAAATAGTTAATTTCACTCAGTTTAGCATATTTACATTTTAGTTCTATTTGACCCATAGATAGGACCCTATCAGGTGCTATCACTCCAGGTCAGAGTGGACCTGAGAGAGGTAGCTATAAAGAGGTACACCACATTCCCCAAAGCTCCAGTATTACTGGAATCTCACCATCAGATTGTTTAATGTTGTATCCAGGACACTCTTTGAGGAAGTCTTATCCCTATGCAGATATGCAGTCAGTGTATTTTGCAGGCCCAGCTGACTAAGCCAGTATTCCGTAGGACAATAAGTCATCAAAATTCAATAATGCATAACTACTGTCAACAGCTATCGAGATTCAAAACTTAAAACAGTTTATACCTAATTGCCACATTGCATGAACTTCTTGTTAGGTAAAATTTCGATATATTGCGTGTTTTTCCGTTGACATAACTGCCTGAGTTAAAATAACCGTCTGCATGGATGGGAAAAATATATAACCCTTTGAGCCCTAAAAATCTCATGCTCATGGGTGCCTGTACCCTGAACTCCTGATAGAAAAAGAACTAAGTCTGCCCTACTATTTACCTATAGTTGGCAGAGTGGTGAGAATATGAATTCATGCCTATCCCAAAGTCCTTCATGCAAAGCAAAATGCAAACAGCCTAATTCTGGATTTGAACAGGGTTTGCAAATCCCATTTTCTGTGACATTAACCATCATGCTAAATATGCCAAATATGGAAATAATTGAACATTAATCAGATAAAATGTCATTTTGAAGCCATTTTCAAAGATGTCTGAAAGACTCTAAATGAAAAAGTTTTCTAATTTGGAATAACATGATGTTTGATCCTAACTTTTATCTTTTGATTGATATTGATTCAATTTTATTCCTTTTTGTTTTTATTAGAAAAAGTTTTTATTATGCCCCCCACCCGGTACAAACCAACTCCCCATTCATAAAATTAAAGACAGTCTAATATGAAATGATTTATGCATGAGATCTGGGAGGAACTAGTAAACTGCGTTCATAAGCAAATATCAATGATCTACTGTTGGTTGCCAAAATAATTATGTATTTATGACCAACATCAAGTCCATGTTAAGAGGCCAAAATTTTCAAAGCTATTTTTCACAACCCTTCTTTCATAGGTGGTGCCTTGCATGGAATAATAGTTTGGTAGCTAGGCTAACAGATGATTGTTAGTGAGTTTGGTTCTCATTCTGTGCCCATAAGCTTCATAAAAGGACAACCACATCATTGGTCTCTGACTGTTTGGGGCTCAGAGAAACAAATAATTAAAAACTAGGGGATAAAAAAATCACTCTCTTAGATAGCACGCCATTCCACTTGGAAGAATAAGGTCAGGAGTATGTCCTTATGTCTGCAGCAATGACAGAGAAAACATGTAAACCATTGTTGCTTTATTTGACACCAAAGTCAGTCTCTTTTAAAGCAATTGTATGATTACTATTATAATAACAACAACAACAATAATAATAATAATAATAATAATAATAATAATTTAGAAAATGATGCACGTAAACTCCTTTGGGACTTTGACATACAAACGGATCACCTAATCTTGTCCAGAAGACCAGACCTAAAAATAATAAAAAAAAAGAGAATTTGCAACATTGTCGACTTTGCTGTCCCGGTTGATCACAGAATAAAACTGCAAGAATGTGAAAAGAAGGATAAGTACCTCAACCTTGCTAGGGAATTGAAAAAACTATGGAACATGAAGGCGACAATTATGCCAATTGTGATTGGTGCTTTTGGTGCAGTAACTAAACGATTATTAAAGGGACTAGAGGACTTGGAAGTTGGATGACGAGTGGAGACCATCCAAACTACAGCATTATTGAGAATGGCCAGGATACTGAGAAGAGTCCTGGAGACTTGAGGAAAGGAGTGCTGTCCTCTCCTATACCTCACTGTAGTAGCTATTGAAAAAGGAGCCTTCAGGTCAACCTCGACTATGGTAAATCTCGACTATTGTCAGCCAACTAACAACTTATATATATATATATATATATATACACACACACATACACACACACTCATATATATCTATATCTATCTATATATGTATATACACACATATTATATATATATATATATAGTCAGTAAGGCATATATACACTCATATATATATACATATATATATATATATATTCTCAATAAGGCATATATACACTCATATATATATATATATATATATATATATATATGCATGGGTGTGTGTATATATATATATATATATACATATATATATACACACAGATATTATATATATATATATACTCAGTGAGGTATATATATATATATATATATATACTCAGTAAGGCAGAGAAAGAAAAGAGAAAGAAAATGAAATTGCCTCCAAATTCCATTAATAGTCTGAGGATGTCCGTATCAATTATTGACGTCCAATGGAAATAAAGACAATATGTAATGTCTAAACACAGGTTGACACATACATACAAAAGTCTGTCAAATGATGGCAGTTAAACTATTTCTGAGTAAGACTATTGCTTAGATCAAGGCTTCTCAAGCATTTTACTTGATGCACTCCCTGTAACCAAATTTCATTTTCACTTACTCAGATTACAAAACACAACTAATTTAACGGTGTTTGATTCAACTTATATGAGAAAAAAATCAGTAAACAATAAATGCAAACACTTCATTGAATCATTAGAAAATGACTTTCCACAGAACAAACACAGAGGTACGGATTCGTTAAGAATGGTAATTTTGAGTCCAAATTTCAGATAATCTTGGAATATTGCTGACATTTTTTCTTTGTCTTACTGTAGGATATGATGAGGGGGCTTGGTTTTTTAAAATGTTTTCTAAGCCTTAAATAAACTGATTTTTATTATATTTAGCAACAGGAGCAAGAGGAAACGGGATGAAGGAGGAGTTCTTGTTATCACAATGACTGCAAAGAAGTTGCGTAACTGTTTCATTACTCTTTTGCTTCCAAATCTGGCAGTAATTACTTAAAGACATGTACATAAAGTGAGAGAGAGAGAGAGAGAGAGAGAGAGAGAGAGAGAGAGAGAGAGAGAGAGAGAGAGTAAATAGGAATGAAAAGTAGCAAGATAAAGTATTACAATTGAACATCATACAAGACTTAACTTTGAACAAAAGATACAAAATGAATTGCTACAGATTGAGATTCATGCTAATAGGGTAAAAAAATTTAGTGTGTGGCCTATGTATTTATTATATGTACTCATGTAATGAACAACTAATTTTTTAACCAGAAAAAGTTATTTTTATCATATATTGAGTGTAATGAACCAAGATAAGCTGAGAAGTGTTTAAAAACTGATGTCATGTAATGAAGTAACTCTTGTTTATGAAGTCAGAAATTGCTTATAAAAAGGCGGTTAGTTGGTTGTTTGGGTTTTATGGCTCATCAACCTTTGTAGGTTATTTAATGCCAAATCCATTTTTAAACAAATAATCAGTTATATTAGAACAATTCAGTTTAGCATGAGTACACTGTTTAATTGTCAAAAACATTTCTATTTCAAGCTATTCAGTTTAGTCAAACAGTTCTAATTCAACCAATTCAGTTTAGTAAAAGAATAGATTTTGTTTACACACAGTTAAATGTCAAAACAGTTCTATAATAAACAAATCAGTTTGACAAAAATGTCAAAAACAGTTCCATTTCAAACAATTCCGTTTAGCATAAGTACACAGTTTAATCATCAAAAACATTTCTATTTCAAGCTGTTCAGTTTAGTCAAACAGTTCTAATTTAAACACTTCAGTTTAGCCTAAGTACAGTTTCAATGTCAAAAACAGTTCTATTTCAAACAATCCAGTTTAGCATCAGTACACAGTTTAGTTCTATTTAACTCATAGATTGGGGCCCTATCAGGTGCTACCACTCCAGGATACAATGGACCTGGGAGCAATGGCAATGAAAGGGTGCTCAGCATTCTCCAAAGCTCCAGTATCACTGGAACCTCACAATCAGATTGTTTAGTGTCATATCCAGGACATTCGTTGGGGGGATCTTACCCCTCTGCAGAGGTGCAGTCAGTGTAGTCTATAGCTCCAGCCGACTGGGCAATGGTTATAAAAAGGTTGTTCAGTACATCAGTATATACTGTATATTAGAGAAGTTTTATGGGATGTGATAAAAAGTTCATTAAATTCAGTTCACTGTGAATGTTGAAATGTTGAGTGAATTGCATAAGTCCTTGATTTAAAGGGTCCAACCATAAAAGGGTCGAATTTATTGCTCGATGCCTGAAGTACCCCTGCCTAAAAGAAAATATCAGTAAGGCTGGACAATTTTTGCCACTGTTCCCTGGGGAAGAGAGAGAGTCACTTCTGAGAGGGTCTATGTGTGAAGTACTTGGATATTGAGTATGATTTTGTCCCTAGAGTCAAGCATCTGCTCAATGAATGATAAGCTAAAATGTTACAAGTGTGAGAATCAAGATTTAGAACTGTGAGAAAGTATCTGAGCTCTGATTGGTTAATATTATCATGTGATGTAAGATAGAAGTTTTTTTTTAGTTAGTTAAACAAAGTTAAGATATAGAAGAAAACAAATATATTTGAGTGGCATGAAATTTTACCCCTTTCTGAAGTCACTACTTAGGCTAGTATACTAAAGAATACAAAAGAACTTTTCTTCTCTCCCTAATAATGGTATCAAAACAGAAATCCCACTAAGAAAGGCTTGCCTGAATGATAAAGAAATATCAAAATAAAAGTGGAAGTTATAAAAATATCAGTATGAACTTATCACCCAGGATCAGGTGACAACATCAAGGTATTATATCAAATAACAATGACACACCTTGATTGAACCAACCTTGCATTAAAGCTTGCCACTATGATAGGAGGGATGTAAATCACTTGATATGGAAGGTCTGGTATTCAGCTAATTAACAAAACTGGCTTATTTGATATTAGAAGATTGATTTGCTTTGGTTTCTTTGTTTAATAGCTTATCAACCTTCATAGGTTATTTAATGCCAAAGCCATCCTTGCAGATGATCAGTAGTGGTACTATTTAACCCATAGCTGGGGGAATAAGAAGGTTCATACCTTTCCCAAGAGTATTAGTCTGAAAGTGAACTTAGTAGCATGACTGGAATATTAGAAGATAGTGCATGTATGTAATTGCATGATATGTAAAAAAATTTTTCTTGTCCTTAAACAATTAGTCAATTTAAAAATTATGGAAGGAATTTACAAAAAAAAAATTAAAATAATATTTAGTTATCCATCTTCAAGATTCTGTGGTAACCTAAATTCCTTAAGACATGGATTTCACTAATTTAAAGCAATATTCTTTATTAAAGTGGTTCCAACTTTTCTGAATGACATTTGATAGATCTTTGGTGAGCGAGGACTTTTCAAGAACAATTTTTAAAAAGTTTACACCATAAATTTTTAAATTCGAAAATAAATATTCAGCTATTAAGGAAAAATGTTTTATCTGTTATTGGTTTATTTACTGTTAAAAGCAAAAGAAACCACTATATTTTTTGAAGTATGCTAATTCCATAATTTTTGCCAGGGCTAGTATATATATATTAGCCTAAAATAAATTGAATTACCATTTCTTTAAAACTATATATATATCTAGAAAGAGAGAGAGAGAAAGAGTGAGAGATGAGGGGAGGAAGAGATTGATAAACATTATAGTGTAAATTCAGAATCATGTGAATATGAATTGTAAGCATAGTTATTCCAGCAGCAGCAGTACTGAGCATTTCAGCGTGTAACAAAAATTGACCAATTATTATTGACAAACCCAGTTGTTGATTTTGCTATTTAGATTAATCTGTTATAAATACCACTGGTTTGCCCATTTTCAATGTATAAAAACAAAAAAAAACTTAACCTTTACAGTAAAATTAAATGGCACAAGTGAGAGAGACAAAAATAAAGCAGTAATCCCTCCCATATATATATGGCAAAATTTTAGAATAATATCTGCCAGAATGAGAAAAGAAATTAAGTATCAATTTGATGAAGACAATTTACAGCAAGGTTACTATAAAATATCCTCTGTCTTTACCAAATACTTAAGAATTGTGGGATACCAAACAACTTAATTTTAAAGAAATAACAGAAAACAACTAAATTTTTGTTGGTCCAAAGGGAGAAAAAAAAATGTTCTGAAATGAATAGGTCCACAAAGAGATTTACATTATTTAAAAAATCATTAATTTAGTTCATACACATGTTTCCAGGTTCTTGCTTTCAACACATATATACACACACATGCACACACACACACATATATATATATATATATATATATATATATATATATATATATATATATATATATATATATATATATATATATATATATATATATATATATATATATATATATATATATATATATATATATATATATATATATATATATATATATATATATATATATATATATATATATATATATATATATATATATATATATATATATATATATATATATATATATATATATATATATATATATATATATATATATATATATATATTACAGACCCATTGGCATAATAGTTTGAGTTTTCGCCAATGGTCTTGAAGACCAGTGTTCAATCCCAGGTCGAGTCATACCAAAGACTCAAAAAATGGTACTTGATGCCTCCTTGCTTAACACTCAGCATTACAAGGTACTGATCAAGGGTAAAAGGAGTAGTGACCTCTTCATACTTCAGTGTAGTATTGAAAAGGGAGCTTTTGAGTTGCCCTTGATTATGGTCAGTCAACTTACTATATATATATATATATATATATACACACATTCATATACATATATCATCAAATTGAGCTGACAACACAGAGTTCCCAGACTTTCTCTTGCCATCCATCCCTATCAATCGTGACAGGTCCTCTTGGCTGTCTCCTCTAACTGAATAGATCTGATATATGCTGGTCTTGGCTGGTTGGCCATTACTGGCCAGTCCATCAGTAGGAATCCATCAGAAAATGTCACATGAGTATTCTTGCTTCTCCAGTAGTACCTCATATGTCTCATTTATCTCACTTGGACGGTTTGTGAGATGGGAGGCAGGTGTCTGTACAGCAGCTATTTTGTGGAGTGTTGCTTCTAGGATTTGTTCAAGACAGCATATGAATGCTAACAAAACTCAGAGAAATATGTGTATATATATATATATATATATATATATATATATATATATATATATATACACATAATCAAACCAAATCAAAAACAAATATATGTTTATTCTATTTCCGTTGATATTGTTCTTTTTTAAATTCATTTGATATATTTGGCATCTTAGTTTTATTTTCATCCAACTTTGTGTTTATGTAATTTTGTAATGTTATAAAAAACCTTAAAAAAATTAATTTGATGATGTCATATCTGCTGCTTATTTTTTTTATTAATAGGATCCAAGCACTGCATCATCGATAGAAGAGGTATATGGACTGCAAGCAGGACCATGTTGAAAAATAAATCTGAATTGTTCACATGACTATGATATATATATATATATATATATATATATATATATATATATATATAGAATTCCTTTATTCTGATGGGGGGTATCCTCATGGGGTAATGGTTAAAGTGATGGACTGCGAAATTGTAGTGAGTTCAAACTCAAGTTGTGCTATTACGTTCACTTTCAGACAAATACCTTTGGAAAAGGTATGAACCCCCTTTCCTCCGAACAATGGGTTAAATAGTATCACTACTGTTTTTCTAAAAGAATGGCTTTGGCATTAACTAACCTATGATGGTTGATATGCCATTAAACAAAAGAAACCAATCAATTTATTCTGATGGTGATCAAGTAATTGTTACTTCTGTTAGAGTTGACCAATATGAAACTACTAAATATTTATATAGTCCTGAAAAGAGCTCGAATTTTTGTGAGAAATGCACTCCTCAAAGAATTGTATTCTTCAGACAATCACTTTGGGACCCAGTAAGATGATATCCTAATTTTTTGTGGACAATTTCATGGACCATCAATGTCAGCAGATCAAGTTCCATGAAGTCAGTGTAATCTATCATCTATCATCTTAAAGTAAAACTTTAATACAGGCAATATTGTCAACAATGGAAGACAACATTGCATGCATTGAAACAATAATATCTCTAACCTTAGTTTGTTCTCTCATTCATATTGATCTCTTTTATAAAAAAAATTTTATTCCTCAAATTGCTTTTCTATTGATCTTTGTACAAATGAGTTTTTTCCTTGTGATTTAGTTAATTTCAATGTTTTACAACCACAGATTAGAACTGATACTTAAGTCTTTCAAAGGGAGATAATTTTTTTAATCCTTGACGAGTGGGCAAATTATTTTCAGAAGATTTGAGAGTATATTCAAATAAGCCAATTACTCATATATATAAAACAAACAAAATATGATAATTTGATAGGTAATTGTGTATAATAGTACAATAGCATGAAAACAGTAAAGGACTCACTTTTAATTATATTTTGTTATACAAACTTTACACAATCCTACACTATAAAGGAGCGTCCCAACAATATTTCAATAAGAAAGTAGTAAAGTTGGTGACTGTAGTCGAGGGCTTCCCTTTCAATAGCTACTTCCAGAGGTGTAGGGGAGGGCGCTACTCCATTCCCTGGATTGCTCCACTTTACCCTTGATCCTTACCTTATAGTGCTGAGTGCTCAGCAAAGTGGCATCAAGTACCATTTTTTCAGTCTTTGGTATGACACGACCTGAGATTGAGCCCCGGTCTCCCTGACCATTGGTGAACACTCTATTTCAATACATCAACATTAAATTGGTCAATGAGCAGCTAAAAGGAAATTACTATGTATTGAGCTACTGCAACCCCGCCCCTAGATATCACTCTACCTGTAAAAGGCATAATGGTCATCTTTCACAAAAATGGATTTGGCAAGCCATGTTCAAATTCAAGACAAAGCTGTTTAAAAATTAGGGATAAGTATGTATTTACTCAATCCCTCCACCATGAACAGGATGTGACATAAGGTCAATTATTTAGCAGAGTACCACTGGTTTGAATTCAGAATTTTCCTTCTCCTAGACTGGTTACCTCACAAAGGCTAAAGAAACCAGTCAGCTCTTCTATTTAAAAATAGTTTAAATTCTTACCTTTCTCAAGGGTATTAGTGCAAAGTAAAATATAAACAGAATTGTCCAGGATTTGAACTCAAATTGCAGCTTCTATTTTCTCTGATGATAACCATTATGCTAGGAGTAAGAATATATAATTTTTTTCAGGATCAAATTTCCCAAAACCTTTTGGTTGCACATTGTTTAGATTGACAGACAGAAGTAGTGGACACACACACACACAAATATATATATGAAAACTACACAAGAATGCTGTGATGTGTCTTGAACAAATCCTGGAAGCAACACGCCACAAAACAACAGCTGTATGGCCACTTGCCTCTCATTTTACAAACCATTCAAGTAGGACTAACAAGACATGAAGGGCATTACTGGAAAAGCAAAGACAAACTCATTAGTCACATCTTCTTCTGGACTCCTACACATAGATGAACCAGTATTGGTTAGCCAGCAAAGACTTACGTACATTAGCTCAGTATGGACACAGGTTGCAGCCTAGAGGATCTGCTTGGATTGATAGATGATAGGGATGTATGTATGTGTGTGTGTGTGTGTATATATATATATATATATATATATATACACACATGGATATGTGTGTGGTGTAAGGATTCTTATCACAGAAAATAACTTTGCAAGCCAGTTTCAAATTGTGGATGGGACTATTTTGCATTTCACTTCATGCTAGTGATGTTAGGAAAAGCAAGAAATCCAAATGATTTTTATTGAAATAACAAGGGATACTAGGCTCTATAGATCTATAGTCTTAAAAAGAAAAAACTCTGAATTGAAGACTAGGAACCAAGGGCAGTTCAATGTTGTCTTCAACCTTGAACTGGCAACTCCTGTAATGACACTGATGCCAAGTTGTATTCCTCCTTGTCCTTCTCTTGAACAACATCAATCTTATGGAGAGACTTGCTGTATAGACAATTGCTGGCCAACTTTTCCAGCCCTGTGTCAAGATCCAGACACAGCTTCATGGTTTTGCAAAACCAACCAGTGTCAATAATAATAGATAAAACTTTATGAAGCATCTTAATCAGGTGCCAATCGTTATGTTTACATTTTTAATAAGTACCTTCCAGTCTATGATTTTCCTTCATGGTGGAGCTTAGAATATGCCAACTGCATCTACTAAAGGGGGCTAAGAACACCCCCAAAAGAGGTATCCTGAGTATGACACTCAAGTGCATCTGGCAGTGAGTCTCCAATTCTGGAGCTCTAGAGAGGGTTGAGTACCCCTTTATAGCCATTACTCCCCAGGTCAACTCTGATTTAGTGTGGAAGTACATGTTAGGGTCTCATCTGTTGGTCAAATATACCTGAAAATTATTAGTACTGGATAAAAATGATTGAAACCATATGACTTTGTTTTTTATGGCACATCAACCTTTGTAGGTTATTTAATGCTAAATCCATCTTTATATAAATAAACAGTTCTATTTCAAACAATTAAGTTTAGCATAAGTACACAGTTTGTCAAAAACACTTCTATTTCAAGCAATTCAGTTTAGCTTAAGTACACCGTTTAAATGTCAAAACAGTCCCATCTCAACAAACACAGTTCAGTTTTATTTGACCCATAGATATGACCCTATCAGCTGCTACTACTCTGGGCTAGAGTGGACCTGGGAGCTTTGGGCAATGAAGGGGTACTCTGCATTCCCCAAAGCTCCAGCATTACTTGAATCTCACTATCAGACTGTTTAGTGTCATATCTTGGACACAACAACTGAATACAACAACTGCAGAGGTGCAGTTGTTGTATTCTACAGCCCCAGCCGACTGGGCAACCATATAACTGTGCAAACAAATTATTATTAAATAGTAATAGTTATTAGAAATCAAATAATTGTGTATAAAATTATTAGTATTAGATAAAAATACTTGATATCCTATAACTGTGTAAACAAATGATTATTATAGTCAAATAAAAAATGCTATGGAATATAGGAAATATAGTGATGATTATGAACAAATATTTGCAAATGATTCAAATTTTGGTATGAAATAACCCATTAGGAATTTATATAATGTTTAACAAATAATCTAATCCAAAATGATCTATTATCATATGTCTTTTTAAAAAATTTTCTTTTCAGGTAATGCTATTTCTATTATGTGTCTTAAGTAGTTGTATTCTTCAAATTCTTCCAGAAACTTAATCTTCTATTTTTATGATTGTTTTTGGGATGTTACAGTTGAACATTACTTTTGTCTGAGAGATTAGCATGTATCAAAAACTACACCAAACAGAAAGTGAAAGTGAAAGGGTATGTGCACATTTCATATTATTGCTATCTTATTGTTGATAAACAAGCCAATTCCTTACATTAGTCTGTATACCTAATTTGTGATTAAAGATAAGGCAGCATTTTTCTTTCGCTAGAAAGTTGTATACAGGAGAATAGACACATAACCTCAACAAACTGTCCAGGTTTATGTACTGCGCAGTTTAATTAAATTGTACTGAATGACACAACTCACTCTACAACAGTTTAGTCAACACTTATAGAAATACAAACATACATTGCCTGTTTTCTATATGTTTGCTTGCCTTAACATAGATACATATATATTAGTCTGATTTAATGATAGACAAAGAATGTTACCAATGAGAAGGTCATTTTCAAAATAGAGTGTGACGAGGAAGGGAACATATTCTAATGTAAAATTCTAATGATATCAGGAAAAATCCAGTAATTGATAGATAAAACAGCTGACACCAACTGTACAAGCATTTAAAATTGTTGTAGACTCTTGAGAATTCACTATGTTATTGCTATACATCTTATGAGATGACTGACCAATTTTTATGATTTCAGCTTCAAATGAACAGCTACAACAGCAATTTGAATACACCTACTAAAGCCTGATTATCACAGCTGGTGAATTTCAAAAATGTAATCTGGACGTGAGGACACTTTAGAAGAACGATATGCAATGAAATTCTGTTTTAAACTTGGAAAAAATGCCACAGAAATGTATGGAATGCTTCAGACTGCTTTTCAACCATCTTGCATGAATTGAGCATCAGTTTTTGAGTGGCATAAGAGATTCAAGGAAGGCAGGAAGTCTGTGAGGATGATGAGAGGTGTGAGAGGAGTAAGGAAGTCAATACACCAGTGGCCAAAGGGTTAGGGTTATTATGTTGAGGTTTTAAGGAGTTCAAGAAGAGATTCTGTCGGAAGAGGCCAGCACTCTTCATATCGGGTCATTGGCATTTTCACCAGGACAATGCACCAGTCGACAACTCCATCCTTGGTCACAGACTATTTGACCAAGATGGGCATCATGACAGTTCCTCAGCCTCCCTATAGTCCAGACCTTGCTCCTTGTGACTTTTGGTTATTCCCTAAGCTCAGAGGCTGTCGTTAGGAGACAATTGAGGAGATGAAAGAGGCTGTGATGAAGGTCATTGATACGCTCACACAAGAGGACTTCCATGGGACCTTCCAGAAGTTGTTGGAATGGTACAAGTGCATTGCAGCCAGAGGAGGTTACTTCGAAGGGGACTAGAGTTTCATATGTGAACTATCAATAAAAGTGCCCTTACGAAATGTCTGGAAACTTATTTAATGATCCTCGTATACACATACACACACATACATATATATATATATATATAAACACACACACACACACACATATATATATTATATATATATATATATTATATACATACACACACACATATATAAACACACACACACACATATAGATATTTTATATACACACATTTATAAATATATACATTATATATATATATATACACACATATATAAATGAATATTACATATATACACAAACACAAACATATATGTACATATATACACGCACACACATATATATATATATATTTTTTTTTTTCAAACTTATATATACACACACACACACATATTATATATATATATATATATACACTCATATTAATATATATATATATATATATATATATACACACAATATTATTATATATATATACACTCACATATTATATATATATACACACACATACACACATATAAATATATATATATATATATTTAAATATATAAGTGTTGTTTTTATACATAATTATTTTATTATCTTTGAGAATTCTCCTTACATTGGAAGATGTAAGTTGGTTTATGCTGTTGTTGTGTTTTATAATTAAATGTTGTTTTATGTCACTATTTTCAGAGAGGCGATAAGTAAGATGACGAGATGATGTTGTGGTTGTATAGCCAATGTAAGAATTATTTTTGTTTTTTCGGGAGACAGTCTTGAAATGGATATATTAACTTATAAACTACATTGGTTTGGTTTAGGTGTATTTTTGTGGGATTGGTGTTATAAGGTTTGATATTTTAAATTTAGTGTAGTAAATGATAAATTTTAATTATTTTTCTTTTTCGATAGGTTTAATGTGTCTTTTTATGATGTTGGTTATTGCTTGTTCATCTAATTTGTAGTTATAGTGCAATTTGATTTCTGTAATATAGATTAATTCTGTTTGGTCTGTTATTGGTGATAGTGGTTATTATTTTTGTTAATGTTTTAAAGATGTAGTTTTATTCATTAATCAACTAGTTTATTAGGAAAATTGTTATTAACAAGGGTTTGTTTTATGTTGGTAAGTTCTTTGTAAATATTGTCTTAGATGAGTAGATGTAAAATGTTCTATGAATTAAGTTTTTTGTAAATACTATTTATACTTTTGGGGACATTCACTGCTGTAGTTAAGTAAAGTGGAATTGTCGTTGGTAGGCTTTTTATATGGAGATGTAGTAAATTTGTTATTATCAGTGGAGTCTGTAAGTACATCAAGGAAACAGTCAGTTTTTAAGTGACAGTTTAATAGGACTGAATTCAGAGTTTTCCTTCTCCTATATTGGTTGCCTAACTAAGGCTAAAGACCCCATTCTTCCCTACTATTTACCCATAGCTGAATTCATACTTTTCCCAAGAATATTAGTGTTATGTGAACTACAATCAGCCTTGTCCAGGATTTTAACTTGTGTCACTGTGTCCATTTCCTACAATAATAACCATTACATCACAGGTGTATATATATATATATATATACACATGTAGATATACATATGTGGACAGACATACAAGAATGCAGAAGTACAGACATGTATAATTGTTAAGCAATAATATAAGGTTTATAATTTTAGGCATAGTCAGAAATATTGTTTATATATCAACATCCAAACATCTAGGAGTGGGTTTTTTTTACTTCAATGATCTTTAGTTGTATTTTATTGTATATATAACCAATCACAAACTGTATTGTTTTTTTTTAAAGCAATATTTAGTCATATCTAATACGAATAATAACAGTCAAAAAAGAGATTTTCAAATGATTTTCAAAATCTTAAATTTAAAAGGTCCAAAGCAACTGGTGTTCAGTGTCTGTTAACATAAACAATTAAAACATTTTATATAAAGAAATTGTTAAAATTCAATAATTTGATTTTTATTTTTCTATCATACTGCTTAACTCTTTTTTAGGCAGGGAAAATGCCTCACATTGAGCTAGTACAGCAAAGAAAAATACTGTCACTCTGTGTACTGTTTGGCCTGGAAAAGGATTAACCATATATATATATATATATATATATATATATATATATATATATATATATATATATAAAGAGTTAGGTTTGTAAATATATTGATCAATAGTTAGTATATATATTATATATAATAAAAGTCAAAATTGGTACATTTGCAGATCTTACATTTTACATTTTTTTTTTCTGAATTTTCAAAGCTTTTTTAAAATTATATATATATATATATATATATATATATATATATATAATATATATATATATATATATAATTTAGACAAAATGTGTATTTATATCAATTTTTCTGAAACACCCTGTACATTTTAAATGATACCAATTTTTCTGAAAACATCCTGTACACTTTCTCTATGTCCAAATGGACAAATGTAATTCTCATTCTATGAAAAAATCTCTCTGTTTCTCTCTTTGTGGATATATGGTCTCAAAAAAAAAAAGAGTAGTTTGCATGTTGATCTGAATGAAACTTGCCATAATCAAGATAATTCTTCAACCACCCGGTTTCTACTTAGTATGCAGCCCTAGCTTTTAGCTGCAAGAAACTGTTTGAGTGTGGCAGTATAGTCACTCCCAGGGCAATGTCTTTGGCAGGCTGGTTAATAGCAAGCAGAGTAGCTAACAAGTCCCAAACCTTTAGTGAATTACAGGTTTTCTTGCTAAAACCCATCTATTCAGTCGACAGCAGAGAAAACAAAGTTGTTTGGAATATCAAAAGTGTTGCCTTTGTTGTTAGCTCAAAGTTTTGACTGAAGCATTCAATGACCTTCTTCAGGAATTCAGTCAAGAGTTATCTTTCTTTCTTAGAAATCATAAGCAGAAAAATAATCATGACAAATATACTGATCAAACTAATCCAGCTACAGAAACCTATGTAACACAGGCAATTCACATTGGTCAGATAAACATTTGTAAACAAGCCTCATTTGGTTGAATAAGTAAAAAGGTCTTAAGAAGAAATGAGTGGTTGGTAGAACACAATAATATATATATATATATATATATATATATATATATAAAGTCAAGCCATCTACTTTACTTCATTTAATCTCAGGCTATTTGTATTTGTTTTACTAAACAAAAGTTGGAGATTAACTACCTCATCTCACAGACCAATTTGTTTGTGTATTGAATTTGATTTTTATCAGGTACTCTAATACTGGGGCCTTGTGTATATATATATATATATATATAAGGGTCATCTAAAAAGTTCATAGGCTAACAAAGATACTCTCATGGAATGTGACCAAATGAGGTTCATTTTTCAACAGTACCCCTTGTACTCCACACCTTTCTTCATCAGTGTTGTACTGCTTGGGTCTGATAGTGAAAAAATGTCATCAACAGAAGATATGACATCATCCAATGAACTTTTCAGTCAAACCTTATATATATATATATATATATATATATATATATATATATATATATATAATTCTATAGACTAACAAAGAAAAAATTAATTTACACAACAAGCTTCTTCCTTGTCAATGTACTTAATCCAATATTTCCCAGTTAATCAGATAATCCAATCATTAAACTACAATTTTTGGATCAAATCCAAATTGGTAACAAACTTATATATTTGTGTGTGTGTGCATACATATGGTTGCTCAGTCAGCTGGGGCTGTAGAATACATCGACTGCACCTCTGTAGAGGGGTAAGACCTCTCCCATGAGTGTCCTGGATATAACACCAAATAATCTGATGGTGAGGTTCCAGGAATGTGGAGCACCTCTTTATTACCATTGCTCCAGGTCACTCTGGCCTGGAATGGTAGCACCTAATAGGGCCCTATCTATGGGTCAAATAGAACTAACTGCATACTTATGTTAAACTGAATTGTTTGAATTAGAACTGTTTGACTGAACAGAATAGCTTAAAATAGAAATGTTTTGACAATTAAACTGTACTTACATTTAAACTGTGTGCTTATGCTAACTGAATTATTTGAAATGGAACTGTTTTTGATATTGAAACTCTACTTACACAAAACTGAATTGCTCAATATAGAACTATTTAACTGTGTGTAACAAAATCTACACTTATACTAAACTTATACTAAACTGAATTAGCTGAATTAGAACTACTTGAATAAACTGAATTGCTTGAAGTAGAAATGTTTTTGACAATTAAACTGTGTACTCATGCTAAACTGAATTGTTTGAAATAGAACTGACCATTTGCAGAAAAATGGATTTGGCTTTAAATAATCTACAAAGGTTGATTAGCCATAAAACCCAAACACCCACCCAACCAAACATATGGGCACAAACAGATACAAACTTATATTCAAAAGAAATAACTGCTTCAGTCTACACACATATACAATAATAAATGCATATATATATATATATATATAATATACATATATGTGTGTGGTGCATTCAATAGGTTTCCAGACTTTTTTTGTACAGGCATTTAAAACTGTTGTAGACTCTTGAGAATTCACTATGTTATTGCTATACATCTTATGAGATTGACTGATCAATTTTTATGATTTCACGTTCAAATAAACAGCTACAGCAGCAATTGGAATACACCCTGATTGTCACAGCTGGTGAATTTCAAAAATGCAATCTGGACGTGAGGACACTTTAGAAGAACGATATGCAATAAAAATCTGTTTTAAACTTGGAAAAAATGCTTAAGGGTTAGGGTTAGGGTTACTATGTGAGGTTTTAAGGGAGTTCAAGAAGAGATACCATTGGAAGAGGCCAGCACTCTTCAAATTGGGTCATTGGCATTTCCACCAGGACAATGCACCAGTCGACAACTCCATCCTTGTCACAGACTATTTGAGCAAGATGGGCATCAAGACAGTTCCTTAGCCTCCCTATAGTCCAGACATGCTCCATGTGTGAATTATCAATAAAAGTGCCCAAACGAAAAAAGTCTGGAAAACTTATTTAATGATCCTTATATATATATATATATATATATATATATATATATAGGCTGGTTTATATAATTAGTTATGTTTCTTTTGTTATATAGTCATCCACAGCATCATAATGACACAATAATAAAACAGACGCAAGGACAAAGACGCAGGAAGGAAGAAAGACGCAGGAAGGAAGAAAGACGCAAGAAGACTTCACCTCTCACTTTATTGCAAGGGTTCGAAAGGGTTGTTGAAGGTTTACATGTGAGAGGGTGCTGGAGACCGAACATAAACTTCATATTTTGACC
>OY757916.1:35697528-35707528 GCA_963585895.1 Sepioteuthis lessoniana | reverse complement strand
GGGAGGATAAGGTAATGGAAAAAAAAAACATAGTAAAGAAAGAAAGAAAGATATAAGAAAAGAAGGTGGAAAATATATAGGAATATAAAGGAAGGAAAGAAAAAAAAAGATGAGGGGAAAATTGGAAAAGTAGCAGAATGGGTTGGAAGAATATATTGCACCAGTTTTCTGAGTTGAGAGAGAGAGAGGCCCCCTCCGTACAAATGCTGTAAAAAGCCAATTTAATGGAAAAAAAAAAAAGAATTGTAAAAATGTTTGGTTTAGTTTGGTTGATTTGTTTAATGGCATATCAACTCCTTATGGGTTATTAAATGCTGAAATTTGATTCATTTGTAAATGTTTGATTGTAACCAAAACTATATTTTCAATACTCCATAACATTTTTAAAAAATTGCTCTTTGCTTACACACAGCTGTATGGTTTCAAGTGTTCCCATCTCAGAATAATAATTTATACACAATTATACGGTTTAAAGTAACACAAAACAATGCCATAAGAACCAATCATATTAAAGAAAGAATAGATAAGATGCAACAAAACAGCAGATGTAGGTTATATGGTGATAGACGAAACAATCAATCACATAACGAGAGAATGCAGCAAATTAGCATGGAAAGAGTATAAGACTAGACATGACTGGGTGGGCAAGGTGATCCGCAGGGAATTGTGCAAGAAATTTAAATTTAAACTTACGAACAAATGGTATATGCACAACCAAGCATCTGTCCTGGAAAATGAGACACACAAACTCCTATAGGATTTTGGCATACAAACAGATCATCTAATCTCAGCCAGATGACTAGATGTTATAATAATCAACAAATAAAAGAGAACTTGCAGAATTGTGGACTTTGCTGCCAAAGCTGACCATAGAGTAAAATTGAAAGAAAGTGAAAAAAAGGATAAGTACCTCTTCTTTGCTAGGGAATTGAAAAAAACTGTGGAACATGAAAGTGATGATTATACCAATTGTAATTGGTCTCTGAAGGATTAGTAATGTGACTGGAGGACTTGGAAATAAGAGGACGAGTAGAGACCATCCAAACTACAGCATTATTGAGATTGGCCAGAATATTGAGACTTAAGGAGACTTGTTGTCACTCAAACTCTAGTGAAAGACCATCAGCTAATGCTGTGAAAAACTCTCAAGGAGTAAACAATAATAATAATAATTGTAATTGGTGCACTTGGTACAATCACCAAAAGATTGATACAAGGACTGGAGGACTTGCAAATTAGAGGATGAGTGGAGACTATCCAAACTACTGCATTGTTGAGATTGGCCAGAATACTAAGAAGAGTCCTGAAGATTTTAGGAGAGTTGCTGTCAGTCAGACTCCAGAGGAAATCCATCAGCTAATGCTGGTGTGAAAAACTCCCAAATAAGTAAAATAATAATAAAATAATAATTGAAATACAAACAGATCACCTAAACTCAGCCAGATGACCAGAACTAATGATAGCCCCCCCCAAAAAAATGATATCAGGCCAAATAGTGGACTTTGCAATCCTGGCAGACCACAGAATAAAATTAAAAGAAAGTGAAAAGAGAGATAAATATCTAGACCTTGTCAGGGAACTAAAAAAAACTATGCAACATGAAGGTGACAGTCATATCAATTGTAATTTGTGCACTTGTAACAATCCCCAAAGGATTGGTAAAAGGACTGGGAGACTTGGAAATATGAGGACAAGTGGAGACAGTCGAGATTAGGGCATTATCCTGATTGGCCAGAATACTGAGAAGTGTCCTAGAAACTTGAAGAGACTCGCTATCAATCAAACTCCAGTGAAAAACCATCAGCTAATGCTGATGTGAAAAAATCTCAAAGGAGTAAAATGATAATAATAATTTGTTTGCACACAGTCATATGATATCATGTATTCTGATTTAATACAAATAATTTGCACACAGTTACAGGGTATCAAACATATCTCCACAATAACAGGTAAATAGTAAAGCAAAATATAAAACTGATCTCCATATTAATGTACAGAAATTCTCATTTCACGCATTTTTCCATTTCTACCATTCTTACTTTGATTGCCAAGAATTGTCCTATCTTTCATGATAGGTAAACAGGAGGATGAAGTATAAAACAATGTTTACTTCATTCGCAGAAAATCTGAATTGCTTAAGTGCCATGCTTTATTGTCAGTACAAGTAGTGTTGTGGTTTTCATATGAGTACTGCAGCATCTTTGCCAGTCTTCAAGAAGATTCTAAAAGTGTAAACTCAATCAATCTTAGGTCAAAGACAAATAAATGTTTGGTATCCACCAAGAAGCAGCTTTCCAGTAAGATTTAATGCCCTGATCAATCAAGCATTTATGGAATCCATATATTGAATTTCTCAATGGGCATCTTCTTTCAAAATTATCAACTATTTACATTTAATATAAGAGAGTTAGGCAAAGTAAAAATACTTGGTACCAAGTATCTCAATTTTGTATATAAGACCCAGAATATATTTTTGAAGAGAAGAAAAAGGAGGGTTTCATATGTCATTAAATATCATACTTCTGACCAGTCCAGCTTTAAAAGTCAATGTTTAAAACCAGGTCCAAAGCCAGAACTTTGAACGCTGATTTTCTTGGCAAACTGTCATTTCCCACCTAGAAGATTGTCACAACATGATAAATCTAATTTAACCTTGTGTCATACTATGTGAAGCTTATGAAACCTTAAGTGTTTTATAGCAGTTTCTAGATCATTATTATCTTAGGTTCTTTTTTCTTCTTTTTTTTTTTTTAACAACACACGATCATACCATCTGTTTAGACATTTTTGACAAACACTGATTGGAGAACACTTCACAGAATTTCATATCTCTCTTTAAAACTGTATTTTCACTTTATATTTTGTTGCAGTAAAAGATATTTTTAAAACTGTTTATCATTTTTTCTCCAGACATTGCTAGCTAATATCTAACTGTGTTCATGGAAATGGTCAATCACCCTCTTTTTACTCTACCCCCAACTGGGTTAGAACCTGATATTTTCTTTATGTAAATATTTATAATTACATTAGTTATAGAGGTGAAAATTTTGAAGAACATGAATTTCTCAAGGGAAAATAATGTTGAATTTCTCAAGGCTAAATAATGTTGGTATAGTTATTTAGAAAGCTTAGCTTTGCACAAGGCCAGAAGTATGGAGCACCCAGTGAGAATTAAAAAGAAAAAATCTCTGAAAAATACTCTTAAAATACACCCACCTCACATTACCCTCATCCAAAAAATCAAAAAAAAAAAAAAAATTGAAATATTCTCCCCTAAAAAATTAACTCACTTTCAAAATATCCTCAAGCTACAATCTCCTTAAAAATATATGCAAAAATACCTAATACTGATCAAATACAAAAAGACTTTAATGGCAGAAAGAGATCCTTATTTTTAAGATGCTGCATTTAACAAGTCAGTATTTTGTGGGCATTTCTTATCTTTAATCTTTGGTAAAATTTGGACATGGAAGATATTCTCCTGCTGTTTTTTGTTCACTGACTGTTCCTGTAAAATCAGTTGACACGAATTACCAGGAGGCATGGCAGAAAGGAGGAATTTATACCACCCAGAATCAATCACTTGCCAGTATTCACTTCCTCAGTGACCAAGAAGAAACTCAATCACACTGTTAATACACCAAGCCATTATATGATCTCATGCAAAGAAACATGACAAATCCAATTCTGAATTCTGTCTCTAAGTAATGAATAAATATGATATCTAGTTAGACTGTTTTTATCTCTTCCATGTCCTAACTTCATCTGATATACATTTACCCACACATGTATCATGGGTAGGATGTGGCACAAGATCATTTTTAAGTGAAGTAAAGCTAGTTTGAATGCAGAATTTTTCTCCTAACCAAGGCTAAAGAACCTAGTCTGCCCTACTATTTCCTCAATGGTGGTGGGGAGAGAAGAACAGATGGAGTTGTGCCTTTACTAATCATATTAGTACATAATTGAAAATTAAATAGCCCCACCCAGGATTTGATCTCAGGTTGCTGATTCCATTTCCTGTGATGATTAACATTATGCTAATTAACCAGCAAGATATTTTTGTGCCTTGTCAGCTTGGTTTACAACAGATGAAACTTTCACAGCATCACTCTCACTGGGTTTATTTTGTCAATTATCATTAATCTTTATTTTGACTCATAGTCAGTGTTCCACTATTGCGTCTTCGATCTTAATAAATATCTACTTGTTTGGTTGTAAGAAAGCTATTGCCAAGATATCTGAAAATAAAACAGAGGTGATTGGGCTCGTGCCTTTTATAAAGATAAGAATACAAAAGATACCCCAGTGTCCATGGCAAAATACATGTATTAGTATTCTTAACTATTTTTTAATCAAAATAAGACAAGATTACCAAATAGAACATACAATATTCATGATAATTTGATAAGTTTTCCATTGGTACAGATATTACACTAATCTTAGGCTGATGGGTGCACAGATATTACTCACTCATCATGTTATAGACTTAGAAACAAAAAATATCATAATCTTAATTAAAAAAACACCATCTGCCGAGGCCAAAGGTTTTCACGGACAATTAACTCAGTTAAAAAGAATCGCAACCCTATCAAAACAATCTTCACAATAAAAGCCGAAAAGACTGTCTTAACCTCTATTAGCTTTCTGAAGATGAGAATAAAGTCTGAAACACATGTAGAGCATAGTTATATAAAATAAAGTCTAAAGTATCCCATTCGAATTAATTTGTGGACCTATTTATTTTAATATATATATATATATATATATATATATATATATATATATATATATAAGGCTCTTCACATATGAATTGAGCTCTCGGTAGCCATTAAACAGATGTATGTAAACAATAGTAATTGTGATTCATAACCATTTAAAATTTACTTCGCTGCTGCTGGTTTCCTCGTGGCTGAGAGGTAGAGTCTTGGATTGGTGTTTGAGTCAACCGGGTTTCGATCCCAGCTACGGGAATCTAGTATGTCTAGCCACACTGATGAGTTCTGATAGAACAAAACTGATCTGTCTGTGGATGACTACATATATATATATATATGGTGGGGTGTTTGTTCCAAATACCTGAATCAAACTGAGAATGTATCAACCAACCAAACAATATTAATTGACCCAAAATAATTTTTATACATTTTTGAATTTTTTGTATTTGTTCACATACACCCAGGCATTTACTGACACACACACACATGCATTTTTATAAATAAAGGGTCTCTCTAGCAACTGAGTAGCTATATTGAAGTAAATCAGTATAACTATTGAAATTTGCCGACATTCTTCCCCTCCTCACTTTTCACCTACTGTGCCTCTTCTCAGGACAAAGATGAAGATACTAGTCTGAATAATTCCTTGATTGGTTTGGTTTGGTTTGGTTTTATGGCAATCTATATCAATCAATCTAGATTATTTAATGCCAAATCCTCTTATATATTAAGGGGGTGTCCTCGTGGTGTAATGGTTAAAACGATGGACTGCGGGATCATAGTAAGCGAGTTCGTATTCCAGTCGCGCTATCATGTTCATTTTCCGGCAAATACCCTTGGGAAAGTCTGAACCCCCTTATCCTCCCAGCTATGGGTTAAATAGTACCACTACTGTTCTTCTAGGAGAATGGCTTTGGTGTTAAATAACCTACAAAGGTTGATATGCCATTAAACAAAGAAACCAAACTAAATCTTGTATATTAAATATATATGATTGGTAAACATATTTTGTTGACAACATTTTTAAACGAGCCTAAGCTCATTCTTTTGTACAGAGTTAAATCGTTCCAAGTATTGCCATATATCATTAATAATTCTTTTAAACATCAGTCATTTGTTTACACAATTAAATGATCTAACAGTTTAATTTCAAACAATTAAACTTAGGATAAATCATATGTTTGCACTCAGTTTAAATGTCAAACAGTTCTATTTGACCCATAGATAGGACCCTAGTAGATGCTACCACCACTCTGGGCCAGAGTGGACCTCAGAGTGATGGCAACAAAAGGGTACTCCTGATTCCCCAAAGCACCAGCATTACTGGAGCCTCACCATCAGATTGTATGATGTCACATCAGGACACTCGTTGTGTGTGTGTGTGTGTGTGTGTGTGTGCAGAGATGCAGACTGTGTATTCTACAGCCCCAGCCAACTGGGCTGAACTCATTGATTAATGATAATAGTTTATCTCTGAGTTTAAGAAGCACCAGGAAGATCAGAGAACACATGTAATATAATGGCTGAGGGATTTCGTTTTATATCTTTGGGTTTAGTTAGGCTGAGAACCTTTTGGCTCAGTGCATGGGTTACTTAGGTGCAACATTAACACAGGTATCACTCAGAGATGTCACAATAGCCCAGATGGGAAACAGGGCTTGCAAGTGCGAATGATGTTATGCACCGGAAGCGCGCGGAGGACTTTGGGATTTTGAAAAAGTCAGTTAGTTGAGTTGAGACCTGCCTCGGGAGAAGACAGTTGGCTTTTGCTTGCTTGCCGAAGCCAGGCCAGAGGCCTTTTGTGGTGGGTGCTGCATGAAAAAGCCAGAATAGAAAGAATGTGTATCTCTCTCCTTACGTTGAAGAACCTTTAAACTCAAAGGTAATAAAAAAGTTTTGTACCTGAACTAAGAAGTCATAAGTGTTTTTCGTGTTTCGAGATTCCTATGTTCTATCTTTATGGACATTCAATGTATGTTTCACACATAGCCATATCATGGCTATGGTACAGACACAGGCCAAGACATTAGGAGACAACCAACAGAAATAAGTCCAATGAATTTATCTATGACTCTTCTAGCTCTTACAAGGACTACTAGCTCATTCTGTACTAATAAAAAAGAGTAGACTATGGAATGATTACTTTGGAATATTTAACAGCAAAGAATTATGTCAGGTTATATCCTCTGATGTGTGTCTGGGTTGGGGATACATGACCGATAAGGAAGGAGAAAGAGGGGGGAGAAAGAGGGGGGAGAAAGGGAGAGAGAGAGAGATACTGCTATCATAAATGACACTAATAAATAATGTGTGTGCCGGCAATCTAAATAACAAGTCAGTGCAAAGTGATATTTGCAGAGATGTGCATATTTACTGGTGGCTTACATAAAAGATTTGGGTGGATCTCTGTGAAAGAAGAGAAAGGTTAAATGTTTAAGGGAAGATTTAGGACACAAGAATATATTAAACATTTATTGCTTGCTTGATTTCTTTATCTATCTACTTATCAGTTCATATCAATATATCTATCTTCATCTGTTCATATCAATCAATATATCTATCTTGATCAGTTCATATCAATATCTCTATCTTCATCTGTTCATATAAATATATCTATCTCAATCTGTTCATAACAATCTATCTATCTTGATCTGTCTATATCAGTATATCTACCTTGATCAGTTCATATCAATATATCTATCTGCCTCTCTGGCAATTACTTTTGCAGCAACCTAATATATATATATATATATATATATATATATATATATATATATATATATATGTTCTTTATAACCATGTCCAACCACATATTTTGCAAATGACTGCTGAAATTAAACGAACTCAGCTAGGGAACTATCTCCCCAGCTTACTCCTTAGACCTTTCTCCAATCAAGAATCATTTTTTCAAGCATCTTAATGAATTCCAGCAAAAAAAAGTTCTCAAGAACAAGCTCAAAATGTCTTAAAAGAATTCATCAGTTCTAGGTCTCCAGTATTTTAGAATCCCAGGATTAATTAACTTGTTTTTTGTTGGCAAAAATATGTAGATTCTGATTGTTCATATTTTCATTGATAAATTTCATTTGAAAATGAGATATATGAGCACACTTGGTATAAGTTATCCCCATAGGAAATGGACTCCACCAAGTTTGCATTTCAATTGGTGCTAATGCCCTTGAGAAATTCATGAATCTGTCTCTTTCCTCAATGAGTTTGGGTAAATTGTGGGACAGATAGGATCCTTTAGCCTTGGTATGTGTTGTGGACCCGTAAAAGGTCTGGAAGAAAGACACGAACTTGGGATAACGTGAAGCAAGTATATTGAATGAAAGTATAAATACAGCATAGGTAAAAGAGTGTTGAACGTCAGTCTGACCGCCAGAGTGTTAGGCTGGAGTTAACTTAACACCGAGATGAATATTCTCCTGGTATTCATAGTAATAGGAAGAGTTCATAATAGTCCATAAGGTAGGTACCATAACAGTATGGTAACTGGTCTAGAAGGGAAACTTTGAATTTAAACCAGATGTTCACAAATTAAAAATTTACCTTGTGTTGCATCCTGCTCATATTGGGTATATTCATAGACGACTTTAAAAATGATGGTTAAAAACTGCAATTATCTATGTACACACTTTATAAATCAAAGGCATGCCCACAGCATGGATTCCTTTGAATTTCTCTTGCTATCCATCCCTATTGGTAAATTTGTCTTTACTTCTCTAACTTGTCTTGTTCATCTTACTTGGATGGTTTGCCTGATGAGAAGTAAATGGTCATACAGCAGCTGTTTTGTATGGTGTCTCTTCTAGGATTTATTCAAAACAGTATGTAATTCCCATCTAGCTTTTTCTCCAAGTGTTTTGTTCAAGTTCAAGTGATAAAACCATACAGTAGTACTGATATGGCAACAACTTGGAAGAATTTCCAATACCCAGATGGACAAAATAAAGTAAGTTGTAAAGTTTGCAACCGTAGTCGAGGGCTACCCAAAAGCTCCCTTTTCAATTGCTACTACACTAAGGTGTAGGGGAGGGCACTACTCCTTTCCTTGGATTGCTCCACTTTGCCCTTGAAACGTACTTTATAATGCTGAGTGTTAAGCAAGGAGGTATCAAGTACCATTTTTTGAGTCTTTGGTATGACGCTACCTGAGATTGAACCTCAGTCTCCTGAGCCATTGGCAAACATTCTACCATGAGACCAATTAGTCAATCAATGTGAAATTATCAATTTTAATTTAACTTATATCTTTTAATAACCGGCTCATTGGTCTAGAGGGTAGAGTGTTTGCCACTGATCTGGGAGACCAGGGTTCAATCTCAGGTCGAGACATATCAAAGACTTTAAAAATGGTACTTTATGCCTACTTGCTTAACACTCAGCATTACAAGGTATGCATCAAGGATAAAGTGGAGTAATCCAGGGAAAGGAGTAGCACCCTCCCCTACACTTCGGTGTAGTAGCTATTGAAAAGGAAGCCTTCTGGTTACCCTTAAATACGGTTGCCAACTTTACTTATATCTTTTAATCATGTTTCATGAAAAGGAAAACATTTCTTTGATATATTGTTTTTAAACAATGTATTTTTTGTTGACTTTACAAAGAAAATTTCATTCTGCTTCATTAATTTTGACAACATCTTTATTTAAGAAAATATAAGAACACATTTAGATCACCTACATTCAAAGTGAGACATAGAAAACATTTTTTCTTAATAAAAAGTTGTATCATTTTATTGAAAGTGCAAAAATTTTAAAGCATAATTTTTAAATTTTAACGTATTCTATTATTAATGGTTCTATATAAAATTTCATAACAAAGAGGGTCTGTAGATTTTAATATCAGATACATGTACTAAAAATGATTGATTTTTATATATTAGATTCATGCACTAGGCATTCAAGGTATTGGTCTTTTTCAATCATATACAATCACAGAAATTCAATTAATCAAAATCTAATTTGTTTACTTCCCAAACATAATCAGATTATTTTTTTTCTTAAGACAGAAGTTATTAGCGTAAATCAAAGTGTCTGTTTCAAAATGCTCTATCATCATAACAGAAAGAAGTTTGATACTATGCTCTTTGCATTCTTTATATATATATTATATACATATAAGATTGAGAAGAGTTTGTTTGTCTCTCCTCTAGAGAGAAACCAAACAGTTTGATGTAGAGCTATTAAATTTTGTGTGCATACATATTGGATCCAGAGGAAGAGTAAAAAATGGATCTTGTGGGTAAAGGGATCTCTCATTGATAAGAAGGTCTTAAA
>OY757916.1:35662528-35695028 GCA_963585895.1 Sepioteuthis lessoniana | reverse complement strand
CTGATCTGATTCCTGGGGGTAAGTTGACTGTTATTTCCTCTGAATTAAATCACCTTAGAGCTTTTCCTGAAAAAAGCTAAATACATCCTGCCTTACTGCTTTATTAGATCAGGTTTCATTGAACACAATGCAATGTGAGTAGCCATGTCCATCATTACCTCTGGATCTTTAGCTCCAGAAGCCCAAAAAGGTCGGTTTGGTTGTGAGTGATCTTTCTTCCTAGACAGCAAATATTCTTTACCACATATAAAGGAGGGGTAATTCTGTAAAAGGCTTTATCAATATCTGCGGCTTGATTAGGGCACTACAGGAAATTTGTGCAGTGTTTTTATTAAATAAGTGACTGTTTGCTGTATTTTGTATTGTGTGGGGTTTGGCATGAATTTCAAATACTATACAAGCTGCCCGGGGTCCCCTTTTGCAATTATGAGGAAACACGTTGAGTGTCAGTCATGTGACTCAGTTATAATGGATAATACAACATTTCTTTATCACAAAAAATAGTTTATATTGTTTTTTTTTCAAGGTTTAAAAGTTACACACATGTTTATATATATATGGGAGTAAATAATGGATTGTAATCCGACAATATATAAAGAAAAATTGATAACAAGGTAATCCAAGTAGAAGGAGAGATTTATTGAGAAGCAAAGTCGATACTATAGTATTTTGATTCTGATGAATCATCATCAGGACTGTGAGAGATGATATTAGTGATGTTAAATCAATGATGGATAAGTAAAAATTAATCAAACAGCCAACTTTTTCTTGTTATACAAATTTTCCCTGGGTTTTTATATTTTGCACTTTTTACACATCCATCATTGATTTAACATCACTAATATCATCCCTCACAATCCTGATGATGGTTCATTAGAACCAAAACACTATAGTGTTAACTTTGCTGCTCAATAAATCTCTCCTTTTATTTGGATTACCTTGTTATCAATTTTTCTTTATATATATATATATATATATATATATAAAATTAACATTGTCAATTAAAAGATTAAAAATTATTTTTTCAATTAATTGGGAAGCAGTATTAAAACTGAAAATACTCAAAATGAGAGATTGATTTTGCTTAGTCAAACCATATTTTATGCTTTGAAATTCGGGAATTACATTCATATTTATCATTTTTTGTTTTTTAAGAGTTTTTGCTTTTTTTTTTGCACACGGTCCTATCAAATAGGAATTAATTTTAAACAAATCTATTTGATCCATAGATGGGACCTTAATAGGTACTACCACTCCATATCAAAGTGGATCTGGGAATAATAGCAATGAAGGGTAACTCAATACTACCCAGATCTCCAGAACTGGAGCTTTACTCTCAGATGCAATTTAATGACATACCCAGGACACCTTTCTGGGGTGGTGTTTTACTTCCCTGCAGGGGGTGATAGAGTGAATATAATTATAAAATTTTAAACACAGACTATTTTTACCTGCTACTCTGAGTTTCACATATCTTGATTATCTATATAATTGCTCAATTTCTGGCTGCCATGCTTGATTCCTACTTGGCCCCAACCAGAAAACAACCTTATGCCATATTTTGACATGGTGGAATGCCAAATAAATTGCAGATGATAGATTCACATATGCATATAGAAAAAGACACACACACACTCACAAGCATGCACAGAACTTTTAAGCTCGATGTATTATTAAATTTTCTCCATATATTATAATAAAAAGAAAAAAACTATTTACAGTCAAAATTGAGCTGTCAAATCGAAACAAAAATATATTCTTCAAAGAATAAAACTCATTTGAGATTTTTTAAAGATTTTTATTTTTTCAGCCTGAAATTTATTTGTCTGAGTCATGATATTTAGAAAGATTTTATTTGTTTTTGTTTTTTTAAGGGCAGATTATTATGCATCTGTAATAACTAACAACATTTTTTCTTTAACATAATTATAAACTCAGTTGACAAAATTTATCAAAATTAACTTTTTCAGTTTAAAGCTATAAAAATTAGTGAGTTAAAATAATTACAGGCTACAGAAGCAAAATTAGGAATATTTTAGAATGATAATAGATGACTCCATTTTAAAACAAGATTAATTTTAATTCTAAAAAATAAACAATAAAATAAGAAGATAGATACAAAAACAGTAAATATGTCTGCCATTTTTTTTTCAGTTATTGTATCAACATGCCTTTGAAATAAATTCTTAAGACATTTTATTCCATTCCTTCTCAATAGAAATCTTAAGCAAACCAACATTTAGATGGAAAGTTGCATTTGTTTTGTTTTCTAAAACACCCCATATAACGTAATCAAGGGGGTTAAGGTCAGAGTGTTATGGAGGCCAGAAATAAACTCCAATTGCTTCGGATTTTTATTTTTGGCTTGGTTTTGGTATTAAGCAAATCATAGATTCTTAGTTGTTTCTTGCACACTCATATTGGGCTGAATTTTAATGAAAGAGAGCTTAAGTTATGAAAATTTTGATATATTGTGTTTTTTTTCAAAAATTGGACTAATCAAACTAAAAAAAATGTTTTAAGTATCATTCCATATTTTCCTTCCACATCCTGTAGTAGAGGCATGAATCCAATCCTCCCTATTCCATATTTTGCTTCTGCACCCTGTATTACTGATGGTTTGAGTCAGGATGTTGATTTCAAACAAAGTTAAAGACGTGACATATTCTGAGAAAATTTTTGATGCTTCGAAATAGACTTGAGAGAATAGCTTTTGGGGCTGAGCTCCAAAAGCCCTAACCCCAGAGTTGCCACTGATATACATATATTACAATATCCCTCATAAACACACTTCTAGCAGTTTATTATAAAAATTAGTTTATTTTTTTCTAAACCTAAGATATCAAGATGTTATTATTCCTAGTGAGACATAGAAAAAGGATATTGTTAGTAGAGAAACAGTAACCAAAGATAGCAGTAAAAACATTAGGGCTCGCCTTATATATATTTATGTAATTTTAACAAATAATATGATATAATATAATATATAATTTTATGTATAATTTTAATTATAATACAACAAATATATTATTGATGTAATTTATATTTATGTAATATTAATTTTTCTTAAAAAGATGTTGCAATGGTATTTTTTGGTTTACATAGTTTCAGTACTGTAGAGTTTTAATTTAACTTTCTTTGTTTAAAGGCATATCATCTTTCATAGGTTATTTTATGCCAAAGCCATCCTCGTAGAAGAATTGCTGGGAGTATAAAGGGGTTTCTGACCAATAAAATAAAACACAGTTTTTTCCAAGGAATGGTCGTATCAATACTGCTATATGGATGCTAACTAGACATATGGAGAAAAGGCTTGACGGTAATTACACAAGAATGCTGCGAGCAATATTGAACAAGTCCTGGAGGCAACACCCCACAAAGCAGCAGCTGTACAGCCAATTACCACTCATCATGAAAACTAGTAAAGTTAGATGAACCAGACATACAGAACACTGCTGGAGAAGCAGGGACAAGCTCATAAATGATGTTCTCCTATGGAACCCCTTAAATGGCTGAGCAAAAGCATGGCGACCAGCTCAAACCTACATATAGCAGCTCTGTGAGGATATGGAATGTATCCCTGAGGACCTGCCAGAAGCGATGAACGATAAGGAGGAGTGGTGAGAGAGGTTCAGGGATATCTGTGCTGGTGGCACGACAAGATGATGATGATGATATATATATATATATGTATGTATAATCAGTCCATCCACTGGATTAAAATGTAAGTTTAAGGATGTTGGTTATGAAAAATATCTAAGAATTTAAATTCTAATATTGAATTTAATGTATTTAAAACAATCACCAAACTGAATACTAAAATCATTTGTTATTCATGTGTATTTTGTAACAACGGACACTAATACGAATTATCAGTTTGAAAAATAAATGAGTACGTGCATATACATTTATTACATTTTTGTAGCAAAATGAACATGTAACAATAATTATAAGTGTATAAATTTATATATATATATATATATATATATACCGAGGGAGAGAGAGTGCTTATATATATATATATATATATATATATATATATATATATATATATAAAGTAAAGTTGGTGACTTTAGCCGAGGGTGACCTGAAGGCTCCTTTTTCAATAGCTACCATACCTAGGTGTAGGGAAGGACACTACTCTATTCCCTGGATTACTCCACTTTACTCCTGATCCCTACCTTATAATGCTGAGTATTAAGCAAGGTGGATTTAAGTACCATACCAGGAGTCGTTGGTATGGACTCTACCTGGGATTGAACCCCGGTCTCCCGGACCATTGGTGCACACTCTACTCATTTGGCCCATTGGTTGGGGCTGTAGAATGCACCAACTGCTTTTCTGCAGAGGGGTAAGACCCCACCCAATGAGTGTCCTGATATGACACTAAACAATCTGATGGTGAGGTTCCAGTAATTCTGGAGCTTTTGGGAATGCAGAGTTTCCTTTCATTGGCATCACTCCCAGTTCCACTCTGGTCCGAAGTAGTAGCACCCAGTAGGGTCCTATCTATGGGTCAAATAGAACTAAACTGTCTACTTATACTATACTGAATTCTTTGAAATAGAACTGTTTATATGTATAAAAATGGATTTGACTCTAGATAACGCACAACGGTTGATGTGCCATGAAACCCAAACCGAACTAAATCTCCATATATATATATATATATATATATATATATATATATATATATATGTATATATATATATATGCATACACACTCAAATTTATGGTAACTAAATCTTCCTCCTCACACACAAACACATATATATGTATATATATAAGTAGTAGTAAAGTTGGTAACCTTAGTCGAGGGTGACCTGAAGGCTCCCTTTTCAATAGCTACGACACCAAGGGGAGGGCGCTACTCCATTCCCTGGATTGCTCCACTTTACCATTGATCTGTACCTTATAATGCTGAGTGTTAAGCAAGATGGCATCAAGTACCATTTTTTGACTCTTTGGTATGACTCTACCTGGGATTGAACCCTGGTCTTCTGGACCATCGGCGAACACTCAACTCATTAGGCCAATGGCCCGGTTTATATATATATATATATGGTTACATATATAGAGTAATTCAAAAATGAGTTGACTCTTCTATAGGAATACTTTTATGATATCAAGCAGTCTCCACCTGTTCCTTATTCCTGTCAACATATTCTTAGAATCTTTCATATTATCAGTTCTTCTTTTATAATCAAGGTACTCTCATAAGAGTGTTAACATCTTTTTAATTTGGTTATTTGTTTACAAAATGAGAATTTTTGTAATACATACAGATTTTGTGGCTTTCAAAGACAAAAGTTAATTGCAGTTGTTATATTAAGCTAATGTAGTCAGCCTGAAGAAAAATGAATAATATTGAGTTTAATAGTATATATCAGTACATACACACAAACTGTTCTGTCTGTGAATTTTAAACTAACACCTTGCAATTTTAACTGATACCAGCATATATAGTGAGAGTTAACAGCTAAAATTTTGTGGTGTTAATTCAGGGTGGTTCAGGTCTACATTCCCGAGATAATTTAACCACCCACCTAAAAATACACCAGGTCCACTTTCATCAGTCTATTAAGTTCACAGAGCTTCAATGGACGGATATAACCTACTTTTTATTCAAATGCTTAAAAGTCAACCTGCATGAGTTCATTGATGTACTTTGTTTTTTTAAATGTACATACATATGCAGCTACATGTGTATATTTCATGTATATGTGCGCACACTTATATAGAGTACTTATCAAAAATATTTGAACAAATAGACACTCCACTTCTGATCTGGTTTTGAAAGTTTAAAAGAGGAAAATTATGAAAAGAGAAGAAAATTTTATAGTAATAACCGTAGCAAGGCATTAATGGAATCTTGAAGAGACATTCATGGCATTGCAGTCATTATCATAAGAAATGGACTTGGCTATGCAAGTTCAAACCCTGGAGGTGGTTTGAATTTTATATAACTCTAATACCCTTGGAAGAGTCATGAATCCAACTATTCTCTTCCGACACCAAGCTATGGGTAAATAGTCGGTCAGATGGGGTCCTTTAACCTTGGTATAGCTAGTGGTCAAGGATGAGGAAAACACCTGAACTCAAACCTGGTACTTAAAAAAGAAAAATGACCTTATGTCACATTCTTCTTGTGGGAGAGGAGTTGGTTAAATACATACATTGAATTATGGTCGTAGTTATAAATATTAAATGTTTAAAAAAAATTATTTTCAGTAGAATTAAATTATTCAAGGTAAAACAAAAAAATTTTAAAATCCTTTTAGAATCTTGTTCAGAATTGATAAGAGATTCAAAAGATTAACTCACATTTCTATTTTGAAGAGTTTTCAAGCTAGTAAGTTAATTTGGATTTCCCCAGGCTCAAAAACCTTAATGGCTTCAACAATCTTTGACAGTAAAAACAGGTTTTGTGCCTGTTCAAATATACATGACTTGTATTTTATAAAATTTACTACTCACTAATATTTGAACAAAGATAAAATCTATTTTTATTGCCTCAGAATGAGTATATATATATATATATATATATATATATATATATATATATATATAAAGTAAGTAAAGTTCATTACCGTAGTTGAGGGCAACCCAAAGGCCTCTTTTCATTAGCTACTACACTGTGGTGTTGGGGAGGGCGCTACTCTTTTCTTTGGATTGCTTCACTTTACCTTCAATATGTACCTTATAATGCTGAGTATTAAAAGCAAGGCCTCAATAAGTACCATTTTTGAGTCTTTTGTATAATTCAACCAGAGATTGAACTTTGGTGTCCCGAGCCATTGGGAAACACTCTACCCACTAATAAAGAAGATCAGATTGATATGTTTTACTATAGAGATAGTTTCTTCAGAATCAATTTCTGAAGAAGCAATATTTTTCTGTGTTCTATTCTTTTTGTGGGGAGTCTTCATAGCATAATTGCTAAAGTGATGTGATACAAAGTCAATTTTTAAGCGGAGTTTGACAGCTTAGAATACAGTTTTTCTTCTAAATTAGTTATCATGCCAATGTTAAAGAACCCAGTTCGCCCAACTAGTTACCTATTACTGGAGGGAGAATAGTTGGATTCATATCTTCCCTGAGGATATTAGCACTATGTGAAATGCAAACAGCTTCATCCAGGTTTTGAACTTGTGTCACTGTGTCCATTTCCTCCAGTGATAACCATTACACTATCTGCACACACACACACACACACACACACACACACACACACACACACACACACACACATGTGTAGGTCACCAAATGGCTGAGTGGTATGTTGTTGGTCTAATGTAAAGTTAGGTGGGTTTCAATCCCAGCATGAAGTGTCCAGTATGTCTAGACACACTGAAGAGTTGTGATACTGTTTTTGTGTCTCTGGTTTGGTTTGGTTTGGTTTGATTGGGTTTGATGGTATATCAAACATTGTTGGTTATTTAATACCAAATCCATTTTTATACATCTAAACAGTTCTATTTCAAATAATTCAGTTTAGCATGCAAAAGTAGTTCTGTTTCAAACAATTCAGTTTAGCATAAGTATACAGTTTAGTTCTATTTGACCCATAGATAGGACCCTATCAGGTGCTACCACTTCAGGCTAGAGTAGAACTGGGAGTAATGGCAATGAAGGGGAACTCCACATTCTCCAAAGCTTGAGCATTACTAGAACCTCACCATTAGATTGTAATGTGTCATAACAAGACACTCATTGATGGGTAGGGGTATTACCCCTCTGCAGAGAAGCAGTCAGTGTATCCTACAGCCTGAGCTGACTGAACAAAGTCTGTCTGTGGATGACAATCTATATAACACACACACACACACACACACACACACACACACACACACACACACACACACACACACATATATATATATATGAAAATATGTGTATATTTATATATAGAGAAAGAAAGAAAGAGAGTAGGGAGTCTTCTTCAACTATGTTAATGTTTATATAAAATAACAATAAATCAGTGCATCTTTGAGAAATTATAATTAAAACTATTTTAATGTTTAATAATAACATGTTTATCAAGTTGAACAAGTTTAGTAAATACACACTGGTTTTAATTTTACAGAAAATTATATACATTCAAACCAAGTATGTTGAGTACTGATAAAATTTCATATAAACCACAGTAAACATTTTATAAAATAAAAACAAGAAAAAAAATCTATTTTTAGATATCAGATAAAAATGGCTTAAAAAATAGATTCATTAAAAATCAGTTATGTTCTTTAAATCTTTAGAAATTTTCAACAAAATTTGGAACACTTAAAAACCTGTGCCATTGCCCTGATGGGTAAAGTGTTCGCCAATGGCCCGGGAGACCAGTGTTCAATCCCAGGTTGAGTTATACCAAAGACTCAAAAAAGGGTACTTGATGCTGCCTTGCTTAACACTCAGCATTATAAGGTACAGATCAAGGGTAAAGTGAAGCAGTCTTGGGAAAGGAGTAGTGCTCTCCCCTACACCTTGGTGTAGTAGCTATCGAAAAGGGAACCTTCAAATCTCCCTTGACTACAGATGCCAACTTTACTCAAAACCAATGTGCAAACAAATTATTGTCTGGCCCAGTTGGCTCGGGTTGTAGAATATACCAAATGCATCTCTGCAGAGGGGTAAGAGCCCTCATCCCCATGAGTGTCTTGGATACGAAATTAAACCATCTGATGGTGAGGCTCCAATAATGCTGGAGCTTTAGGGAATGTAGAGTACCTCTTCATTGCCATTGCTTCCAGGTCCACTCTAATCCGAAGTGGTAGTACCTGATAGGGTCCTATCAATGAATCCAATGGAATTATTTCACATTTAAACTGAGTACAAACAAATGACTTATGCAAAATTAAATTGTTAGGAATAGAACTGTTTGATCATTTTAACTGTGTGTAAACAAACGACTGATGTTTAATTGAATTGTGAGACATCACAACACTTGGAACCATTTAACTGACTCATGTTTACAAATCATATATATCTAATATATATGTATAAGCCGGATTTGGCATTAAATAACCTACGATGATTGATATGCCATTCAATCAAACCAAGTTATTGTCATTATTGAATAGGAATAATTGTTTGAAACCCTAGGATAGTATGTAAGTTATTAGTATTAGATAGGGTTGAATTATTAAATGATTGATTTTAATGGTATGTCAATCTGTCCAGCGTTATTTTATACCCAGAGGTTAGGAAATCATGTTCATTGTACTTTCATATTAAAATTTTTGTGCTGTTGAGTCAAAGAGTTTTTTTCCCTTTTTGCACATGGTTCTATCAAGTGTAAATAATTTTTAAACAGATCTATAAAACCCATACATAGGACCCTAACAAATACTACCACTCCGGATTGAAGTGTACCTAGGAGTAATAACAATGGCCGGGTACTCCATAACTCCACACTCCCTAGATCTCTGGAACTGAAGCCTTGCGATCTGCACTCAGCATATTCTAAGCCCCACTGACAGGACAGTATTTTATCTATATTTTTTTTTATAGATATATAAGTAAATAGAAAATTAGGAAGTTGACTGATTTTTTAATTATGGTGTGTTGGAATTTATTTTTGTTGGACTAAAAAGTTCATTGGTTTACAACATATCTGGTGTTGATGACTTTTTTTACCAATGGGATTCAAGCATGGCAATACCAGGGCAAGAAGTGCATGGACTGCAAGGGGAAGATGGTGTGACATGATGATGATGTTGGTTAGACTATGAACTTTTCAGTCAACTCTCATATATTTATGCTCCTCTAAGCTGATCAACGATTAAGACTCTTGAGATGGAAATTCTCATGAGGTGGAATACTACAAAAATTTCTTTAATCAGTGCCAACTAATTAGCTTTGGTCAATTAATTTGTGCAACTAAAACTGATTCCCAGACATGTACCCCCATACATACGCACTCCACAATCGGATTGCAGACAAACTGAAAAATCTGATGATTCCAATCAAAGATTATGACAAAAAATATCCTTCCTTCTAAAAATCAGTATTTTTATTCTCAAGTATTTTTTGTATATATTTATTTATATTCCTTTTTTTGGTTTCTTTCTTTTAATTTATTGACTTTTATTTTTTAATATATTTTCTTTTTTCTTTTTTTTTTTTTACTTGAGATGTTTTTTGTAGATTTTTGACATTTAAAAAATATATTGCATCCTTCATTTTCTTTTCTATTTTCTAATCTTTTTTCATTAATTTTTTTTTTGTTTCTTCCTTCATTAGCTTCTCATGTTCCTCCCTCACATTCTTTTAAACTTTTTTATTCTTCTAATTTTGTTTTTCATATTTTATTCATTTTTTATTTTTTTATTTTCTCAATTTTTATGTTTGTTCCATCTTCATTTTACTTTCTTTTCATCCAAAATTTTTTTCTTTTTTTTTCTGTTCTATTATTTTTCCTTGACATTCTTCATCTTATTTTATTCACTTTTCTTTCATTTCCTAATTCATCACTATTTCACTCCTTTTTTCAGTCTCCTTAGAATTCTATGTCTGATAACTAACTCTAAGAGTGTTGATTTATTGAAAGACATTTTGAAAACAATAACCACACAATTAATCCTTTAAATTTCTACTATAATTGGGTATCATATATAGAATTAAATACTTGTTTCTGATTTGGGATTCTAAAAGCTAATATTTTACACAAGTTCTTTTTTTATTCATCCACCCTCTTATCTAATCTCTATTTTGCAAGCAGAACAATTCCTGCATAATATTTAAGTGTATGAAAAGATTTTCATGTTTTACAGAGCTTTACTGGAAAGTTTATATCATGATCACACTTAAAGAATACCAATGGTTCCATTATAGTACATTGTGGTAGAAAAAATCTCTCCAGCATTAGATTAATATATAATGGGCAAATTTGGGTACAGAGGTTTGAGGCAGATATGGCACCAAGGTTCACATCTCTGGGTACAATGGAAACAGTGATTGACAGGCTAGAGGTTATAAGTGAATGTTCCAGTGTGGGAAACAAGAATGAGATAGGAAAATAGCTGGTTGAATTGTTAAATAGGATGGTCATGACAGAGTCTAGGATTTAGATTCTCAAGGCAGTTGTGGTCTGGACATAGAATAAATCAGTCTGATTTCAGAGGCCTAGCATTTAGAGCTTTTGGAGGGCTCAAGAAGAATTAATACAATTTAAAAAAAAAAAAAAGTTATCTTATCCAAAATATTACACTCACTCCATAATCCTGATTTTTAGAGTTTGTGGTGTATGTTTAAAGACTTGAGCTTTTAGGTTCTCCTTGAAAAAGTAATCCCAAGGGGATAGATCTGATGAGTGAGCCAGCCACAAGATGTCACCGCTATACTGAAAAGATACACACCATTTTTTTAATATATTTCAGTCACAAACATTTACTATTGATGTTCACCATTCAGTACCATCAATGCAACTAAAATGGCATGGCTGCTGTTGCAAGACATTCCCCTCACCAATTCACTGCTATTAAGCATCTGTGCTGCAGCAATTCTAAATCTGGGAGATTATTCTACTATCCATTATATACATATGTGTGTGTGTGTGTTTTTGTGTGTGTGAATTTATTGTAACCAAAAAAAAAAAAAGAAGAAAAATGGCATGATGGTTAGAGTGTTCGTCAATGGCCCAGGAGACCAGGGTTCAATCCCAGGTCGAGTCATAGAAAAGACTCAAAAAATGATACTTGATGCTACCTTGCTTAACACTCAGCAATATAAGGTAGGGATCAGGGGTAAAGTGGAGCAATCCAGGGAAAGGAGTAGCACCTTCCCCTACACCTTGGTGTAGTAGCTATCAAAAAGGGAGTTTTCAGGTCACTCTTGACTAAGATTGACAACTTTACTTTTACTTACATTGCATCATTACTTAGGTTGGTTGGTTCTTGGTGTTTAATGGCATAACAACCTTTATGGGTTATTTAATGAAAAATATTTTATATATATATATATATATATATATATATATATATATATATATATATATATATATATATATATATATATATATAAGTTGTTAGTGAATAGTTTATTGGTAACTTCATTTTAAATGAATTGTTTGCACTCATTTAAAGTACTCCTATCTAACACTAATAATTCTATTTGATATTAATTATTTGTTTGCATACAGTTAAATGGTTCCAAGTATTGCTATCTAACATTAGTAATTCTATTTATCAAGTATTCCTATCTGTAGACTAATAACAATTACACTAGGGGTCCCAACTAGCGTCTGACAAAAATAAAACAGACAGTAATCCTATACAGTTCCTGCAACAGTACTAAATTGCAGCTGGTATTTATACAGAAATACTTCTCCTCATAGACCAGCAATTTTGAAATTTTAAATCAATAAATTTAAGTGTCAACACAAATTTTAAAAAAATTCTCTATGAACTCTGAGAAATTTTTTATAGAATTATATTAACAAAACAATTTATTTCTTGGAGTAAAGAAGGGGGCTCATCGAGTGGGATCCCTAACAATAAACAAAAATTAGTAGGAAGCAATGTCAATGAAGTATATAACTAATTACATATAAAATCAATTATTTAAATTGTTTTACTAAAATAATTCAACATTACATATCAAGTAGGAATTTCTTTAAGCTGAATATAGAAGATGAGTACATGGTATTATTGTTTAGTTTGTACTTACAATCGGGACAGAAAAATATTTAAATTGTTATTTAAATTAAAAAGAAATTCTCTACAAAACTTTGAACATCTTTACAGAACAGTATTTACTTGATATGATAGTATAAAAAAAAAATTGGCAAATCTTTTTTCAGGCTTGGTGGTTTGATCTTTAATACTAATGATCACCATTTGTTTATCATATTTACGAACCCTTCTGCTCGGGCAGGATATGACACAAGGTCAATTTTTAAGCGGAGTTTAACAGGTTTCAATTCAGAGTTTTTCTTCTAGACTAGTTGCCTCACCAAGGCTGAAGAACCCAGTTTGTTCTACTATTTACCCATAGCAGGAGGGAGAATAATTGGATTCATACCTTTCCCAAGGGTATTAGTGCTATGTGAAATGCAATCAGTCTCGTCCAGGATTTGAACTCGTGTTGCCATGACCATTTCCTACGATGATAACCATTACACCACGGGCACCATTTGTTTATTGATATCAAAAATTGTAAAGTTGACATGGTTTAGAAAAGAAGATATAATGAAGATTTTTTGACAACTGTTATTCTGAGAATTAATTTTTTTATTTATTGCAGACTTTTTGACCAAGTAAAAAACGTGGTGCGATAGACAACAACTATGGAAGGCAGTAATTACTGGGGATACGGTTACAAGACTCAGCATTCCTATCCGAGGTCGCGGTAAATCACCTGAAGAAGGCCAGAGGTGAAATTAGGCCGAAACGTAGTGAAAGAAGAAACAACACAAAAACTACCAAGATGAGGACAAAAAGTCCGCAATAAATAAAAAAAATTAATTCTCAGATTAAGAAGCCTCATCTCAAAATGATTCCAATTAAAGACAAGTACGACTGTTATTCTCTCTTTGTCTGTGACCCACGTTTTGACTTTTTATTTTGTATAGACAGGTACTTCAGCTAGTTTAGATATAAATGGATTATATATTGTAAATGGACTTTATATTAATGCATTTACAGATCCTATTAACTGTACCTTCATTCCTTGAAATATACAAGGAATCTATTAACACAGAAATGCAGTTAAATGCATAACCAATTTTGACTTTTTAAAGTCACACAGACTGGTTACAGACCTGTTGACATACTATTCATTCCATGAATTGTTTGCAGGATCGGTCTCATTCTTTTAATTGCTTTCTTGGCTAGCACTAAGTTTTGACTACTTTATTCCATCGTCTTCAACGGGTGCAAAATTTGTTAAGAAGGTTGGGTGTAATCATTATCATTCAACCAAATGTTTTGTCCATTGATGTCCTTCTTTATTATTGCTTTCATTGTTACTACAACAGTTTGGCTAATCCATTCAACAACCTTCTTTAATCTCATTCTTTACTATAACATTTTGGCCAATACATTGCCATCAGGTTTACTTTGTTGGTTGGTTGTGTTTTATGATATTTAAATCCTTGTAGGTAATTTGATGCTAAATCACACACACACACACACACACACGCACACACACACACACACACACACACACACACACACACACACACACACACACACGATTTATAAAGGAATAGATTGTAGTTAACAGTTTTTAAACAAACCATAGCTCATCTGTTTGCATACAAATAGTTTCTAGTATTGCTAACACTCAGTTTTATTTGCACTCAGTCAAATGGTTTCAAGTAATGCTATTTACCACTAGTAAAACTATTCAACATTATTTATTTGTTTACACACAGTTAATTGGTTCCAAGTATTGATATATAATACTAATAATTCAATTTAATAGTAATTTGTTTACACATGTTAAATGATTTCAAGTATTGAAAACGATTGAATATCTTTATTTGACCCATAGATAGGACTCTAACAGGTACTATCACTCTAGGTCAGTGTGGACCTGAGAGTAATGACAATGAAGGGGTACTCTTTATTTTTCAAAGCTCAAGTATGCGACTGTTAAGATGAATTTGGTATATTTTACAGCCCCAGCCAAATGAACTTCTTTTAATTGTTTTCATTGCTATTACAAAGTTTTGCCTACACTATTCTATGGCCTTTACCAAGCCATTGGCCAAATGAGTAGAGTGTTCGCCAATGGTCTGGGAGACCGGGGTTTAATCCCAGACTGAGTTATACCAAAGACTTAAAAAATGGTACTTGATGCCGCTTTGTTAAACACTCAGCGTTATAAGGTGCAGATCAAGGGTAAAGTGGAGCAATCCAGGGAATGGAGTACCACCCTCCCCTATACCTCGGTGTAGTAGCTGTTGAAAAGGGAGCCTTCCGGTCACCCTTGACTGAGGTCACCAACTTTACTTTATTCTATGGCCTTCATCAAATGCAGAATTTGTAAAGAAGGTTGGGTAAAATCAATCATTCTACCAGATGTTTTGTCCATTGATCTCCTTTTTGTTGCTTTCATTGTTACTACAATAATTTGGCCAATCCGTTCAACAACCTTCTTCAATCTCATTCTTTACTATAACACCTTGGTCAATACATTGTCACCAAGATTACTTGGTGGTGTTCTTCCTAAAGACACATGTGTATTTAGATCAAAGAGTACCTCTGGCACTATGATACCCAGTACTATCTATGATAAAATCTTTTAATGGAAAAGTGAACTCATGTATAATATTGGTTTTAATTAATACAGATTTTTATAAAAATTTTTATAAAAATGCCCTATTAATGATCTTTTTGCAACAAAGGCAAATCATTGTCTGCCCTGTTACATTAAGAAAAAAGGAAACAACAGGAATGTAGACGAGAATACTGACGTGTTTCAACAACTTTAATGACAGCCAGAAAGATAACCCTTGTACTGTGAGTTGTACAAATAGAAAAAGACAGTTGTTGATGTCAGAGTAGGAATTAAGCATTTAACCTGAAGTTTTGAGAACCAGTTGGTCTAGGAGGAAGGAATAAATGAAAAAGGAATAGTCTCCAAAAGGAACAATCGTCCATGGTTGAAAGCGCTCTCCTAGTGTTGAATGTTAGTCTGTTCTGCTGCTAGAATGAGTGAGGAAGAGAGTCGGTCTGTCCTGCTCTAAAAATATGTGAGGAAGAGGTTGAGAGTGCATGGCCTTTTATATTACCCGGGAAAGTCATCCGAGTAGTATGGCTTAAATCATCCTCATTGGACAAAAATATAAAATCGAAACCTCAACGGCCAAAGTAATTCCCGCACTAAATAATAATTTGAAATTCTTTCTTTCTGCTACAATCTAACTATACAAAAAACATTAAAAATGAGAAAAAATGCATTGTTCGTGGTCAGGAATTGATATAAGTATTTCTGATAGAATAAAAGTTATATGTATAATGTAAATACATTGTTTTTGATTCTGCTATGAATAACTCTATAACATCTATAATTTTTATTTTTTATTCTTTTCCAACTAAAAAAAATTTATTCCAATTAAAATATGAAGAAAAAGACAAAAGTAAGAAATCTAAAAGGGAAATTGAAGTCTCAAAGAGCTGAAAACACCTCCCAAAGATTCCAAGAATAATTGTTGCTTAACTGTGTGTACACATAGACACACCCAGCCTCAAAGAGATATATATCACCAACATTTACAAATGATAAATAAACAGAATAAGGGTGTGTGTGTATGTGTGATTGGGGGGGGGGTGTAGTTGATTTTTTGAATTTGGTTCACTCAATGAATTCTGCTGTTCTTTATTCAGAACTATGTTTATTGAAATATTGGGTTGCATCATATAGGTTACCTTGTTTTTATAACAGCTTAGAACATATGTATTTACACACCCCTCCATATGAGTAGGATGTGACACAAGGTCTCATTTAAGTGGAGTTTAACAGGTTTGAATTTAGAGCTTTCCTTCTTCTAGACTGGTTGCCATATAAAGATTGGGTTGTTGCACTCATTTCCTAAGAAGGTAACCATTATACTACAAATGCCTCGATAAATACTTGGAATGTAAGTTGGTTATGGGAAAATATATATAAGATGTAGAAGATATAAATGTGATAAGAGTAAAAATTCATGATTCCGGGGTTCATGCTTATGATTGTCAGGTGACCTGGTAATCCACACATTTGACACATGATCATAACCATGAAACTCTGAGTCATGAGTTTTTACCTTGCTTTACTTTTGCATTTTCAACATCTTATATATATATATATATATATATATAAAGTTTAAAATTGACAATATATTGCAATATAGCTGTAAATTTTTTTGTGTATTGAGCACTGTAAAGATTTTACAAATTAGAGGCCCTTTTAACATTAAATTTTAACCATTTTTATACACAGGTCCATTGGCCCAGGAGATCAGGGTTCAATTCCAGGTAAAGTTATACCAAAGACTCAAAAAATGGTACTTGATACATCCCTGCTTAATACTCAGTATTATAAGGTTGAGATCAAGAGTAAAGTGGAGCAATCCAGGAAGAGGAGTAGCACTTTCCCCTACACCTTGGTGTATAGGAGGACGCTAACAAAAAAGGAGCTTTTGGGTCACCCTTGACTACAGCTGCCAACTTTACATATACACATATATATATATATATATATATATATATATATATATATATACAAAATGTGTTATAATTCCTGAGCTGAAGTAGGTTGCCTAAATGTTTGAGCAGTAAGATACTAAGTCTAGCGTAAAGTTTGGCAGGTTTTGATCCCAGCTTGAAGCATCTTACATGTCTAGCCACATGGAAGAGTAGTGATACAATGAAACAGTCTGTCAGTAGATGACAATATATATGTTCTTCTCTTGGGGGTTGAGCACTCTGGCGAAGGAATTAACAGCTCCCACCTGCATAATGCAAAGTTCTTCTAATGAATTGTGCACTCCAATATCTGATAGCACAATTGAAAGCTAATACAAAATGCGTTATAATTCCTGAGCTGATGTAGGTCACCTAAATGGCTGAGTGGTAAGATACTAAGTCTAGCATAAAGTTAGGTGGGTTTCGCTCACAGCTTGAAGCGTCCTGCATGTCTAGCCACACAGAAGAATTGTGATACAATGAAAGTCTGTCTGTGGATGACTACCCATCACAAAAACTATCCAAGTTAGATGACCAGACATGTGGGACACTGCTGGAGAAGTAAGGATGAACTCATAAGCGATGTACTCCAGTGGACCCCCTCACATGGACGAGCAAAAGTTGGATGACTAGCTAGAGCCTATCTACAACAGCTCTGTGCTAATACAGGTTGTAGCCTGGAGGACCTGCAGAGAGTAATAGACAATAGGGATGGGTGGCAAGAGAGGGCCAGGGGAATCCGTGCTAGCAGCATAACATGATGATATATATATATATATATACACACACACACACAAGGTATGTTAAAAAATATCAAGACAGAAGCTGTATTAACCAAGGTGGAACTAAATAGTAAATAGGTTCTTCATTTTCTTCAAAATAGTCCTCCTTAGGATTCAGCAGACTTATTCCATTGGGTGTTCTATTGGTTGAAATGATTCTTTTCAACATGGTGTGAAACCATGGTGCACTGTTATATTTCCTCAAATCTTAGCCTTGAGACTTTTAATTTTGCAAAATGTTCTGTTTAAGATAACAACGTAAGTATATTATAATTTTTCACGCTTCACATGTTTTTGAATTTGAGGTCTCAGTAGAGGATTGAAATTATTCTGAGAACTGTTAAAAGTTCATAAAACACACTCACATTATATATGATCAAATTATCGCATAGGTGAGCAACTGACAGCCACCAAGCACCACTGACTGTCGTAAAACCATCCTAATTTAAATATGCTCTTATACACATTACTTAAAAATACAGCTCACACATACATCAAATAAATCCACCTGGTACATTATCAAAATATAAGTTTATATCTTTTTATGAAATTAATCAAATTTGTTTGAAAACATTCATTTTATGTCATGAATTATCAAAAGACATTTTCCAAAAGTTTTGACAGCATTTGTAATTTTTCAGAGAAAGCAAAAAAAAAAATTACATTCAATAATCATCTTCTGATTTGGAATGTAAATTACAGCTTAATCGGAAAAAAAAATTGAACAAAAATTAAACTCTGCAGAAAGAGATTTTGATAAAAAATAAAACAAAAATAACAAAACAAAACAAAACAAAGTGAGCATTTCCCATATCAAGTAGCAAAAGTTACATATTTCAAATTCTGATTTCCTGCCCATCTATGACCAGAACCTCTCCACAATGGTAAAGCAGCTGCAATATTAATAAAAAAAAAAAAAAAGAAAAAGAAGGTCAGTTACCTTTAATAGAGAGAAATACTTTTAAAAAATTGGCCTTGACAGCAAAAAACATTTCATTCAAGCAATTGAGATAAAACAAATTCTGACCACATGAAAGTATCTTGTTTTAAATCAGAAAACAATCAATCCCAATTTTTAACCTATGTTTAAGAATGTAAAGTCAATACAGATATCTATTCTAATTTTAAAAAAACCCATATATGCTAAAAATATATATAATAATAATAAAGGTAGTAGTAGTAGTATTAGTAGTGGTTGTAGTAGTCGTAGAAACAAGAGCTCTGAAAAGATATATAATAAAAAATATATAATAATAATAATGGTGGTAGTAGAAACAAGAAATCTGGAAAAAATATAATAAAAATTATATAATAACAATAATAATGGTAATAGTAGTTGTAGTTGTACAAGGTAGAACGATAAAATTGTCACCCTAGAAAAGACGACATGGCTCCATTTCTGTTTAATGAAAACTGGTTTTCTTTTTTTGTTACAGACCATCTACTAGTTGGCCAGTTGTATACAAATCCCAAGAGCAATAGGAGCCTTCTATCATGTCTGAAAGTGATGCAATGTTCAACAAGCGAGATCGGAGATGCGCCACTGTACAACTCATGCTCTCTACTGATCCAAGTTATGACAACAGGACCATTGCCAGCACCCTCAAAATGCAAATCTGGATTGCCACGAATAACAGGGACATGCCCAGGGTGATGAAAACAAAGTTTCTGGCTACGGTTATGGTCTTTGGTGTGGTTTCAAGTGAGGGCCACATCATGCCACCTCACATCTTCGAAGTCGGCTTAAAAGTCAACACCAAAGTGTACCTGGATGTGCTGAAGAGTGTGGTGATCTCCTGGTGCAATCAGGTGGCCGGTGGTAGACCTTGGGTGTGGCAGTAGAACTCGGTGCTGGCCCACAAGTCCAAAGAGACCCAGGCTTGGCTTCAGAAGGAGTGCTATGACTTTGTACCCTTCTCTCACTGGCCCCCCTCCTCCCCCGACCTGAACCCGCTGGACTACTTCATTTGGTCATATGTCGAGAACATCACCAACATGACCTCCCACAATACCAAAACCAGCCTGATTGCCGCCATCTGCTGAGTATTCGCTGAGCTCCCGCCGGCACTTGTGGAAAAAGCATGCTCCCAGTTCCGGATCTGTATCGAGGTGGTGATTGAGGTTGAAGGCGGCTACATTGAATAGATGTCAGCTCTACTATATAATCAAGTTACCTGAATTGATTTTTTTCAATAAAAGTTTTAAAATAAAGCTGTAGTGTTGTTTTCTTTAGGACGACAATTTTATCGGTCCACCCTGTAGTAGTTGTAGTTGTAGAAACACGAGATCATAAAAATATATAATAATAATAATGGTAGTAATAGTTGTAGTAGTAGTAGAAACGAGATCTGAAAGTATATATAACAAAAAATATATTATAATAATAATAATAATAATAGTAGTAGTAGTAGTAGTAGTAGTAGTAGTAGTAACAGTAGTAGTAGAAGAAACGAGAGATCTGAAAAAATATAATAAAAAATTTATAGTAGTAGTAGTAGAAAGATCTGAAAAAATATATAATAGTAGTAGTAGTAGTAGCAGTAGAAACAAGAGATCTGAAAAACCTGTGAAACATAACGATGACAGTGATACCAATTGTAGTTAGTGCAGTCCCTAAAGAAAAAAAAGACTGGCGGCATAGAAAATCAGAAGAAGAATCAAGACCATACAGACCATAGCATTATTGAGATTATCTAGAATACTCAGAAGAGTCCTGGAGACCTGAGGAGACTTGCTGTCACTCAGACTCTAGTGAAAAATCAGTTAAAACTGGTGTGAAAAACTTGCAAGGAGTGAAATAATAGGTTCTAATAACAAACCATAGATTGTTTAGTTGTAAGCATCTAATGAATGCCCAAAATGGGTGGAGTCTGGAGTCTAAAAATTGGTCTATAAAGGTACCTTTACTTAAGGATGAACATACAATAGGTTGTATTCAGTGTGTTCAAATAATTATAACCAGTACTTTCTATAGGGTACCACTCATAATGGCTATATGTGGTACTTTCTGTAACAATCATATGGGATACCTTCAAGAAAGTAATGTTTATAAGTATTTTAATTAGTGAAAGATCAATTTTTATTGTTTAAGATTGCAAGAGCTATTCTTAATGCTAATAACTTATTTATCATTACATGATTTCAAGAAGAAGTAGTTGTAGAAGTAGTGATGCTGCCGATAATAATATTAATAATAATAATTCTGCTACAAATTAGCACAAAAAAGTATAAGGCTAGCCACAAGTGAGTGGGAAAGGTGATCTATGGGGAATTGTGCAAGAAATTTAAATTTGACCATACAAACAAGTAGTATATGCATATTTACCAACCCCTCCACTCGGGCAGGATATGACACAAGGTCAATTTTTAAGCGGAGTTTAACAGGTTTGAATTCAGAGTTTTCCTTCTCCTAGATTAGTTGTCTCACCAAGGCTAAAGAACTCAGTCTGTCCAACTATTTACCCATAGCTGGAGGGAGAATAATTGGATTCATACCTTTCCCAAGGGTATTAGCGCTATGTGTAATGCAATTAGCCTGGTCCAGGATTTGAACTCATGAAGCCGTGTCCATTTCCTACGATGATAACCATTACACCATGGGCACCTCCTACAAACAAGTAGTATATATATAACCTGGAATCTGTCCTGGAAAATAAGACATACAAAGTTCTCTGGAATTTTTAGATACAAAAAGGTCACCTAATCTCAGCCTGACGACCAGACCAAGTGATAGTCAACAAAAAAAAGAGAACTGGCTGAATAGTGGACTTTGCCATCCCAGCAGACCACAGAGTAAAATTAAAAGAAAGCAAAAAGAGATAAATATCTAGAACTTGCTCGAGAACTAAATAAACTAGAGAACATGAAGATGACAGTGATTCCATTTGTAATTGGTGCTTTTGCAATAATCCCCAAAAGAGAGGTAAAGAGACTGGAAGACTCGGAAATTAGAGGATAAATAAAGACTCCCCAGATTACAGTATTATTAAGATTGGCTAGAATACTAAGAGTCCAGGAGGCTTGAAGAGATTTGATGTCATTCAAACTCCAGTGAGAAACCATCAGGTAATGCTGGTGTGAAAAACTCTTAAAAGAGTAAAAAAGAATAATAATTATTTGTTTCCACATAAAGTTTCAATTATTCTTATCTACAACAGATAATTTGTACAACGTTACATGGTTTCAAGTATTTTGATCTAATGCTAATAATTCTAAAATAGAACTGTGTGACTCAAAGTAGAATCCCTGACAAGTACTAACATGCCAGGTCAGAGAAGATCTGGCAGTAATAGAAATGAAGGGGTACTCTTACACACATATTTTTTGTAGGGAGGGTCTTACCCAAGCACAAGGGATACAGTCAGTTTATTATTAGCTCATTGAGTTGAGGAAAGCATCAAATTTGGCCCACAACAGAGGAGGAAGATGTGGTGGATATTAACCCTGAAGGATTTTTTGGAATCTTAAAACTGAACTGTGAACAGAGCTCTGACATCCCATTCCATCAGGGAAACATCAATGGTTGTGGATTGCCTTGAGGGTTCTTGTTGCCCTGGAATTTACCTTGCCACTGGGATTTCCCTTGGTGATACAAAGTGGTGGGGTCAGGAAGTACATGAGCTCCTAAATTTCAAAAAACAAAGTTTTTTGCTCAATTTTTTCCCCTTCGGTATCACTTCAAGGATGGAGAGAAAGATGAGGATGACATACATACTCATCATACAAACAGCCATAATTCTGATGATTTGTTTATGCCAAATCTGAATGCATGTGAGACAAACGCTAAGCTATTATTCTAAGTGTTTATCAGACCCAGCAAGGAGACAAATATTATTAAAAAGATTTCATTTTTTAAATCTTTTTCCTGTACAAAAGAGGCTGTGCTGGGATATTTCATGTTGTCTACTTTTCTTCAGTTGGTTTAGGCTAACCACCTTTTTTTAAAATCATCATCATCATCATCATCATCATCATCATCATCATCATCATCATCATCATCATCATCATCATCATTATTATTATTATTATTATTATTATCATCATCATCATTATTATCATCATTATTATTGCTGTTGTTGTTGTTACTACTACTACTATAACAACAACAACAACAACAACAACAACTAGTACCATCACCACAACAACTACTATGACTACAGCAACAGAAAAGACTTAAAAATAAAGATCTTCCCAAGTTACTTGTAAACATTCTGTTCTCAGAGAATATATGAGTTATAGCTGGGAAAAATTCTATAGTAATTGTTTAACTGAAGTGTTATTTGATGATGATGATGATGATGATGATGATTATAAGATCATCATCATCATCATCATCATCATCATGATCTTATAATGGAGGTTATATGTCTGCCTGTTACAAAAAGTATGTCATAATTTCCTTAGTTATTTACAACACATTCTCAATGATTTTATTTTAATTTAAATCTCAATCATCAAGAAAATTGTTTTATATTATTAACACAATTGGTGTCCATTTACATTCTATTAACATGCAACTGTATTTATAGATATGCAGCCCAATCAGTTTGGCCTGTAGAATATGCCAACTGGATCTTTACAGAGGGGTAAGACCCTCTCCTAATGAGTGTCCTGGATAACACTAAACTGCATCTGATGGTGAGGCTCCTGTCCTACAGCTTGGATGGATGTGGAGAACCCCTTCATTGTCATTACTTTCAGGTCCACTCCGACCCATACTGGTAGTATCAATTAGGATCCCATTAATGGGTCAGATAGAAATATTCAATCAGTTTCTATACTTGAAACCATTTAACTGTGTGCAAACAAATTATTAATGTTAAATTAAATTCTTTGTGTTTTATAGCAATACTTGAAACTATTTATAAGTGTGTGCAAATAAATGAGTTCTGGTTCATCTAAAAATTGTTACCTACAAACTATTCATTTAAAAATCAGATATATTTAAAACATATGTATAAACAAAATTTGGCATTAAATAGCCTACAAGGGTTGATATGCCATAAAACCCAACCAACCTTATATATATACAACCAAATAACAGTTTACAGTGGGCATGGGATGACTAATTTGCCTATTGATCTAAAAAAAAATTGGTGGGGGTGTACTCGTGGTGTAATGGTTAAAGCAATAGACTGCAGAATCGTAGTAAGCAAGTTCGTACTCCAGTCATGCTATTACGTTCACTTCCAGACAGATACCCTGGGGAAAGGTATGAACGCCCTTATCTTCCCAGCTATGGGTAAAATAGTACCACTACTGTTGTTCTAGGAGAATAGCTTTGGCATTAAATAACCTACAAAGGTTGACATGCCATTAAACAAAGAAACCAAACCTAAAAAAAATTATCTTAATAAATTTTTGCTTGGTACTATCTATTTCTAATTGTTTGGTTTTATTTTAATGAATAGGAGAAAAAAATCTTGTTGATAAATCTTAAAAGGAATCCATTAACAAAAAGAAATAATTGTCATTTTATTCTTTACTGTTGAATTTAGTTAAATGTTTAAATTAGAAAAAAATTAGTACTAAAAGGTGGGAATGATTGAAAGAACTAGTGTCCAAGCTGTTCTATTCTTTAATTACACCCACTCTGTTTCAAATAAGTTTAACATAATAATTAAATTTGAGATATTAAACACTTATTTTATTCATTCTTTTTTTTTTTTTTTTGCTTTGCCCAATATTAATATTTTCTTTTAATATTTACACACACACATATACACAAAAAAATTAGTTTTCAAAATAAAGAAATAACTGTAATTTTCTTTTCTATTGTCTAATTTAGTTAAATAGTTAAATTCTTACATGTATTATAAGCAATCCTCTGTATAATTTTATATAGAAATCAATTAAAATAGAATAAAAATAAGTGTTTTCTTTTTATATGCATTCTTATTAAGTTTTGTTAGTATTTCTAATTTAATATATTTTATTATATTCAAATTTGAATATTTTTGCCAATAATAATAATTTGTTTGCATATAGTTATATGCTTTCAGGTATTCCTATCTAATACTAATAATTTTATTTAACCCATTTATGGGTCTCAAAGAAGTAATACCACTTCAGGTCAGTGTTGACCTGAGTCTAATGACAATGAAGAAGTGACTTTACATTACCCAGAGCTCCAAAACTGGAGCCTCAACACCAGATACAGTTAAGGGTCATACCCAGGACACCTTCTTATTTTTAAGGTTGCATCCTTTATGAAACACACTAAATAAGATCTGCTTTTTCTTTTTCTAAATAACAGAATGTCATCAATTTCTAATTAATGCACAAAAAAGCAACTTGTTTTGACCCGAGTCAAATAGGGCACAAGGATAAAGTTTTCCTAACAACTGATGAATCATCCAGCATATTTTTTCTTAATGTTCCTTGCTGGAATGGAGGGGTGGGGGTCTTATATGCTGTTAAAAACAGTAATTTTTAACTTGGCATGTGATCACCAAATTTAAGTTGCAGAGAAAGATTTCCATGCATTTACCACCTGAAAAGAGTTGCCCTTCGAAGAGGATACAATAATAGAACAATTTATCTTGTAACCTCTCTGAATTATACCATTGACGTCTTCAAGCCTGAGGAGATATGTGTTTTGAACGTACAGTGTTGAACACTTAGTTGGAGTCAGTCAGGAGAGAAGCCAAAATGGATGCCTTTTGATTTTTTTCCCCTCTCCCCCAGGGGACGTCATTAATAACTAAATCTGCAGAGGGAAAAAAAATTGATTTTTTTCCCCTCTCTAAGAAAGCAATATAACATTCTTGGGTCCATAAAGTGCAACAGAGAAGGCTTTTTACCAGAATTGGGCAGATTACAATTCAGTAAAGGAGATGGGCAATGCCAGTTAGTGGAATATTTTTATGCTAATACTTATGGATACCAATCTTCCTTGAATGGATTTTGTATTTACATCCACTGCTTTTAAGATGACAATTTGCATTACCTTTCTGATTTTCAATCTATGTATTAATATAATTTTAAAATTTTTTTGTTTTAAAAAGACTAAAATAGTACTGCTACATTCTATTGATTATTTATAAATATATTTGAAAATATATAGGCTGTGGTGCAGTGGATAGAGGCGTTGAGTCTTTACGGTTCCAGGTGAGCATTGTCAGAAGATAGCGGTTTCAAATCCTACCCAAGCCGGCCAGAGGTTTACTTGGTCAAAAGTGTGGTGCGATAGGCAACAACTATGGAAGGCAGTAATTACTGGGGATATGGTTATAAGACTCAGCATTCCTATCTGAGGTCGCAGTAAATCATATGAAGACGGCCAGTGGTGAAATTTGGCTGAAATGTAGTGAAAGAAGAAACAACACAAAAACTACCAAGATGAGGACAAAAAGTCCGCAATAAATAAAAAAACTAATTCTCAATATATAATTATCTAGCTGTCAGCAATGTGCAGTTTTTAAGCAGTTTCACAGGTTTGAATTCAGAGTTTTCCTTCTTTTAGTATGGTTGCAAAACCAAGATTAAAGAGTCAGTCTGTCCTACTATTAATCCATTGCTAGAAGGAGAATAGCTGGATTCATACCTTTCCAAAAAGAATTAGTACTATGTGAAATGCAAACAGCCTAATCTAGGACTTGAACTCAAGTCACCATGTCCATTTCCTAAAATGATAATCATTACACCATGAGCGCCTCATTAATAATAAAGTCATCAAGCAATATAGGGATAGAACAGAACAGTAATAAAACAGTGAACAAGGATTCAAGTCAATGTAGCAATAACTGGAGAGGCAGGGGGGTGGATCTTAATTTTGGTGCAGTTGGATGCACACACAGATATATTCCATTAAATTAATCAACTAAGAGCCATGAATAAAGAGTACAATAAATAAAGAAATATAAACTAATAAGTAGTTATAAATAAATACACTGAATTCATATTGATAATGAGATGTACATGTAGTTACTCAGAAATAAGTATATATTTGCTTATTAGAGACACCTTCACAGAGAAGAAAGTATACTCCTCATATGAAACAGGTACACAGAGAAGAAAGTATACTCCTTAATTGAAGCAGGTATACAAAGTAGAAAATATACTCCCTATATGAGACAATAACCCGGCAAGGATTGATATGAAAAAAAAAATCACCAATCAAAATAAGAATAAAAGGTGAGAATTTATGTGACAATACTATTCATATGGCAACACTACTCAGAGACATGATCTCATAAACTCCTTATAGGTATAAAGAAAATATACTCCTTATATGAGGCAAGTACACAAAGTAGAAAATATACTCCTTTCATGAAGTGGGAACAAAGAGGAGAAAATATAGTCTTTATATGAGGTAAATACAGAAAGAAGAATATCTATTCTTCATATGAGGCTTGTACATTGGAAAAATATAGTCCTTATATGATGATGGTACACAGAAAGGGTTTGGTTTTGGTTTCTTTGTTTAATGGCATATCAACCTTTGTAGGTTATTTAATACCAAAGCCATACTACTAGAAGAACAGTAGTGGTACTATTTAACCCATAGCTGGGAGGATAAGGGGGTACATACCTTTCCCAAGGGTATTTGCCTGAAAGTGAATGTAATAGCGTGACTGAAGTACAAACTCACTTACTACCATTCCACAGTCCATCGCTTTAACCATTACACCACGAGGACATCCCCTCCTGGTACACAGAGGAGAATATATTCTCCTCATTCAAGGCAAATACAGACCCTCAAATCTTATGCTGGAGATGAATTTTCCATTGAAGTAAAAATCATACAGAATTGGTGTGTCTGGTGATTATGGAAGGTATTGCACTTGCACAATTCTGTTTAGATGATCAAAACATATTGAGAATTGGCACTGATTCATTTTGATGAAATCTAAACATCATCACTTTATTGTTTAATTTGCTCATCTGTGCATATATCTTTATTCAAATTTTAAAATAAGAAATAAAAAGATTCAGTCTTGATATTTTTATTACATCCTTGTTACTTGTTATAAGGAAATTTATCTGATGCATTCTTCAGCTTTCCTTGGTTATACAGGGTGTTTCAGAAAAATTGCACTCATTTTGTAATCTAATCACTTGACCAATATTTGCTCAAATGATCTAAAATCTTAACAGATTGTGTAGAAACAACTCAAAATTCTAGGTTTTTTTTCAGGTATAAAAATACCATTAACAAGAAAAGAAAAGGTATTTAAATATTAAACATGGAATTTTGATATGTTTCTACACATGCTATTATCATTTTAGATCATCAGAATGAGAATTGGTCACATGATTGGATTATAATATATCCATTTTTCTTAAACACCCTGTATATCTCAAATGATATCAAAATTTCTTAAACACCCTGTATAATCCACTCAGAAAGCAAACATTCTTGCAATAGATAGATTCAGATTTGAGTATTTGACATTCCCTCAGTCAATGTCAATCAAAAGACTGAGAAAAAAAACTATCTACATTTGCTACAAGTAGATCAACATTAATGAGAATCTTCTTAATACACTTGAAAGACTTGGGAGATACCAGTTTTTTTTTCAATTATAGGGGTTCCTGTGTTTGTTTTCTTTATAGAGCAACAGTATACACATTGTATTGAACTCTTTACTGGCCTGGCTTATGTAGGCTTTTTTTTGCATATCCAATAAGCAGTTTTCTTTCACTTAATACACTCTCCATGCTAAGTTATATCTGTCCGTATTGATTGGGTGATTTGTTTCTATTTCTTTTTTTGTTAGCTAACATTTTCTTGTTTACACTTCCAAGAAGAAAAGATAGAGAGAGACACTTTCACTTTTGCGATAGTTGTGCACAGACCTGAAAAAAAAACAACAAAGATTAGATCTGTTGATTGGATCAGTTAAAACACTGAGGTAACACATAAAGAAACAAGAATTAGTCTAGCAGTCCAAACAGATCTTGGAAAGAATTGCACTAATATTGTTTGTTTCATCACTACATTTCAAATGATGCCCTTTGCAGTCTTCCTCAACTGTCTAAGTGAGTAGTGGGGGGGGTTCTGTTATATTGAATTCTGAATTTGGTTGTTACAGAATCTTGTAGGCTTTGACAATGTTTTCATAAGACTGAAAGAAAAAAAAAAATTGTTCATATCTAAGGCACCTCTCATGGTATGATGGTTACCTTATAGTGCTGAGTGCTTAGCAAGGCAGCATCAAGTACCATTTTTTGAGTCTTTGGTGTGACTCAACCTGGGATTGAACCTCAGTCTCCTGGACCATTGGCGAACTCTCTAGTCATTTTGCCAATGAGTGAGTTTAATTCTTTCTGGATCCTCTTTATTTCAGGTGTGCTTTGTATAATGGTTATGATCATAGAAAATAAAATTGGCTACCCAAGTTCCAATTCAGGGTGTGATGGTTTGAGTTTCACTTTGCATTAACATCCTTGGGAAAGGTATGAATCCAACTCTTACCCACTCCCAGCTATTGGTAAATAGTAGGGTAGACTGAATTCTTTGGCCTTGGTTAGGATAAGGAAAACTCTGAATTAAAAACTTACTTTACTCCCCTAAGAAATTTAATTTTTCCGAGTGTTAGGTAAATACAACTAATTCCATAATAAATAGATAGATATAGTAAAAGTAAAAGTTGTCAACCATAGTCAAGGGCGACCAGAAGGCTCCTTTTTCGATAGCTACCACACCGAGGTGTAGGGGAGTGCACTGCTCCTTTCCCTGGATTGCTCCATTTTACTCTTGATATGTACTGTATATTGCTGAGTGTTAAGCAAGGATGTATCAAGTGCCATTTTTAAAGTCTTTGGTGTGACTCAACCTGGGATTGAACCCCGGTCTCCTGGACCATTAGCGAACACTCTACCCACTAGGCCAATAGATATAGTACAGTTCATAAAATTTTTAAGAAAGAAATAATTTGCTTCTAATCCTTTGGTTTGGAGAGTTAAAATGTTACAACTATATTTCATTGTAATCCTTGTAAGAAATGCATTTAGAAATACTTTTTGGTTCTGAGTTTCTCGAATATATATATAAGCCTTTATCACCATTAACCTATAGAAAGTACTGGTCAAAAGTATTTGAACAAGAAAAAAATCTGTTTTTTATTGACTAAGAATGCAGGGGTCATTAAGAATTCTGAGCAGTTGATTCTTATAGAGTTTGGTAACTCTTCCAAACAGTAATGTAAGTTCACCTTTTCAATTTCCTAGATTTTAGATTTTGGCCTAGATCTCACATTGAGATTATAGATTGATCAAAAGCATCCAGAGATGGGAGTTCTCCAAAGTAAACAGGATTCTTTTGTTTATCAGTTTGGGAAACCAGTTTTAAAAATAATTGTTTGAACTTGAACTATATTGTTTTAATTAAAAAAAAAATGTAACTATTTACCCAATCCCTCGGCACAAGAGAACCATTGGCTAAGGCTGCATCTCTGTAAATGACTAAGACACTCCCCCAGTGAGTGTCCTGATATGACATTATATAATCTGATGGTAAGGCTTCAGTAATGCTGGACCTTTGGGGAATGTGGAGTACCCCTTCATTACTACAGCTCCCAGGTCTACTCTGGCCTGGAGTGGTTGCACCTGACAGGGTCCTATTTATAGATAGGACCCTGTTCGACATTTAAACTGAGTGCAAACAAATGACATATGCTAAATAGAATTACTTGAAATAGAATAGTTCGATCATTTTAACTGTGTGTAAACCAATGACTGATGTTTAATTGAATTTTTAGTGATACATTGCAATACTTGGAACCATTTAACTTTGTTGACTTATGTTTACAAATCATATATATCAAATATATATGTATAAGCCATATTTGGCATTAAATAACCTACAATGGTTGAAATGCCAGCAAACCAAAGCAAACACTGAGCAAAGTAGGATGTGGCACAAGGTGGATTTTTTAAGTGGAATTCAGCAAGTTTGAATTCAGAGTTTTCCTTCTCCTTCCATATCAAGATTAAAAAGCTCAGTCTGTCCTACTACTTATCCATAGCTGGAGGGATAATAGCTGGATTCATAGAGCTATTTGAAAGGCAAACAGCCTCTTCTAGGATTTGAGCCAGGTTCACTGTGTCCATTTCCTACGACAATAACCATTCACTTCAAGGGCCTTTGAAAATAATGTAAATAAACATCAAAATCTTATAAATATAAATGACTTTATTTTAATGCTTCCAATTTAATACCTTCTAAAATAATGTAAATAAAATAATGTAAATAATGTAAATAAACATTAAAATCTTATAAACATAAATGACTTTAATTTCGACTAAATTTTTTTGTTCTTTCAGTCATTAAGACACATCAGACAGATAAATCTACAGCTTTTTTACTGTGAAAAATCAGAAAGAAAACAAAGATGTTTCTTAGTTGTCTGAATTTCTGAGATGAAGGTTGATGATTTTTATCATTAAGGGTTTTCGGACTACTGACTTTATCTTTATTGTTATTTCTATAATGTTTCGGCCGATATGTCCTCCGGCCTTTTTCAAGTGTTTGTTGAACTCGGGAACCTACACTGAACTTTGAACTACATCCTTTATTGAATCCATGGGGGTCGTCTGTTCTGATTCTGTTAACCATAACTGGGTATAAGTGTTAAGAATTCCTATATTGTTACTCGCCTGTAGTGAGGATTGAACCTGCAACCTCCAGATGATTGTCTTCTAAGAAGCTTAGGGAACCAACGCCTATAACCATTATGCTATGTGTTCTGCTTGCATCTGGTTATGGTTAACGGAATCAGAACAGGCGACCCACATGGATTCAATAAAGGACGTAGTTCGAAGTTCCATGTAGGTTCCCGAGTTTGACAAACACCTGAAGAACGCCAAGGGACATATCGGCCGAAACGTGGAAATAACAATAAAGATGAAGACAATAGTCCAAAAACCCTTAATGATAAAAAAGATTTTTTTTTTTTCAATTGAGTAATAGAAAAGAAATGATAGCAAATATTCTGGACAGTTCAAGCAATGAAGGGGGATCCATATTTTTTAATATGCAAGGATTCTAGCCAATTTTTCCCCTGCTTAGCAAAGAAATCCAGAAAACAATGAAATATTCACTGGCCTGAGTTACACATTTGTCTATTAAGATAATGTATACTACTTCCTTCAATTTCTCACTCTCTAACAATGTTCCCAATCTATTATTTGGATTTCATCAAGAGTAAATAACATGGACACTTCTCCCTCAAGATATAGTATTCATTAATCAAATGTTTAACAAGTATGTTCATTGGAGATACCTTCATTGTTTATATCTTAAAATTGGCATTATATATATATATATATATATATATATATATATATATATATATATATATATATGTGTGTGTGTGTGTGTGTGTGTGTGTGTCTCTCTCTCTCTCTCTCTCTCTCTCTCTTTCTATTTATATATATATATATACACGCACACATGTATATCTCTCTCAATTTATATATACATATATATGTCTCTTTCTCTCTTTATATATATATATATATATATATATATATATATATATATATATATATATAATATGTCTCTCTCAATCTCTCTCTCTCTATATATATATACAATCACAC
>OY757916.1:35612987-35662328 GCA_963585895.1 Sepioteuthis lessoniana | reverse complement strand
ATATATATACAATCACACATATGTTGACAGCTATTTCTTTTTCATCTGTGATAGCATTTGCCTTTCATTTGGCAAATTATTTTCATTGGTTTATTACGCAAAAGCAATTCTAAACCCTCAGGGTAATTTCACCCAGAAGCCTTCATAGATGATAGAGAGAAATTAATTTGGTTTCCAAAGCAACTTCAGTTCTTTCATTCTTTTTTCTTATCAAAAATTACCTTCAATAATGAATGCCTATAAACCTACAATTTATGAAAACCATAATGATTAAGGTGCATACAGTCTGCATATTAAAGACTTTATATGTAAAACACACACACACACACACACACACACACACACACACACACACACACACACACACACACACACACACACACACATGTGTATGTTTCTATATTTATGCATAAATACATATACGTGTATGAGTGTGTTTTGCATATGAAATATATGCGTATATTCATGAATGTATGTGTATATACACAACCAAGATGTGACACAAGGTCATTTTTTTAGGCAGAGTTCAAAAGCTTTGAATTCAGACTTTTCCTTCTTCAAGACAGGTTGACATACCAAAGTTCAAGAGCACAGTCCGCCCAACTATTCACCTAAAGTTGGATGGAGAATAGTTGGAGTCCTACCTTTCCTAAGGGTATTAGCATTTTGTGAAATGCAAATAGCCTTGTGCAGGATTTGAACTCAGGTTGCTATGATCATTTCCAATGATCATAACCATTACACCATAAACATAAAAACATACACACTTAGTATATCTAATATCCAAAGTGTATAAAACATAAAAATGTAGAGATGTGTTATGGTGTGATGGTTATCATCACTAGGAAATGAACTTGATGAGCAAAGTTCAAATCCTGGATGAGGCTGATTGCATTTTACTTTAAACTAATGCCTTTGAGGAAGGCATGAATCCATCTTTTTCAAGCTATGGGTAAAATATTAAAATTGAGTAACCAATCTGGGAGAAGGAAAAACTCTGAATTGTCGACCTGAAGACTGGTTTTGATTTCTTTGTTTAATGCTTGTAGTTTGAAAAACTTGACTAAGTTACGGAAACACGCAACACACCTTCCGTTCCAAACTATCTCTGTTTCTTTGAGTTCTCTTTTATAAAACCCGACTATCTCATTTGCATGAGATACCCGAGAGTCTGCGTTACTTTAAGCGAGACTAAACAAGTAAAAAAGCGACTGTGCGTCGCCATTTTGGCTTTTTTGTTTTTCCTTTTCAGCCACACGCAAGTCCGGTAAGTCAAAATCATGATTTTTCCCCACAATGCTATATCAGCCTTTGCTGGTTATTTAATGCTAAAGCCATATTTGTAGAAGAACAGTAGTGGTACTATTTAATCCATAGCTGGTGGAGAATAAGGGGGTTCATATATTTTCCAAGGGTATTAGTCCAAAAGTGAACATAATAATGCAAAAAATGTTTGAATATGTTTACTTCAATGTCACAGTGCAGAATGTTAGTCACGACAGAATCAGAACTACCCCATCCCCAGGAGGTATATAAAGTATATAAAATAGAATCATTGAATCAATTTCAAATTCTAGCCAAGGTAGTTCATAATCACTTTTATACACTCACTACTCAGCCTTTGTTTGCCCAGTTGGCTGGGGCTGTAGAATACACCGACTGCACCTGTGCAGAGGGGTAACCCCTCCCCCACAACAAGTGTTCTGATATGACACTAAACAATCTAATGGTGAGGTTCCAGTGATGCTGAGGCTTTGAGGAATGCAGAGCACCCTTTCATTGCCATTGCTTCCAGGTCCACTCTGGCCCGGAATTGTAGCACCTGATAGGGCCCTAACACTTATGCCTAAACAGAATTGTTTGAGTTAGAACTGATTAAACTGAATAGCTTGAAATAGAAATGTTTTTGACAATTAAACTGTACCCTTATGCTAAACTGAAATGTTTGAAATGGAACTGTTTTTGACTTTGAAACTGTACTTATGATAAATTGAATTGTTTAATATAGAATTGCTTTAACATTTAACTGTGTGTAAACCAGATCTATACTTACACTAAATTGAATTGTTTGAATTAGAACTGTTTGAATAAACTGAATTGCTTGAAATATAAATGCTTTTGACAATTAAACTGTGTACTAATGCTAACTGAATTGTTTGAAATAGAACTGACTATTTGCATAATGAATTTAGCATTAAATAACCTACAAAAGTTGATATGCCATAAAATCCAACCAACCTTTGCTGGGGGTTAAAGTATAGTAACTGTTACTCTCCTGCTGTATTTTCTGATAGAACATGCCTAAATGAGTATGATCCTGGAGATTCAAAGCCAGCAGTTGCATCTTTCCCATAGTACCAAAGGAAGAGTCCAATACTAGCATGGTGTTCCTCATTAAACTGACGATGTGCTGCATAGAATGAAGCTAGATTAAATAAGGGTACAATGTGACCAAATACATCTTGAAACATCTTTCTTGGAGAGGAGCTGGGTATCACCAAATAAGTTTCATTGCCCTGAGAACACACTTGGATTGATTGATTTTAATGTCATATCAACCAGTCTAGTGTTATTTTATGACGAGTGGTAAGAGAATTGCACTCATTTTATGCTCATATTTAAATTTTTGGTGAAGTTTTTTCTGAAGATTTTTTTTGCACATTTGAATACAAATATTTTTTAAACAGTTTTATTTGACCCATAGATGAGACACTAACAGGTTCTACCACTCTAAGTCAGAGCATATCTGGGAGTAATGGTAATGAAGAGGTATCCCATGCACCCCAGATCTCAAGAACTGTAGCCTCACCATCAGATGCAGTCTAGTGTCATACTAAGGATATACCTTTTGGGGTGGTGGTGAGGAAGGCTTACCCCTCAGCAGGAGAGACAGTCAGTGTATTCTTAAGTCTACTGACATGGCTGAATATCTAGAACTTATTCTGGTATAAAGGCAATGCAGGATATCAGTGGGAGAAATAGATATGATTTCTTAATTCTATTCTAACCTACTTGAAGCTATAAAGGAAGCGTTTTCTTTTTATTGCAGTACTTTGGATCTCAAATCCCCGTTTGAATAAAATGATACTTCAGTATTTTATCTCACTTCAAAATGCGCAAAAGAAAAAATTTAAAAAAAGCACTGAGTTTTATCATCCCCATCCTTAATATTTTGTTTCCAAGTTGGAGTTCAAATTCTTTTAGTAGTCAGATACATTCTTTTCAGATTGTATTTGATGAGTTTAGTAAGATCTTCTCAGCTTACAAAGCTGCAAAGAAGTTTAATGTATATTGTTTAATTTATTTTGTGTAGCATGGATAGAATTACTAAGCATGTTGGATAAATCTAATCCAAATGTTACAAAACTTTTCTTGTTCAGCATGTATTCTAAAATAAAAAAATTAAAAAAAAACATCTATATTAGAGGAAAATGGAAATAAATCTGATTGTACAAATACACACACACACACACACACACACACACACACACACACACACACACACACACACACACACACACACACACACACATATGTGTCTCTGTGTGTTCAATATGTGTGTGTATATATATATATATATATATATATATATATATATATATATATATATATATATACGTACACACACTTATATTGTGTACAATATATACATATATATTTATGTGTGTGTGTAATAAATGTGTGCGTGTGTGTATATATATATATATAGATATATATATATATATATATATACACACACATACTTATTGAACACACCCACACATATATGTATGTATATATTGTACACATATATACGAAGGTCAAAACAGGTGTACGGTGTTCTGTATGTTGCATGTGAGTGTTTACCCGATTTTCTTGTCATGGTTATTACATTATCATATACGTAATTCCTCTACTTGATTCAAATTACATATATATATATATATATATATATACACACACACACACATATTTTACACACACATGCAGATACATATATGTGTCTGTGTGTGTGCACCTGTGTCTGTGTACAATATGTATGTACATATATATATGTATATATATATATACATAAAGTAAAGTTGGCGACTGTAGTCGAGGGCGACCTGAAGGCTCCCTTTACAATAGCTATTATAAGTGTAAGGAAGGGTGCTACTCCTTTCCTTGGATTACTCCACTTTACCCTTGATTCATACCTTATAATGCTGATTGTTAAGTAAGGAGATATCAAGTACTATTTTTTGAGTCTTGGGTATGACACGACCTGGGATTGAACGCAGGTCTCTGGGATCATGGGAGAACACTTTACCTTTTAGGCGAGTGGGTGTGTGTACAATATGTGTGTAGGAACAATATATATAACTAAAAGTTACAATGTAAAATAAAAATATGAAATAAATACATTTTTTCTATGGGAGGCAGTCTTCCGTGGTGTAGTGGCTAACATACTGGACTGCAACATAGTAAACAAGTTTGAACTCCAGTCATATATTACATTCACTTTCAGACTAAAACCCAGAGGATATATTATTACATCCACTTTCGGACTAATACCCATAGGAAATATTATCACATTCACTTTCGGATTAATACCCATAGGAAATATTATTACATCTACTTTTGGACTAATACCCATAGGAAATATTATCACATTCACTTTCAGACTAATACCCATAGGAAATATTATTACATTCACTTTCGGACTAATACCCATAGGAAATGTTATTAAATTTACTTTCGGATTAATACCCATAGGATATATTATTACATCCACTTTCAGACTAATACCCATAGGATATATTATTACATTGACTTTCGGACTAATACCCATAGGAAATATTATTACATTCACTTTCGGACTAATACCCATAGGAAATGTTATTAAATTTACTTTCGGATTAATACCCATAGGATATATTATTACATTCACTTTTGGACTAATACCCATAGGAAATATTATTACATTCACTTTCGGACTAATACCCATAGGAAATGTTATTAAATTTACTTTCGGATTAATACCCATAGGATATATTATTACATTCACTTTTGGACTAATACCCATAGGAAATATTATTACATTGACTTTCGGACTAATACCCATAGGAAATATCACATTCACTTTCGGACTAATAAGTAAAGCTGGCGAGCATAGTCGAGGGTGACCTGAAGGCTCCCTTTTCGATAGCTACTACACCAAGGTGTAGGGGAGGGCACTACTCCTTTCCCTGGATTGCTCCACTTTACCCTTGATCCGTACCTTACAATGCTGAGTGTTAAGCAAGGAGGCATCAAGTACCATTTTTTGAGTCTTTGGTATGACTCAACCTGGGATTGAACCCAGGTCTCCCGGGCCATTGGTGAACACTCTAACCGCTAGGCCAATGTCCGGTTACCTACATATAGCTTGAACTAGACCGTGAGGTCTTGTGCTATACAAGGGGTCTGAAAAGCAGCTCGCCCAGCCGAAGGTTGCCCAGCTGAAGCTGGGGGCCTATTCGGCCCCGAGTCTGCTCTTGATTTCAATCGCCCATCCGGCACAAATGCCAGACGGCCCAGCCAAAAGGCTGAGAAGCGATTCGGACTAATACCCATAGGAAACATTATTACATTAACTTTCGGACTAATACCCATAGGAAATGTATGAACTCCCTAATTCTTCCCACTATGGGTTAAATGATACTACTACTGTTCCTCGACAACAATGGCTTTTACATTAATAACCCATGAAGCTTGGTATGCCATTAAACCAAGTAACTAATTAATATTTAGGATAGAGCAATGAGAGAATAAAATATATACTGTGGTTAAATCACTTTTTAAAAACATTTAGAACTGAATGGTTTGCTCAAGCTTTTTTGGCCCAGTCACAATCATCAGATGCTTGTCTATTTTGAGTTGATGATAAAAAAAAAATCATTGTAAAATTGACTGCTGGTGTTAACTGTTCAGTTCTAGATGTTTTTAAAAAATGATTTTAAAGAGGCAATTTTAACCATGGTCTATATTAAACTCTCTGTCTCTGTCTCTGTCTCTCCCTCTGTCTCTCTCTCTTTCTCTCTCTCCCTTTCCATCTCTCTCTCTCACCCCTCTCTCTTCCCCTCTTCCTCTCTCTCTCTCTCCAATTTGAATATATAAAGAGATATGCATATACTGACAATGATAAGAAATGCTAGAAGCAAATGTTGGCAATAAAATTTGAGTGCTTGGCTGCTCGCAAGTAGAGCAGTATAAAAATTAAAAAGACAATGACTCATTTTCTTATCACTGTTACTATAATGAGATTCTTCTCCTGTCTGATGATTGTGGCATCTTGTGCCATATGAAACTCAGAAACAGCAATAAGGATATGAGTAACTGTCTTTTTAGTTTTTATACTATATATATATATATATATATATATATATATATATATATATATATATATATATATATATATATATATATATCTTTAAGAAAAAAACAAAACCGGTCACATTAGGATTATAAATTTATTTCTATCCTGTTATGTGTTTTTGATAAAATCAAACAACACGAAAAAATTAATTGGACTTCTTCAGATCTTATGGATAAAATAATTCAAAATAGGCACAGGAAAGAAGGGTGGGAGGGGATAGAAGAGGGGTGAAGAGTTTTCTCCTCATTTACCCCACTTCCGTTTTTTTTATTTTATTGCCAGTTGGAATTATAGTGAATTAATTTTTTTATTTTTATTTTTTGAATTCTAAGTACTTTTTGACTTAAAACTCAAGATTTAATATTAATTTTGATAAAATAACTTTATTTAATAACTTTACGTAAGGATACAGTAATAATTATATTAAATTGAATTCAAAAATGTCAGTTAAATTGAGCTCTTTACTAGGAAAATTTAAATGTTCACTGTTGAATGGTTTTTTTGTCCTGATGGAATTACTCCCAACTCCGGTTTAACTGGACCGAATAATACTCATATATATATATATATGTGTGTGTGTGGGGGGGGTGTGTGTGTACTTGGTACCTAACTTTAAAATTATATATATATTCATACATTTTAGTCAATAAAAAATAATTTGAATTGCAGAAAATTACTAATAATTCTTTTTTTATTATTTCATAAATTGAAAAAATATCTATCAATAAGAAACAAATGTTTGATGTTTCTTACCAACATTGTATGTTAGGATCAACATCAAACAAACCGACTCTCATTTCCTCTTCAATGTATAAAAATCCCTATATTTTTATTACATTTAATGATAGTAAGAAAAGAAAATCCCAATTCATGTAAATATGAAACTGAAGACTAGATCAAAAATGTTTTAACAACTGAAGAATGATTTTTTCAAACAGAAATTTAAAATGTATCAGTAGGTAACTCTTTATATTTGATTTCAAGTTTATGATCACTGGATATAGAAGCCAATTTTCTCTTTCACATAATTTCTGATAAATATCAAGACAATTTTTATGAGAAGGTTTCAAACCCAATTATAATATCTGTGCTTAATAATGGAAAATAAGTTTAATTTCTATTTCATAGTAATCAAAAGCTCTACTGCAATAAGATTCGTTTCTTTTATGCTGGCTTTACATATACTTTTTCATATGTATAACATCTCATGATATACAATTGAGTCATAGTATATAGTTTGGGATATTGCATAGCTTTTAACACTACAAGAGATCAAAGCTGCATATGAATGAGAAAATGCAAGATGATGGTTTTGATTACTATCATATAACCTTCAGTTTCTTTGTTGCTATGGAAATATTTGATCTATATATATCAAAGTAAAACCATCAATGCTTTTGAATAAATCTTTATTTGTGAGACTTTTACATTAGAAACAGTTAAAGCTGCTATAATTTTTAAAAGTTTACTAGAATAAACTTGTTCACTAGAATCAGTTCAGGGTTCAAATTTGAGCCTACAAGTGAACATTTAGATCTTTAGTCTTTTCCTCACAAGAATCAGTTCAGCATATTTTGATAAGAACCTGTATATTGTTTTTGTTTCTTTGGGTTTTATGGCATATAAACCTTTGTAGGTTATTTAATGCTAAATCCATTTTTATAAAAATAAACAATTCAGTTTAGCATAAGTAAAAGTAAAGTTGGCAACCATATTCGAGGGCAACCCGAAGGTTCCCTTTTCAATAGTTACTATAATGAGGTGTAGGGGGAGGGTGCTACTCCTTTCCCTGGATTGCTCCACTTTACCCTTGATACATACCTTATATCGCTGAGTGTTAAGCAAGGAGGTATCAAGTACCATTTTTAAAGTCTCTGGTATGACATTGGCGAACACTGTACCCACTAGGCCAATGAGCTGGTATTTAGCATAATTACACAATTTAATTGTCAAAAACACTTCTATTTCAAGCTATTCAATTTAGTCAAATAACTCAGTTTAGCATGCATACACAATTTAGTTCTATTTGACCCACAGATAGGACCTGGGAGTGATGGCAATAAAGGGGTACTCTGCATTCCCCAAAGCTCCAGAATTACTGGAACCTCACCATCAGATTGTTTAGTGTCATATCCAGGACACTCTGCAGAGAAGCAGTCAGTGTATTCTACAGCTCCAGCCAAATGGGAAAAATCTGTATATTGAATATATTGCAATGGCAATAAAGGGGTACTCTGCATTCCTCAAAGCTCCAGCATTACTGGAACCTCACCATCAGATTGTTTAGTGTCATATCCAGGACACTCTGCAGAGAAGCAGTCAGTGTATTCTACAGCTCCAGCCAAATGGGAAAAATCTGTATATTTGAATATTTGTAACACTTCTAAAGTTTAAGGACATGAATATGACTACCTGTGACTTATATAATCCTTAAGAGGATGTATTATTTTTTTTACAAATTACTGTAGATGACGTGCTGTAATACAATCCACAGGAAAATTGAAACAAGTCTAAGTTTACAAAGTTCAGAGAATTCAGTAACAGAAAGTAGAAATTACAGTTTTGTTTTTTTTTTATGTGTGGAATTTAAATTTGATCGTTAATAACCAAAGCAGGCATTTAAATTTGAAATTTCAAACATGGTCTTTGCAGTTAGAATTCATCTTTTATTACATTACAGGGTGTTTCCCTATACTCTGATTATTATATCATTGACTATATTCCTAATATACTCTATATATTATAAAAATTAACTCTATGGACAGTGATACACCTATTACTGAAACAGGAAAAATGGACTCGAGCGACAACAAAAAAAAATTCAAAAAGTTTCTTTCTCTTAGTTTAAATTCAAATTTGAATAATTCCTAAGTAAATGAAAGCTTGAAAATTTTTTTTAAAAGGCTTGATTTATCTTAACAAATCAATAAATAAAGCCTATTGTATAGAATACTTATAACTAAGCAGCTATTTCAAAAAATTCTTTTTATCCAAGCTACTCATGAAAAAATAATAAAAACACAAATACATTCTATTTCTTTATGACAAATGTAATGGTGTTTTGTTTAAAACTTTAAGAATTCTTAAACAAACTATAAAAGAAACTTTAGAAGATGTGTCAATGGAATTTTGTGTATAACAGTCCTTTTGTGTCAGCAAATTATTTTATTATTTCCTGACAACAAATAATGCCTTTATCAGTTTTCAATGCATTTTTATTGTAAAATCATTTGCAATACATTCACATTATTTATATAATAACCCTATTCTGTGAGTATTGCATTAATTCCTGATCACTAACAATACTCTTTCTCTGATTTTCACTATATATGTAAATATATACAAAAGATCACTAAGTCTGTAGTCTGACACATAATTATTACCTGATTTCTGATCTGAAATTTTCACTGTAAAAAGGTTAAAACTACAGTAAGGATAAATTGATGTCAAACCTTTTTGGGCCTTATTTTTCTGATGCAAGTATCATGGGAGAACAAGAAAAGTTTTGGTAAATGAGCCAAAACATTTCTCGTTTAATAATAAAGTCTAAAAATTCAGCTTTGGGTTGACCTTACTGCGTTTTTAACCTGGACTAATGTTATTCAATTTATATGATAAACATCACTGAATTAAGTGTAACGAAAAGGAAGATTATGTTGAACAGTAAATGTTTGTTTTGTGAAATAAATGCTTTTTTTGTCATGAATCTGTGAACTTATTGATATACACATGTATATATATGTGTGTGTGCGTGTGCTGTTCAAAAAGTATCAAGACTGAAGGTGTATTTACAAAAACAAAAATGAATAATTAATGAAACATGAATTTTCTCTTAAAATAGTCTCATTAGCATTCAATACACTTATTCTGGTAAGTTTTCTTTTTATTCAAAGCAACTCTGAAAAAACATTTTATCAACATAAGAAGCTCTCATACTTTTGTGAGGGGTACAAATTTAACAGTTTGTAAGTGGAATAGTGTCACTGCAGCAAAAATAGTGTGAAGGAAGCCAAAACTACTTCAGACAGAATTTGAAACCTATTCATTCATGTGATGTTAATCTAAACATGAAGGTACTTGTGGTGCAAGGGTTTTTGTTACAAGAAGTTAACCCAGCTACAGGAGTTCAAATCCTAAATAAGCTTGTTTATATTTTATATAGCACTAATATCTTTGAGAAAGGTATGAATCCAACTATTCTCTCTCCAGCTTTGGGTAAATAGTGCAGCAAACTGATCTCTTTAACCTTGATATGCCCACCAGTCTAGAAGAAGGAAAACTCAATTCAAACCAGATCTGGATAAGGATTAGTTCTGTCAGGTTATTCCTGCTCAAAATATGCTACATTAATAGCACTCCAATAGCCTAACCAGGTTATGAGATGTATCTTTTTCCTGTTTATTCAGGCATTTAAGAGGTATTAAGTATCAACAACCCTTAAATGTGGATTAGAAGATATGAAATGGGCCTGTTAATGTTGATCACAATTTAATCGGCTATTTCAACTTGGTAAATATTACATGAAACCTAGGCGGCATATATAAATAATTGTATACAACAAAATGTTTGGAATTTGTCATAGTTGGTCCATTCAGTTGCAGTAACAACCACCTTTGGGTCACCATGCATGGCATGTAATGCAAGGAAATGTGATAGAAATATCAAATAAAAGCTATGAAGGAATTTATGTATCAGGAAGTAATATCAATAAAAATATTACCACAAATCCAATTCTCAACACATGGCCTTGGCTAACAAAAATGCATTCATTGTTTTTTATTTATTTATTCTTTACTTAGTGGAAATAAATAAGCATTTTTTTATGCATTAGTCAACTAGAGTCTGCATCAAGCAATAAAAAAAATCAGAGTTTATTAACACAAGTAATTCTCTTACTGTATAAAACCAAATTAAACTATTACCTGAACCTTGTTGATTTATTAAATATCATACTAGATCCAACATGGAATACTTCAATGTTATGAGAATTATTTAGGGCACCCATCTCCTCTCCAAATAATATTCAATATATCATACTAAAAGTTGTTATATGTTTATATATAAAATAAATTTTTTACATATGTCAAGACACATCAAATTATGCTATAAAGTAGACAGTCATCAGCTTCTATGTTGGATTTTATATATCATTATTCACTGGAAAAGGGTTTAATTTGCCAGTGTCCATATCCACCCCAAGTAGCATTTACAGGTTTTACTGGACAAGCAAGGCAGTTTATATTGGTCCTATAATTGTATAAGTGAGAAATTGACTTTCACCAAGTACCGTTAAATGTGTCTACATTATTAAATTTATTTCGATCCCAGCTTGAAGCGTCCAACACGTCTAGCTACACTGAAGAGTTGTGATAAATTGAAACAGTCTGTTTGTAGATAACAATAAGATTATATATATATATATATATATATATATATATATATATATATATATATATATCATCATCATCATCATGTTGTGCTGCAAGCACGGATATTCCTAACCCTCTCTCGCCACTTCTCCCTATCATTCATTGCTTTTGGCAGGTCTTCAGGGCTACATCCCATATCCTTACATAGCTGCTATATGTATGTTCGAGCTGGTCGTCCTGCTTTTGCTTGGCCATATGCGGGGGTCCATAGGAGTACATCACTGATAAGTTCGTCCTTGCTTCTCCAGCAGTGTCCTGCGTGTCTGGTTCGTCTCACTTGTGTAGTTTTCGTGATGGGAGGCAAGTGGCCGTATACATGGTGTCTTGTGGGGTGTTGCCACCAGGACTCGTTCAATATTGCTCTCAACATTCTTGTGTAATTGCCATCTAGCTTCTTCTTCACCCGTTTAGTTAGCGTCCAATATATATATATATATATATATATATATATATATATATATGTATATATATATATATATATATATATATATATACCAATTTCTCTTCCAGTATCTCTCTCTCTCTCTCTTTTTCTTTGTGTGTGTATGTGCATATTGCTTTAGTTAAGGTTACCCTGGCACAAGGCTATATGAATGAATAACCAATGAGAATAAAACTGACCAGTAGATTTGTAAGTTTACTAGATGAGCTTGCTAACCATTCAACAATATTTATTTATTGACCCCTCCACATGAAGAGGATGTGACACAAAGTCAATTTTTTATGCAGAGTTTAACAGGTTTTAAGTTGGAATTTTCCTTCTACTATATTGGTTGCCTAGTCTTTAAGCATAGCTGGAAAGAGAATAGTTTGAGTCATACCTTCCCCATGGGTATTAGTGCTATGAGAAATGCAAACAGACTCATCCAGGATTTGAACTCTGATTGTCACATCCATTTCTTATTTCCTCACATGTATATATTTACTCAATCCATCCACCACAAGTAAGATGCAAAAAAAGGGCAATTTTTTTGCAGAATACAGCTGGTTTGAATTCAGAGTTTACCTTCTCCTAGACCGGTTGCCATACCAAGGATGAAGAGTCCAACTGTTTACTTATACCTGACAGGAGAAGAAAAGGATTCATGCCTTTCCTAAAAGCATTAGCACAAAGTAAAATGCAAACAGCTTCATCAAGGATTTGAACTTGGTTTACCAAGTCTATTTCCTATGATAGTAATTCTCATGTCATGAATGCCTATTGTATGTACGTGTCTCAAAACATTTACAAATTTTATCAGACTGCAAAAATGAATAATATCTTTTTTGGTTTAAAAATCTGTACTAAAAAGTTTGTTGAAATACAAGAACCTGACCAAGTTACAAGATGGTGGAAAATATCATTGTGCAAGCAGTGAGGCAAAAGTTTTGCAATATTTTGATTTAGTTTAGTTGGTAAATATATATATATATATATATATATATATATATATATATATATATATATATATTATATAATAGCTTTATCCTAGATATTGAGCACTCTCTATATTATATTGCACTTGGTTCGACACAAGCCCACAAAGTGATTTAGTGACAACCAATACTGTTATAATATAACACACATATATATATATATATATATATATATATATATATATATATATATATATATATATCTGTAATATCCAGTCAGTGTCCAAAGACAGTGGGTGTGGATTATTTGTGTATAGAATATATGAGGAATATCATATAACTCTATGTGAGTGCTCGATGTATGGCTATTATTACATCTCTTTTTCCTCCCAAGTTTTTTTTTCTCATACACGGAGACTGTAATCCACATTTGCTGTTTTGCAACCTCAAGTCTAACATATAAAGTCCTCTGATGATACAGAGAGGATAATAATATTCTCCGGCGAAATAAATTTATTCGGCAATTTAACCAGGTTTGAGTTTCCTTCTAATTGAACTTTATATATATATATATATATATATATCAGTTATATTTTACTGCATCTTATTAAGTTAATGGAGTTTGGTTTTGTTTGGTTTGATTTTATGGCACATCAACCATTGTGGGTTATTAATGCCAAATTCATTTTTATACATACGAACAGTTCTATTTCAAACAATACAGTTTAGTATAAGTATAGTTTTTTTGTTTACACACAGTTAAATGTCAAAACAGTCCTATTTCAATCAATTCAGTTTAGCAAAAGTATACAGTTAAGTTGTATTTGACCCATAGATAGGACCCTATCAGGAACTACCACTCTGGGCCAGAGTGGACTTGGAAGCAATGGCAATGAAGGGGTACTCCGCATTCACTAAAGCTTCAGCATTACTGGAACCTCACCATCAGATTATTTTGTGTCATATCCAGTACACTCTGCAGAGAAGCAGTCGGTGTATTCTGTAGCCCCAGCCAACAGGGCAAGCAATATTTTGGTACGTGCTTGTTTGCAGCATGCATATCATGTGACTGAAGCAGTTCCAGACACAGAAAGTACCTGCTGTGTTTGGTAGTATTGTGGTAGTTAGTGAACTGACATGTTATTCATTGCTTGACTCTGTGTGGGATTTGAAAGCTGAACAGATGAATGTGCAAGCCAATTCTGATTGGGGAACCCATACCTTACAAATTCAAACTAGGCCATAATGCCATGAAAGCAACTGAAAAATATTTATGTGAAAGATCACGGAACACTTGATCACAATGCAGTAACAAGATGGTCAAAGAAATTTTGCTTGGGTTGAAAGAACCTCAACAATCAGGCCTAAAACTGTGGATTCCAGACCACAGAGATAGATCTAGCAAGATGCTCCTGGAGAGTATCAGGCGAGCTCAGCATCTCAGTCCAGTGAGGTTTATCACCTTCATAACCTTGGCAAAAGCATCTGAATCTCCCTAATTGTGCCTCACGTTAAAAAAATATTGCAAAACTTTTGACTCACCCAAGTATTTTGGGGATGGTGTTATATATGTCAGAGCAAACATAAGTGGGGTAAGATGATATTCAAAAATAAAGTTCAACCCTGTTAAATAAGACGAAGGGAGAATTATAGATTCTTGATAACTAGTTAATCTGAACCCTAAAGATTCTCTCATTTCCTATCTGATATAGAAATACACAGTCTGCCAAATAGACATGAGAAAAAAACTGAAAGAGGGACTACAAGATAAGATTACGTAAAGGATTAAGTTTAACTTTAAGGAGGAAATTTCTCCAATTGAAAGGAAAAGAAGAAGAAGAAAAAGAAGAGATACATTTCTTTACAGTGTGCTTAATCAAAAAGTCAGCTATAGCACCTTGGGTAATTATGATCCAATCCAATGGTGGATAGCGTTATCTTTGTGAATCAGGAAATGTTTATATCAACTAGGCTGACATAATTCCCTGGGGAACTGTCTGAGAGTTAAGGCATAGATTTATAAACTAAAATTTCCACCCCTTTCTCTCTGATATAAGCATGAGTAGGACAAAGGCTTTGCTGTTTGTATAAGAAACCAGTAGCAAAAGTAGTACATTTTCAGTGGTCTGATAAAATCAAGCTCAACTTTAGATAAAACGGGGCATTCCAAAAGTTAGATTTTATAAGAGTCTGATCACTTTCCTTTGTTAATGAAAAACTTAAAAGATCCAGTTTGTTCTTGGAATTTCCTTTTTAAGTGTTTAAAATAAAATAAAAGTTGGTGTTTAAAAATTATACTTGAAGGTGTTGGGCCTACTTAAGAAGGGAACATAATGCAGGAATCAATAATGGGGTCAATTTTAACCCCTAGGGGTAAATGGGACTTCCAAAAGGTTGATAAATTAGAAATGGGCCAAGAAATATGGTAGAAGGGTTGAAAGTTGACATCATGAAATAAAAATAGTCTAATTACCTATGTTGAATGATAACAAAAACAAACAGATAATCCACTTTCGCCTCTTCCTTAAATTTCATGAGATATATCAATTTATTATGCCGTATTTTTATGTATTTAGATAGAGTCAAAAACTTTTATACTGAATTCCAAAATTATGTTCAATGTTTTGGTACATTTCTCATGATTTTGATAATAACAATATGCAGTCTTTCCTTTATATGTTTATTTTTTAAGAGTTATATTCACAAACGGGGAAGATAGAGAACAAAAGTTCCATATACAATCTTCCTCACTAATGTATATAGAAACTGCATGTTTACTTATTTATTTATAGTACATACCTGGGTGTTGTTGAGGGATCAAGAATTCAATGAAGGGGTTAATGATTTAAAAAGTTTAGCCATCTCTGACCTTGGGCCATACATATCCCACAAGTCATAACACATAGAATATCATTTCTAAACTTTCTTTAATGCTTTAAAAAAAATTTCAATAAAAAAAAGTAATTCCCCTCTTGGTTGGACTAAGAACTTTCCAGGTTAATGCATTCCAATGATCAGAATTCAACTTATTTAATATTGTCTATTAATACTATGTAGAAATTCCTTTTATGATGTAAATGAGGCTAAATGTAAAAAAAATTAAAAAATAAAAAAAAAAAAGAGGAAAAAGAATGAGTTTACAAAGATTGAGTAACACCAATATTTTGAGTTGGGAGAATTTGCTTATCTTGTGAATCAGCATTCAAAATTTTGGCCTTTACCTGAGCTTGAACATTAAATGTTATTAATAATATACTTGATTTATATAATTACACAGACATTATATATATATGTAAACAAAATGTTTCACAATATTCTAAATTTTAAATTCAGTTTGGTTTGGTTTGGTTTCATTGTTTAATGACATATCAACTTTTGTGGGTTATTTAATACTAAAGCCATCATTGTAAGAGAATGTTAGTGGTACAATTTAACCCATAGCTAGAGGGATAAGGGGTTTAGACTTTTCACAAGGGTATTTATCATAAAGTGAATTTAAGCTTGACTGGAGTTTGAACTCACTTACTATAATGTTGCAGTCCAGTATGTTAGCCACAACACCACAAAGAGTTCCCCTCCTTATAATTTGAAGTTGCATGTGTTTAAAAAATACAATTTTCTCATGGATACTAACTTTTAAATTATTCCTTGTTTTAAATAATGGAGAAGTGAAAAAATTGTTTCTCTTTTTCCCCAGTTCACCAATAAAATCCTTTTCATTACTTTATGAACAATGTACTTCTTTGCAAGGAATCTTTAATATTCTCAATGGAAGTTGTGAGCTTCATATATTCCTTGAAGAATATCTTGATACCAAGCAAACAGTAATGCTGATAGATCAAAATTGAAAGCCTCATTAAACACATGTGAAAACATTTCTTTTACTAATGCATGTAGAAACTGCATGTCTACCTATATACTTGTGTAATGAATGATTTTTAAGACCAATTTTCCCCTTGTATAGAAGGAGTTGTTCATTACTCAAGATATGTTTTTGAAACGCCTATGCTTACCTTGTTTCTTGGCCTAACCTTGCCATAACTTTGATCCAAAATGTCCTTGCATAGTCTCTACCTGAACAAAGGCTATAAGTTAAAATGATAAAAGCTTTTACTTAACATTGTTTATTCTCTATAATAGCTGTGAATATATATACAACTTTTATAAACAGTATACAAAGTCACACAAAATCTTCTATTGTTTAAAACTTTCAAGATGGTGTAGAGTGATTTTATCTTAAAAAAGAGTAAATAATGTCACCTAAGCAGGCTTAATCAATTACTTACGTTATTATGATTATTAATGCTATTGTGTATCAGTAGTCAGGTTTTAGTAAGTTTGGAATATCCAGGTAAACAAGATAGGCTACATCAATGTTTTGACTAAATTGTTTATGTACTGAATTGCATTGATTTTGATTGTATTACTGTAGTTTTCAAAGTATAAGTATTTGAATGTTTTCTCTTTATTTCATTGGATGTTAAAGAAAGATTTTTGTAGGCTAGCATAGCCAAAAATTAGTGGTTGTTCATTAGATGCAATATACTATAAAAACACCTTTTTGTGGTTAAAAATTTGGGATCATTCATTACTTGAGTATATACTGTATTTATCTATTGTCCATACCAGAGGGTTGATGAGGGATCAAGTATTCTCTGAAGAAGTCAATAGTCTAAAAAATTTTGGCAATCTCTGACCAAGAACCACGTATTAAAATTAAAGACATAACAGTATAGCTTCAAAGAGATGGTTACCCCAACAAAAGGATCTGACAGAAATTAGAATAAGGAATGTTTGAAATAGAAAACATGTTAAAATTTATAAAAGTTAGCAACAATCTTTAAAAACAATAGGAGGCAAACACTAGAAAATTAAAAGATAAAATAATATTTATGTGAAAGCAGATCAGTTCAAAAAATTTTATTCTATTAGAAAAAAATCCACTCAAAAAATTGACAGAAAAGTTTGTTACAAGAAATTATAAAAGTCCCTGAAAGATGAAAAACAATATCACTTTAGAAGCCAGTAATATTGCGCTAACTTGAATATAATTAAATAGAAAAAAATCAGTATTTATTAAAGAATAAATGATTATAAAGAAAATTTCAGGTGCAACCAATAACAAATTTTCTTTGAAAATTTTATCTTAAAGACTTTAATAAAACATTGAACATTTCCATTCTTTCAAATTTCCATTCTTTCTACATAGTATTAGGCAATTATTTGCCATATATGTATATATATATATTGGACATTGGCATAATGATTAGAGTGTTCACTAATGGCCTGGGAGACCAGGGTTCAATCCCAGGTCGAGTCATACCAAAGACTCAAAAAATGGCACTTGATGCTTCCTTGCTTTACACTCAGCATTATAAGGTAAGGATCAAGAGTAAAGTGGAGCAATCCAGGGAAAGGAGTAGTGCCCTCCCCTACACCTCAGTGTAGTAGCTATTGAAAAGGGAGCCTTTGGGTTACTCTCGACTAAGGTCGCCAATTTACTTATATGCGTGTGTGTGTGTGTGTATATATATATATATATATATATATATATATATATATATATACACACATATATATATATACATATATACATATTTATAATTATGTCATTTCCTGAAATGTTACAATTTGTGTAAACTTCTTTAAACAGTGTACCAGCTCTTAAAATAAAGAGGGCACATCTGAAGAAAGAATCAAATGAAATATTGAGGTAATGAGATCAATAGTTTGAACAACACTTGAAATGATAATGATACCTTCCTTGCTTATGGGAAGCATATTTGAAGAAGGTAGTAGAATGGATTGGCTGAAGCATTGTGGTTGCAAAAAAAAAAAGAATGGAATTAATAATTTGCTCAAAACTTGGAATGATAATCTCTTCTTTCCTTATGGATTGCATATACAGTATAAATATTTTAATACACAGACAATTTGCTTCTAATCAATTGGTTTTAAGAGTTAAAATGCAGACATTACTCCATTTTAATTAACATAATACAACATGCATTTATTAGTTCTGAATATGAAATTTCTGGAAAATGTTAATTTTTTATTCTTCTAAAATTTTATTCAAAATTGATCAAGGAGATTGAAAAGGCAAACTGACTTTGCTATTTGGAAGAGTCGCCAAACTAATAAAAGTACCAACTTTTTAAAATGCTCCTTGCAATCTTGGGCAATAAAAAAGACTACTATGCTTATTCAAATACTTATGATCAGTACTTTCTATAGGTTAATGTGCATAAAAGCAATAGAAAGTCGTTGAACAAGCTCAAAATTTATTTTTATTGCCTAAAATTGAAGGGGTCAAGAAACTACCATTGCTCTTTGCCATAAATTTTCCACTGATGCATAAAAATGACTCAGAATCAGATTAAGGCTGAATGGTATAAACAACCCCAAATTTTCTGGCTATAACAACCAAAATCTACTCATAAAATAAAAGGGTGTGATCAGTGTATTTGTCACTGTTTGTTTTTTTGTTTTTTGTCTAGTTAGTTTTTTCTTTAATATCAGTTTTGGTTTAGTTTCTTTGTTTGATGGCAAATCAACCTTCATGGGTAATTTAATGCCAAAGCCATTCTTGTTGTAGAACAGCAGTGATACTATTTAACTCATAGCTGGGGGAGGGGAATAAGGGGGTTCATACTTTTTCTAACACTATTAGTCTGAAAGTAAATGTTACAGCATTACTGGAGTTCAAACTCACTTACTTTGAGGCTGCAGTCAGCACTTTAGCCATTACACCATGGAGACTCCCCTATTTCTGTTTGATAAGATTAGTAAACATTATATGGAATAAAAAAGAGGCATTTATAAGTTATTACAATATAGAGAGTAAATCTGAAGAAAACTGGAGAAAGAATCCGCTAAAACATTGGGGTAATGAGAAAAATAATAAGATCAACAGTTTAAACAATACTTGGAATGATAATGATCCCTTCCTTCCTTCCTTACAGATTGGATACCTGAAGAAGGCAGTAGAATAGTTGGTTGAAGCATTGTAGAAACAATAAAAGCATAAAAAAGAATAAGATAAAAATTTTACACAACACCTGGAATGATAGTGATCCCTTCATTTCTTATGGATTACGTAACTGAAGAAGGCAGTAGAATGGATTGGTTGACACATTGCGATAATAATAAAACCAACCAAAAGAATGAGATCAATAGTTTAAACAACACCTGGAATGATTATAACTTATCTCAAAATCATAGAAATACATTGAGACAGATAATCATCTCTTCTTCAGCTGGCAATATTAATCCATGGAAACGTGCAGTAAACTGGTGCATTTGTGTGATACACATTAAATTCTTGTGCCTTCAGGCAAAAATGCATGTAAAAATCTTTTACAGTTAATCATTTTTTATGTTACTTTTTTCCATTCAGAGGAAAATATATTTCATGCACATTAGAGAAATTGTTTGCCGACAGAAGTTACAAAAGAAAAAAAAGTGTGGATTCTTGATTAAACAAGACAATCATCTTTACCTAAGCATATACATAGGTTTTTATTTATACATATATGCCTTGTAAAATCTTTACCAAAGTATATATATATATATATATATATATATATATATATATATATATATATATATGTCTAGTAAAACTTTTACCTAGGCAAATACATAGTTTTTTATTTATACATATATGTTTAACAAAATCCAGATATTTTGATTTCAGGGAAGGAATATACCTATATCTTTCTATATAAACATGTGTCCAGATTATTATTTAAAAAAGAAAGCATTTCTTTATCATAGATGGATTGATTGATTTTTAACAGTATGTCAACCTGTCTAGGATTATTTTATGCCAAGAGGTTAGGAAATCACATTCATTGTACTTTCATATTTAGATTTTTTGTGTAGTTGTTTCTTGAGAGGTTTTTTTGTTGTTTTTGTTTTGTTTTTTGCATACAGTCCTGTCAAACATGAATAAATCTTAAACAGATCAATTTGACTCAGAGATGGGATCCTAACAGGTACTGGATCAGTTTGGATCAGGGAGTAATGACAATAAAGGGGTATTCCACACTCCTCAGATCTCCAGATAGGTCACCATAACAATTATCTAACACTACTAATTCTATCAAAAATTAATCATTTGTTTGTACACAGTCAAATGGTAAAAAAAAAAAAAAAGATTCTAACAGGTACTACCACTCTGGATTAGAGTGCACCTGGAAGTAAGGGCAATGAAGGGGTACTCCACATTCCTCAAAGTTCCAAGAGTGGGCTTTATCGCCAGATAAAGTTTAGGATATTTGTTGAAGGGAGGGGGCTACCTCTCTACAGAGATGCAGTCAATGTATTCTCCAACCCTCGCCAACTGAGTTTGTAGGTTGGTTGGTTGTGTTTTACAGCATATCAACTCTTGTAGGTCATTTAATACCAAAGCTTGTTTTTATATATATATATATATATATATATATATATATATATATATTAAATGTATAATTGTTATGGTTACCTATCTACACGATAATCAACTCTTCCTCCTTCATAAATACTAACCCTATTTACTCTTGGGGAGACTTCCTCCCAGCAGTTAAACCTGACAGTTTCTAATGGACCTTTCTACCTGCTATACTGACATTCTTATTTTGAATATATGTTCTGTTTATTCAATACACTTGTTCCACCGACTTTCTCTTCTTTTGTGTCTTCTTTCTGGCCCCTAATAGGCTACAACAATATAATTTGTAAATGAATAGTTTGTAGATAACATTATCTTTAAATGAACCAGAGTTTATTAATTTGAAAACAGTTAAATGGTTCCAAGTATTTCTTTCTAACATTAATAGTTTTATTTGCACACCATTAAATGACTTCAATCATTGCTAATTAACACTAGTAATTTCATTCAACAGTATTCATTTGTTTGCACACAATTAAATAGTGCCACGTAGAGAAAATAATTAAATACTTTTATTTGAGGCATAGATAGGAGCCTAACATGTACTACTACTTAGAGTGAACCTGGGAGTAATGGCAATAAAGAGGTAATCAACATTCGTCAAAGCTCCCGGACAGGAGACTCATCATTAGAAGGTTTAGTCTCATATCTAGGAAACTCATTGGGGTGGGGGTCTTATCCGACTGCAGACATGTAGTTTGTGTATTTTACAGCCCCAGCCAACTGGGCTTTATATATTAGTACTATATAAGTAAAACTCATCCCTTAGGGAAGTTCAGGAAAAAAAATATAACCCACCTAATGGTTAACTTGGGTGATAGTCAAATTAGAGATTAAAGAATTTATCCACAACACTTAATATACACACTTATCTCTGTGCATGTCAATTCAAACTTATCCTTATTTCTTATCTACATACTTATCCCTGAAAAATACCCTTGATAAGTTCATTATACACATCCAAATAGATATGAATAAAAATAATATACACTGAATCAATGTCCATATAGACCTATACATATTTTCTATCAATAAGAGGATGCTGAAAAGGTCTCAGTCCAGCAAAGCAGAGAATGATCTTGAGTCATGTCAATACTACTCCACATATTTATCCAGAAGCTCAACACACAAGACACATAGATTCTTAAGATCTTTTTACCTTTCAGAAAAAAAAAAAACAACAAAAGTTAATTCTCTTCTTGGTTGAGTTGAGTACTTTTCAACACTACATATTAATCCATGTTATGCATTCTTTGTAAACATAAAGATTAATAACGAACTTATTAGCTATGTCAATAAAAACCTATACTTACTTCCTCTCTATATACTTATCACTGAAAATCCTTATATATATATATATATATATATATATATATATATATATATATATATATATATCTGAGGATTCACCTTTTTACAGCCATTATTCTCAGAGCAGAAGTGCCTATTACAGTCTCATTAATGGGTCAAATAAATATGCTTAAGATAATTTTGAACTTGATTTATACATTGAATTTTAAAACACTGATATTTCAACTATTTGTAACCATATAATAGTATGCAAATTATTAGGATAAGATAGGAATAATATAAAGGCTTATAAATTATGAATATTACATAGGAATAGTTAATTTTAGTTTAATAATGGTTATCAAATTATTATCATGAAATAAGAACAGTTACTTGAAACCATATATATATGTATGTAAAGTAAAGTTGGTGACCTTAGTCGAGGGTGACCCAAAGGCTCCCTTTTCAGTAGCTACGACACTGAGGTGTAGGGATGGGCGTGACTCCATTCCCTGGATTGCTCCCCTTTATCCTTGATCCTTACCTTATGCTGAGTGTTAAGCAGGGTGGCATCAAGTACCATTTTTTGAGTCTTTGGTATGACTTGACCTGGGATTGAACCCTGGTCTCCTGGACCATTGGCGAACACTCGACTCATTAGGCCAATGGCCCTTGCATGAGCCATATGTAATATTAGGTCAATTTTTAAACATTGATCAGTTTAACAGGTTTGAATTCAGATTTTTCCTTCTTAGACTGGTTGCCATACCAAGATTAAAGAACCCAATCTGCCATACTATTTGCTCACAGCTGGATTCATACCATTTCCAAGAGTATTAGCATTTTGTGAAATGCAAACAGCCTTGTACAGGATTTTGAACCGGGTTGCAGTGTCCATGTGTGCCTTTTCTACTTAAAACCATATAGCTCTATGAAAATTATTCCGATAAAAATACTTGCTTAACTATGATTTTTTGCAAGTGATTAAGTCATAATAGCTATTTGAAACCATATAATTACCTACAAAACAAAATAGAAACTGATTTTAGCATTAAATAACCCAAGTACTGACATGCCATAAAACCAACTATATATATATATATATAGTTTGTTGGTTTAAAGAGGGTGCCTGTGATGTAATTGTAACCATCATAGACAATGGCTATGGCAACCAAAGTTCAAATCCTTGACTGGGTTATTTGTATTTCACATTGTGCTAATATCTTTGGAAAAGTATACATCTTATAATTCTCCTTCCCACTCTGGATAAATTGTAGGGAAGACTGAGTTCTTTAACCAGGGTATGTCAACCAGTCTAGGAGAAGAAAAACTCTATATTCAAACTTCTTAAACTCTGCTTAGAAAATTGACCTTGTGTATCATCCTTCTCATGCAAAGGGGTTGGTGAATGCATATATATATATATATATATATATATATATATATAATGAATGTTGAATTCATGTCAATATAAACTTATACTTCTTATCTATATACTTCTCTTAAAACCCTTATATATGTATATATATATATATAATGAATATAGTCTATATCAATCTAAACTTATATATACTTCCTATCTACATACTTATCTCTGCAAACCTCTCTGGATAAGCCCAGAAATGTACATACATAAACACATAAAGATGAATAATGCATGTAGGTATATGTATGTGTTATCGGTCTCCAGTCATCTGTTCATGACTTCTCTTCAAATTGCTTCTGACATTGTGACTCAATTTTCACCCAGCCATCAACCTATGTAGCTCATAATGTCACCACCATCACTAAAAGCTGCTTCGTATTTCACCCCCAGACAAAACCAATCCCACTGAAAGGGTAAAACAGACACCAAAAATCAATAAATGCTGCAAACCACACAAGACGAAGCCCTACATAGATTTGCCAATGATTATTTAAGACATGTGCTCCAATAATAATTTAGTATACAAGTTGATTTACATTTTGCATTAAGGCTGAAAGATTATCATCATTCTGGTAACAAAAATGATAAGTGAATGAGGAAAATTGGCTCAAAAAGGATACAAAAATAGGCATGATAGAGAAGGAATAGTAATACACTAGAAACTATACAAATAGCTTGGTTTCAATCATGTTAACAAATAGTATAAGCTCAAACTAGAGGAAATCCAAGAAAACAAAAAAAAAATCTGGAATTTTAAGATCCAGACAAACACTCTTATCCAAGACCTTGTAAATAAAGAAAACTAGTTCTAAGATATATCTGTGTGAGTAGATCACAGGGTGAAGATAAAAGAAAGTAAAAAATCTGAAATACCAGGACCTCACTTGAGAAATAAGAAAAGTGTGGAAAATTAAATCTTTATTATTTTTGACTGGTATTATCTTTCATCTCCCTAATTCTAGTTGCTTTTTATCACAACTAAATATAACAGCAAGAAACAGAGCACATTGGAAACAAAAATAAAGAATTAGCTCCCAGTGAGAGTCAAATCTAGGTGCCTAAATTAACTAATTTTGCTTAGTCTGGCACTCAAGCTTCAGGTTGCTTACAGTATCTCTTGTTCCAAAGTGGTCACCCATCTAAGTACTGAACATGCTAATCACTGCTTAACTTCAGTAATCTGATGGGAACCGGTGCTTTCAATGTGACTTGCCAGGAAGGTATTCAAGATTTTTTATGCAAGTACCATAACCATCTAAGGCACAAGGCCATATCTAAATAAGACACTCCCAGGAAGTATGCACACAGAAAAGATGTTCTGATCCAATAGTGATAAGGATTTCTTTACCAAAGAAGGATATATCCTCAGTTCCACTAAAAGTATCTGTGGGAGCACATGTAACTTCTCCATCTAATTTCATCCAGGCAAGCTCTGTTGCATATGAGACAAACAAGAACACTTTTTCCTTGGCATTGCCCCCATGCACTATCATTCAATACAAGTTGCCAGTAGGTTGCTGCAGAAGGACCTGTGTAAAACGAGTCAGCAATTGTTTGCTATCACGAGATTTCATATGACTGGAAAGGCTGGCTCTAGACAAACAGACCCCACAACAGATGTTACAAACATGTTCAAGCTGAACAGTGCCCAAAGCTGAGGCCAAGTTCTGCTTCTGAAGTGCTTGTTTCAAGATGTCTGTCTCTCTTTCTATAAGTCTGGGTTCTATATAAAATTGTGTTGCCAAAATAATCACTTATTTCTATCTCAAACAAGTTTCTGAGTAGTCTGTTTTATGACATGATTAAAAGTAGCAATTCTAATTACAAAAAATATATCAAAATTTATTTCTGAGAAAAAATATCTAGCCAATCACGTGTGGCTCTTGGTTTGGCCAGAGTGGAGAAGAGAGAAGTAATCCCAGACAGTGCGGCACCAAAATGCTACTTCCTCTTTTTGTCGAGAACTACTATTTGATCCTCAGTACGAATTCAATTCGGGACTGAACTAATAGAATGAAAAACTTAAGCTAGCAGATGGGATTCGTCACTTGCTTCTTGAATGGAGCTTCTCAAGAAATAAAAGTAAAATTAAATGAAAGTCGACTACTAAAATTCTATCAAGTTAAACAACTGAAAGAAAATTCAACCGAGAATTCTGCTGAAAAGAACTTTAAAGAAGACTTGCAATTAAATGAACTCTGAAACATTTCTACAAAACATAAAAAGAAAAGAAAAGAAAAATACTCAAATTCAAAGAACTTTGTTTCCCCGGACACATTCTCAGATAAGTTCCAGCAAATTGTTCTAAAATTTATCTTTTCTATCCCTTTCTTACTTGTTTCTTTTGTATAAAATTCCCTTTTAAAAACTTTATTGTCTGTTTATCTTTTCGAATCAGTATCCGAACTAGAAAGCTATGGAACTTATGAGGATCATTAAATAAGTTTCCAGACTTTTTTCGTATGGGCACTTTTATTGATAGTACACACATGAAACTCTAGTCCCCTTCAAAGTAATCTCCTCCGGCTGCAGTGCACTTGTTGTACCGTTCCAACAACTTCTGGAAGGTCCCATGGAAGTCCTCTTGTGTGAGTGTGTCAATGACCTTCATCACAGCCTCTTTCATCTCCTCAATTGTCTCATAATGACAGTCTCTGAGCTTAGGGAATAACCAAAAGTCACACGGAGCAAGGTCTGGACTATAGGGACAGTGAGGAACTGTCTTGATGTCCATCTTGCTCAAATAGTCTATGACAAGGATGGAGTTGTGGACTGGTGCATTGTCCAGCTGGAAATGCCACTGACCCGATTTGAAGAGTGCTGGCCTCTTCTCTAGGAATCTCTTGCCGAACTCCCTTAAAACCTCAACATAGTAACCCTAACCCTAACCCTTTGGCTAATCAACTCTGGTCTATTGACTTCCTTACTCCTCCTACACCTCTCATCATCCCTCACAGTCTCCGTGCCTTCCTTGAATCTCTTATGCCACTCAAAAACTGATGCTTGATTCATGCAAGATGGTTACAAAGCAGTTTGAAGCATTCCATACGTTTCTGTGGCATTTTTTCCAAGTTGAAAACAGAATTTTATTGCATATCATTCTTCTAAAGTGTCCTCACGTCCAGATTACATTTTTGAAATTCACCAGTTGTGACAATCAGGCTTTAGTAGGGTGTATTCCAATTGCTGCTGTAGCTGTTCATTTAAACCTGAAATCATAAAAACTGGTCAGTCATCTCATAAGATGTATAGCAATAACATAGTGAATTTTCAAGAGTCTGCAACAATTTTAAATGCCTGTATCAAAAAAGTCTGGAAACTTATTCAATGCACCATGTACTGTTTGAACTTACTGCTTAATATTGCACACTAAAGCCCCCTAAAGACATTACCCAGTTAAATACTAAACTTGTCACTCACATTCCTGCAAATTGTATTCCTTTAAATTTCTTTATATTGCAAATTTTATTTTATTCTATTTAAATTCCTATAAATAAACAAGATATAATTTAATTTAACAACTTGCTATAAGAAATAAACATGTAAAAATAATGCTTCTGGAAATGCAGAGTCTTACTTAGCAACCAATCATATCAATTCATTATCTGAATAAATATGAAAACAGCAATTTTCAAACAACTAAAGATAACCCAGAATATTAAGTATTTTTTCTATTTTGATACTCACATCTGAGGACATGATATTTTATGAAACACGAGTGGGGATACCCAGCATTGTCTATGTATTATAACAAATTAACATCAGTAATGTACAATTGTTTTTTTTTTCTTGATTGTTTTTAATGAGAAAATAGTTGGACTGACAATATTTATTACAAATAAATAACATTTAAAAAAATTAACTTCATATGTTTAAACAGAATGTTCTTCAATAATTAAAATTACGACAATGGCATATTTATGATGTATCAATGTTTTTCACCTAAATTTTAATTCAATAATTTTTTCATCTTTATAAAAAATATTTTTTACTTAGAATTGTTCAAATCAATAAAGTTGAATTTTTTTCCAATTAGGATAAGCTAATTTGTATATTTTGCTTTAAAAAAATCCATTGACTTGAAAAAGAAGACTGAAAATGAATAATATTTATTTTTCAATTTTTTATAACCTGTTTTATATATTTTAATATTTGAATATTTTGTTGATAACTTTTATCATTATTCCGAACTGCAGTAGTGATACAATCAATTTGACTTTCTCATAAGCTGGTGATATTTGACATTGAAAATCAAACTACCTACCTAAAATTTTTCTCAAAAATATGATAAATTTATTTATCTACAAAAGTGAGCTGTTTACTTAAAAGACTGAATCTTTAATTTTTCCATTCAAGTTTGCTTTTTTTTCTTTTGTTGCTATTGTAAGGTTAAAATTTATTTTTGTTAGTTATATGTGCTGTTATTGATCAACAAATTAAAAAAAAGAAATGGGCAACAATTTATCTCACAAAATTATTTGCAATTTAGATTTTTACAATTTTTATATGCATATTCCATGGAATTTCTATGGGTGCGGCAAATATATAAGTTTATAGTATATAAGTGAAAGAAAGTGATTTGAAAATCATCATCTGTTTGGTTGCCTGCTTTTATAGATTTGGTTCATGCTGTAATCTTTATTGATATTTTAAGGCTTTCTATATATTCATTCTTTGCCTGAGTCCATATCTTACAGTTTTCTGGTTTCTCATGTGTCATTGTGGCTCCAAGGGACACTTGAAAATACAATGTACTACTAATACTACAACTACTATGACTACTACTACACACACACACATACAACTAGTCATACAACTACATCTTTCATATAACTACAACTTCTGATTGTAAACATTTGGTTTTGCCATTTTCTTTCTAGCAATCCAGGCCAATTTCAAATTTCGATTTTATTTCTCAAGATATTTTCACTGAGGACAATGAAGCCTTGCAACTGAGAGGAATGAACTTGGCTAGATTCATTTTGATAGCGTAGTTTATCTACCTCTTGTTCATTCCTGAATTGGCAATAAAAACTTTTCCAAAATGTTTATCTACCATCATATATCTCATAGGGGTGGAGATGGCATTGTGGTAATTAATATAGAAAATGGGTTCAGGGAACCGAGTTCAAATTCTGGCTGTGTCTGTACTTATTTTGCACTAACCACCTTCAGAAAATATTTCTCATGTATACTAATAGAGAAATGCATTGCAAATGATTTTACTATAAAAGAGCATTGCAAATGATTTCATTATATAAATGCATTGTGAATTATTTTTAAATGATCAAAATAAGTTATAAACAATTTTGCTATTAAAATACAGCATACATGATTTTACTATAAACGAAGTATTTCAAAAGATTTTACTCTGAAAATAAATTGTAAATGATTTTATGATTGGAATGTATTGCAAATAATTTCACTATAAAAATGAACAGTAAATTTGCAAATGATTTTACAATAAAGATATACATAAGGCATCATATAAGCTTAAAAAACATACAACAGTACTGAAGAGTTTTCCAATGAATGGAATTATATATATATATATATATATATATACACGTGGTGCATTCAATTAGTTTCCAGACTTTTTGTACAGGCATTTAAAATTGTTGGAGACACTTGAAAATTCACTATGTTATTGCTATACATCTTATGAGATGACTCACCAATTTTTATGATTTCAGGTTCAAATGAATAGCTACAGCAGGAATTGGAATACACCCTACTAAAGCCTGATTGTCACAACTGGTGAATGCAATCTGGATGTGAGGACACTTTAGAAGAACGATATGCAATAAAATTGTTTTAAACTTGGAAAAAATGCCACACAAAAATGTATGGAATGCTTCAGACTGCTTTTTGACCATCTTGCATGAATCAAGCATCAGTTTTTGAGTGGCATAAGAGATTCAAGGAAGGCACAGAGTCTGTGAGGGATGATGAGAGGTGTAGGAGGAGTAAGGAAGTCAATAGACCAGAGTTGATTAGCCAAAGGGTTAGGGTTAGGGTTACTATGTTGAGGTTTTAAGGGAGTTCAGCAAGAGATTCCTAGAGAAGAGGCCAGCACTCTTCAAATCGGGTCAGTGGCATTTCCAGCTGGACAATGCACCAGTCCACAACTCCATCCTTGTCACAGACTATTTGAGCAAGATGGACATCAAGACAGTTCCTCACTGTCCCTATTGTCCAGACCTTGCTCCGTGTGACTTTTGGTTATTCCCTAAGCTCAGAGACTGTCATTATGAGACAATTGAGGAGATGAAAGAGGCTGTGATGAAGATCATTGACACACTCACACAAGAGGACTTCCATGGGACCTTCTAGAAGTTGTTGGAATGGTACAAGTGCACTGCAGCCGGAGGAGATTACTTTGAAGGGGACTAGAGTTTCATGTGTGTACTATCAATAAAAGTTCCCATAGGAAAAAAGTCTGGAAACTTATTTAATGATGTTCATATATATATATATATATATATATATATATAGCTCAGCTCTATCAGAATTACCCTTTTAGACACCACAGACATCTGGGATTGATCCTGACAGGCAATTTTACCTGTAATTGGTAAGTGTAGAGTATAAGAATAACTTATCAGTTTGGGACCATTAAACCTACCTGACCAACCCTTTACAGTTATTTGTTGAAATATTCTTCGAGGGAGAAAGAAGAGAAAGAGGAGGAAAGAAGAGAAGGAGGGAGAGAGATTTGAAAAGAAGAAACAATAATATTTATTATCTACAGTACATCTGATAACATAATTTTGCAATCTGGATGGCATATATAGATATCTTCATTATTGTTTTTAGTTTTGTCCATTCAAAGTGTTTTATTTTGTTTATTTTTTAGATAAGTACAATAAAAAATGCAGTCAATCTCAAGGAGTACTTGGAGATATCAAGTAAAGTTTAGAATTTGAAAAGAAAAAAATAGGAGGGGTGTCCTCGTGGTGTAATAGTTAAAGCGATGGACTGCAGAATTGTACTAAGTGAGTTTGTATTCCAATCGTGCTATTACGTTCACTTTCGAGCAAATACCCTTCGGAAAGTTATGAACCCCCTTATCCTCCTAGCTATGGGTTAAATAGTACCACTACTGTTCTTCTAGGAGAATGGCTTTGGCATTAAATAACCAACAAAGGTTGATATGCAATTAAACAAAGAAAACAAACCAGAAAAAAAAATGCATAATACTCTATATCCTATATTTTGATCAACAAGTTCAATACAATTTTTGGTAGATCAGTGTACAAAAGTTCATATTTACATTTCTTGTAAAGTTGTTTCTGAAGAAGTTTTATTTTTTGCTCAAAATCTGATTGTTTGTAATTGATTCGTTGGGTTCTTTGTTTCATGGTATGTCAACCTTTATGAGTTATTCAATGCTAAAACCATCCTTGTAGAAGAATAGCAGTGATACTATTTAACCCATAGTTAGTGGTTGGTTAGTTGAGTTGAGTTTTAGGGCATATCAACCTTTGTTGGTTATTTAATGCCAAATCCATTTTTATACAATTAATCAGTTCTATTTCAAACAATTCAGTCTAGCATGAGTACACAGTTTAATTGTCAAAAGCATTTCTATTTCAAGTTATTCAGTTTAGTCAAACAGTTATAATTCAACCAATTCAATTGAGTATGAGAATAGATTTTGTTTACACTCAGTTAAATGTCAAAACAGTTCTATATTAAACAATTCAGTTTAGCGTAAGTTCAGTTTCAATGTCAAAAGCAGTTCCATTTCAAACAATTCAATTTTGCAAAAAGTATGCAGTTTAAATGTAAGTACACAGTTTTATTGTCAAAAATATTTCTATATCAAGCTATTCAGTTTAGTCAAATAGTTTTAATTCAAACAATTCAGGTGCTACCACTCTGGGCCAGAGTGGATCTGGGAGTGACGGCAATGAAGGGATGCTCTGCATTCCCCAAGACTCCAGCATTACTGGAACCTCACTATCAGATTGTTTAGTGTCATGTCCAGGATACTCGTTGGAGAGGGTCTTACCCCTCTGCAGAGGTGCAGTCAGTGTATTCTACAGCTCCAGCCAACTGGGCAACATAAAGTAATTAAAATTGGCGACCTTAGTCGAGGGTGACCTGAAGGCTCCCTTTTCAATAGCTACCACACCAAGGTGTTGGGGAGGGAGCTACCCTATTTCCTGGATTGCTCCACTTTACCCTTGCTCCCCACCTTATAATACTGAGTGTTAAGCAAGGCAGCATCAAGTACCATTTTTTGAGTCTTTGGTATAACTCAACCTGGGATTGAATCCCAGTCTCTCAGACCATTGGCAAACACTCTACAAATTTGGTCAATGGCTTGTGGGTATTTGAAGGTTCCTACCTTTCCCAAGAGTACGAGTCTAAAAGTGAATGTAACAGTGCAACTGGAGTTTTGACTTACTTACTTTGGGGCCACTGTCCAGCAGTTTAACCATTATGTCATGGGGGACTACCCTCATAAACAAATCTATTTGACCCATAGATGAGACCTTAATAGGTATTACCACTCTAAGTCAGAGTGGAACTGGCATCATAGCAATAGCCTCACCATTTGATACAGTTTAGTGTCATCCTCAGACAACCCCTTTTTCTTGTGAGGGTGGATCTTACCCCTCTTCAGGTAATACAGTCAGAATATTCTAAGCATTACAGACAGGGTGTAGAAAAACTTGATATGTATAATTCAGAAAACTGAAAGATTCCAGGTTTTTATTTTAATAATTGAATTATCAAGACTTGTCTTCATCTTCACAGTGAAGAAAAAAAAACGAACAACTTATACTGTATTGGTTTGGTTTGGTTTTTATGTCATATCAATCATTGTTAGTTATTTAATGCGAAATCCTGTTTATACATATACATTAAATCTATTATTTGTAAACACATTTGGTAGATAACATTTTTAAATGAGTCTGAGCTCTTTTTTGCACACAGTTAAATTGTTTCAAGTACTGCTACATAACAGTCACAATTTAACATCAGTCATTTGTTTGCACACAGTTTGTTCTATTTGACCCATAGATGGGACCCTATCAGGTGCTAACACTCTGGACCAGAGTGGACCAGGGACCAATGGCAATGAAGAGGTACTCCATATTCCCCAAATCTCAAAGGCTGGAGCCTCATCATGAAATGATTTAATGTCATATCCAGGACATCCAGGACACTTATTGGGAGTGGGGTCTAACCTCTCAACAGAGATGCAGTCAGTGTATTCTACAACCTCAGCCAACTGGGCTTAACTTATACTATGGTTAACTTTGAGAAGTGTCATTAATATATTAGAAATTGTTTGGATAATTGAACTTCTTAATATTCATGATGTTGTTCAGCTGACCCATTTTTTTTTTTTTTTTGTTCCATGAAAAAGATGTTTTGTTTTTTTGCACCTGATGATGGTTGAAGAATAAATCAACCAAAATATGGTGTTAAAAATGTCAAGAATACAAAAGAGGAGATTAATTGTCTGAACAATTTCTGATAAGGAATTGCATTTTGTTTGAAGGTGTCCACATCGTGGCATAGTGGCTGATGTGCTAGACTGCAACATCATAGTGAGTTCAAACTCCAGTTGTGCTCTTACATCACTTTTGGACTAATACCCTTGGGAAAGGTAGGAACTCTTTTATTCCCACAGCTGTTCTTTTACATGGATAGATTTGGCATGAAATAACCCATGAAGGTTAATTTGCCATTAAACAAAGAAACCAAACCAAACCAAGTATTCTTGTTGATTTTAATAATGCCAGAGTTTGGATTGTTCAGTTGATTTCAAATTTGTTAAATCTTTTTGTAAGGCTCTTCAGAACTGTTCTAAGTACTCCAATAATGATGGGTATTGTTGTCACCTTTATATTTTTCTCTGTTTTTGGTTTCTTGGCAAAATTTACAATTTTGTTCTTGGTTTTTATTTTCTTTCAATTTCACTCTATTGTTGGCAGAAATAATAATATTCACTGTTTGAATATCTTATCTGTGTTCACAATGACTAGAACTGCTCTCTGGGCCTAGATTGGATTATCCGTTGGAAATTTAAAATCCCAAAGTAGTTTACTTTTTCACTTGTCCATTATTTTTCTAGTTTCTGCCTGTCATTTATCTGCTTGGTTAAATCTGTCATTTGTACAGTTCACAGTGGATCATTATCATATTTCTCACTCTCATCATTACTTTTTCTGGTTTGTTCTTAACATTTATCTGCTTGGATAAATCCATGTCATTCGCACATTTCCCAGTGGATTTTTACTTCTACTCAAGAGCATCTACTTTTGCATGTACATCTTATTTCTCACCATGATTATTATTTGATTTATCATAATATATGTATATGTTATTAGTATATTACCTGCCATTTGTATAATTCCCAGTGTATTGCCATTCCTACCCAATCACATCTATTCTTCCAAACGCATCATTATTATTATACTTCTCATAATGATTATTGATCTACTTATTGTAAGATATTTGCTATTAGTTGAGTACTTTTTAGGGGGTCACTCTTTTCTTTATCACTATTAGTAGTTATAACTATAGATAAATTATTATTAGTAATAACCATTATACTTGATAGTCTTCAGTGCTGTTATTATAATTATTGGTAACTAGCCGAATCCTCAAAAATTCCATGGTATCTACAGATATGAGACAGAGAGAAAGCAGTATACCTTAAACACCTTTCTAAGTGAAAAAGGGAAAGAGACAGTGAAATCTATCCCAACCGACACCATACTTCCGACATGTATGCTTTTATTAGACAGGTCAGCCTGCTCATATTGTTTGTGTATGTGTGTGTCATATGGGGAGGGAGAATGATGTGAAAAAACAATGACTTTTAAATCTTCTAATTGACAATTTAAAACCCTAACTTTCTCCACCCTTTCTTCCCCCTACTCCTCCTCCTCCTATTTGTCTGCTGTCATTTCTTTCCCTATCCTATCTAGAGCCCTTTTTCCTCCACGGCTTCTTTTTCTCCACACTGGCATATTTAAGATCTCTCTCTCTCTCTTTCTCTCTCTCTCTCCCTACGTAGAACATGTTAAAGCTTTTCATTCTCACAAAAGCAATCACCAATTACATATTTTTAACTGAAAGTGTGACACACACTGATGACAGGTATGTAGTTACAGACGAAAGTATCAATATATAGATAGTAAGTAGTTGTTTCAGTAGTATAATTATTTCGACTGTCATTTCTTTATTATTATGATAACTGTTATTATTACCACATTTAAAGTCACATGAATTTTTACTGAATTGAGTTTATTTGATCATGCATTAATTTTCAAATTGAAAAATATTTTTTGCACTAAAAGAGAAAAGAAATGAAAAGGAAAATAAATCTCTGAATTACCTTACACACCAAAATGATTTAAAAAAAAAAAATCATCTAAAGTAGAGAAAAACAAAAATAGATTCACAAGCTGTCGTTTTAGATTCCTCTGGTTATCTCAAATAAAGCTATAAATCACACAAATTTCCAGATTTCGCATCGATTTCCAATATTAATATTGATTAGAGCTTTGCTTTTTCATTCCTTGTCAATTACCAAGCAAGGAAAAACCCCCAGACACATTAGGTCATATGAGAAAGAACACACTGCTAACAAGGAAGGAAATACACATGAAGAAGGTGATGCATATACATGTATAAAAGTTCATAATACAGCATACCTAAAAAAAAAAAATGCACTAATAGGCAGAAATTAAAATACTATCAAAATACTCAGGTAGCAGATAGATGAGAATAGAAAGTATTATATACTTTTCAGAAATTGGCTGATCATGACTCTCTACAGCTTCCTTTATCCATAAACAGAGAGAGAGAGAGAGAGAGAGAGAGAGAGAGAGAGGTTGGTTTCCTGTTGCCTTCTTCATGGTTTTGAATATCTACATTCTATTTGAGGAAATTCTCATGGTATAATGGTTATCATTGTAGGAAATGGATATGGTGATTTGGGTTCAAATCCTAGCTGAGGCTATTCGCATTTCATATTGAGTAAATATCCTTAGGAAAAGTATACATCCAACTATTTGTTCTCCCTTCAACTCTGAGTAAATTGTAGGGCTGACTGGGCTCTTTAACCTTGGTATGGCAACAAGTCTAAGAGAAGGAAAACTCTGAATTCAAACCTGTTAAACTCTGCTTGAAAATTAACTTTGTGTCACATCCTACCCGTGGTGTAAGAGTTGGGTAAATATATTCTATTTGATAGTCAGTGGCCGCATACAGTACACACACAACTAAATAGTAATAATAATGATATGGAATCTTTCAATCAGACTTACTTTCTCCTTTTCTTTTTTGTGGACTATGAATAAAATCTCCAAATAAAAAAATAAACCACCTATTCCATATAGATTATTTAAAGTATTATATATCAAAAATGATGACAATTTATGCACTTGACCTAATGGGTAGAGTGTTCGCCAATGGTCCGGAAGACCAGGGTTTAATCCCAGGTTGAGTCATACCAAACACTCTTAAAATGGTACTTGATGCCACCTTGCTTAACACTCTGCATTATAAGGTAGGGAACAAGGGTAAAGTGGAGCAATCCAGGGAATGGAGTAGTGCCCTCCCTTACACCTTGTGTGGTAGCTATTGAAAAGGGAGCCTTCGGGTCACCCTTGACTAAAGTCGCCAACTTTACTTGCTTATTTACTATGCACTGTAAACAGATTTACTGATGACATAGGGATGCAGTTTGGCCAGCACAAATGTGCCAAAGTCGCATTTAGGAAAGGTAATAATGTCTAAGAGCATCACTTTAAATATAAACACTAAAATTACAGAGTTAGAACTCAATAAAACCTATAATTATCTAAGAATTAATAAAACAGATAGTATCAACCTTACCATAAATAAATAAGAAAAATGAAAAAAGAATTCTACAGGTGAATCAGAGTCATATCAAGAACAGAAATAAATACAAAAAATAATGTTATAGCAATCAACACCATGACAATATTAGTGCTGACATACAGTTTTAATATAATAGACTGGATCTTAGCTGAAATAACAAAAAAGAAAAAAGAAAAAAGAAAGATGAATACTAAAGTTAGAAAACCTATAACCTGCCACAGAATGCATTACCTAAAAGCAGATAAAGAATGTGTCTACATCAAGAGAGAAAATGGCGGAAAAGGCTTGATCCAACTAGAATTTACCAACAAAACAACAGATTGAATGCTATAATTAGTAAGCACACATGAGAAGTAAAAGAAAAAAAAAAATTCAATTAGTAAAGAAAGCAATAAATGAGCAACTTGATCTCACTGTAAGAAGTTTTGTTGGTTGTTTTATGGCATATCAACCCTTTTTAGATCATTTAATGCTGAATTGAGTCATTTTTTTGTACGTTTCAAGGTCTTCATATCTTCAAATATTTCCGTTAAATGTAAAACCAATTAATTTCAAACAATTCAGTTTAGTGTAATAACACAGTTTAGTTCTATTTGACCCATCGATAAAGTGGACCTGAGAGCAATGGCAATGAAGAGGTATTCTGCATTCTTCAAAGCTCCAGCATTACTTTAGCCTCACCATCAGATTGTTTAGTGTCATATCAGGACACTCATTGGGGGAGTCTTACCCCTCTGCAAAGATGCAGTCAATGTATTCTACAGCCCCAGCTGACTGGGAAACATACTGTAAGAAATAGACATAAATGATAAAGCAATAGAGACAGCAAAAAATAAAGAAAGGAGAAAAAGCACAGGGACTAAATCAATTAAATAAATTCCAGGTAAAAAAAAAAAAAAAACACCTACAGGGATGAAATTCACAAAGAATTAAAAAAGCTGATATAGTAAAAGCTAATCCATAGCCGAAATGTATTGGACTGAAAGTGGAGACACAGGGGTTAATAATTCCAGTTTCTAATTGATAGGACTAGAGCCTACTAAATAGAAACTATCAGGAAAAAAATTATTAAAAAACAGATCAAATCCAGTATGTAGACCCTGTGAACAAAAAAAAACTAACCACTTAATGTCTGTTTGCCCAATCCTAACTCTGATAGAATGTAAAGAAAGGCATGATAAAATAGGACAACTTCATTCGAAAATATGCAAATATAATGGAATACTGAAATCTGAAAAATGTTTTAAACATCAATCGAAACCAATTACTGAAACCAAATGAACTACTATTCTCTGGGACTTTACTATCCAAACTGATAGAAAAATAAAGAGCAATAAATCAGACAGTGTTTAAGGACTATAAAAGAAAAACTCATTGTATAATTGATTTGTCTGTGCCAATAGATAATGTATCAGTCAAAGAGTAAAATAAAATAAGTAAATACAAGGACCTGGAAATAGAAATTAAAAAAATATGACACCTTAAAACTACCAGTGTGCCAGTGATAATAGGAGTCCTGGATATGATCAAGAACTGGATATTAACAAGACTGTCTTATGTTTGAACTAAAAAACACAGAGAGGGAAAGGTTCATTTTAAATTTCTATGATTTTTTTCAGTACATCTTCTTTGAAACAGAATAAATACCTAGATGCTCACTCTTTATCTTTGTAAGGCAGCTTGTTCATTTGATCCTTGACAGCTATTCTATATAAACCTTGATCTTGATAGAGTTGCACTCATTTAGAACTTGCAAGATCTTTCACTGATCCTCCTGAAGAATTCTTAATTTATATGAATTACTACCAAGATATCTTAGCAAATTCTTTTAACATCAAAACATTTTGGAATGCAAATTTCCATTTGTAGCACAGATTGCCAATAAGTTTATATAGATGTCTGTTATCAGCAGAGATGTGGAACGTTCCTTTTCTTATAAATATTTACCCAATAACCAATGTGAAACTCTTATCCCAGAGAACATCAAGCAGCTTACAATGTTATCTTACAATAGAGATTCAGAGAAAAGATTTGCTAATTTCTCAATTTGAGAAATATTCAACCTTAACAAATTTGAATAGTATTGAGATTTCAACTTGAGATAAGTTGTTTTATTAAACACTATTTGAATGAAATTAATTAATTTGTTTTTCATTACTTTCTGGTAGAACCAGCCTATATGAAATACAAAAGCTTGCACTTTACAAAACTGCTTATCTCTTTTGGAGAGTATAACCTATATGATTGAAAAAATAACTCTCAAAAGAGGCAGCAAAAACCTTAAATACATAGAATGTATATAATCACTCACTACTTTCCCTTACCCTAGGTTCTGAGCAAAGGTTTTGGTGAAGGATTGTAAAAAACCAAAAGTAAAGCTGAAAATAATAATAATGATAATAATAAATTGAAATACGCAGAATTGCAAGTGCTAGTTATGTGGTGACAAAGATGAATATATGAAATACATTGTATTTGAGAGTCAGTTGGCACATATACCATACACACACATAATAACTGTAACAAAAACAATAATAATAATGCTATTTGCAAAATGATATCAATCTATTTGCAAGATGATATCTAGCTATTTGCAAAAAAAAAAAGGAAAAAGAACAGGAAACTTTGATACAAACAATATGAATATACAGCGAGGATATAAGAATGGAATCTGGCATTGAAAACTGTACCATGCAGATAATGAAAAGTATGAAAAGAGAAACAACAGAAGGAATCCCATTGGCTGAATGAGTAGAGTGTTTGCCAATGGTCCAGGAGACTGGGGTTCAATCCCAGGTCGAGTCATACCAAAGACTCAAAAAATGGTATAGTAATGGAATAGTAATAATAATGATATGGAATCTTTCAATCAGACTCAATTTCTCCTCTTCTTTTTTGTAAAACTAATACCTCTCTTTATAGAACTAAAAAAACATGGACTATGAATAAAATCTCCAAATAAAAAAATAAACCACCTATTCCATATAAATGCTTTAAAGCATTATATATAAAAAATTATGACAATTTATGCACTTGGCCTAATTGGTAGAGTGTTTGCCAATGGTCCGGGAGACTGGGGTTCAATCCCAGGTCGAGTCATACCAAAATCTCAAAAAATGGTACTTGATGCTGCCTTGCTTAACTCTTAGCATCATAAAGTAAGGATCAAGGGTAAAATGGAGCAATCCAGGGAATGGAGTTAGCACCCTCTCCTACAACTCAGTGTAGTAGCTATTGAAAAGAGAGCCTTCAGGTCACCCTCGACTAAGGTTGGCAACTTAACTTTTTTTATTTAGGAATATTGGAAGTTACCATAAAACAATTGGAGACGAAAGAAAAGAGTACCTCAAAAGAACAAGAAAACTTCTCAAACAAGATCCTGCTGCAGAAATCTCATCAAAGGTATAGACATATGGTCAACCTCCCTTGTAAGATAAGATGGGCCATTCTTAAAATAGACAAGGGAGAAACTTAGACAAAGGGACCAAAGGACAAGAAAGTTGATAACTATGCACAAAGCCTTGCATCTATTGAGTTTGGTAGGTGATCAAAATCAACAATCAGCTGAGTCAATTACCAAATGAGCTCTGAAGAAGGAGAGCTATTTATGGTGCATTGGAGTATTTCAGAGTGCACATGTGGGCAAGTCCATTCCCTGGATTATTATTGGTCTATGCATGGGTATATTTGTAAAAAATATACCAGCTTTTACTCTTATAGTTTTGCAGGGACTGTATTGAGTTACTGCCTGTTTTATTTTTGTGCGCTGACTGGATGCTAGTTAGACACCCTTATGCCGGTAAATGTTATTACTGTGATTATTCTACATCTCCTCTCCCATTGTGCAAGGGTAATAGCCTCTGGAGGGAATGAATTCCTTCAAGCCTGGCTTGTTGTGTAGAAATAATCTGGACAATGCCTGGGCGGTTTTTGCTTGCGTCAGTGTTAAGTAATGTCTTTGATGGTGGTTGTGTTGATGATCTTGTTCCACTGTTCATGGTTTACAGCACTGGTGTATTGGGTTTCTGGTATCTCCCTGGTGTTGGTGTGGGGGGTTTGGGAAAATCACAAGAAATAAGAAGTAGAATTGCGGGGTCAATCCTGAGGATTCTGTGATTCTGCAAGATGATCCTACCTGATCCGTCAACCCTGATCCAGTATTAGTGGTTCAGGAGGGTCTTAATGATTCAGCCAGCCATCTCCCATTGGCAAGTACTTTGGCATTGTATTGAAACTGTGTGTCTTTTTTGAAGTGATCATAGAGTATGTGCAGTGTGGTTGTATCATTCTATCTGGCAGGCATTGCATCGAGACAGACTTATCTCAGTTTTGGGCTGTGGCTATCCATTATGCATATGGTTTATATAGTATGGGTTGGGAAGGTATAAAGTCACACAATCAGCAGTGGAGTAATTGTTGGGCAGGGGATAGCCCAATGTTCTGTGAGATGACAAACTTTATGTGTCAGGAAAAGGAAGAAGAGGACCAGCATTGAGAATTGTGTAGATGCATCAATGCAAGGACGCCATTAAAACGAGCAAAAAAAGACTAATTTCGGTAGTCAGTAACAGGATTGGCAACATAAGAACAAACAGAAAAACAAAAAATTGCCCTGTCGGCTGAGGTTGTAGAATACACGGACTGCTTCTCTCCAGAGGGGTAAGATCCCACACCAATGAGTGTCCTGGGTATGATACTAAACAATCTGATGATGAGGTTTCAGCAATGCTGGAGCTTTGAGGATTACAGAGTACCCCTTTATTGCCATCACTTCCAGGTCCACTCAGGCATAGAGTGGTAGCACCTGAGAGGGTCCTATCTATGGGTCAAATAGGACTAAATAGTGTACTTATTCTAAACTGAATTGTTTGAAATAGAACTGTTTGACAAAACTGAATAGCTTGATATCAAAATGTTTTTGCTAATTAAACTGTGTACTTATTGTAAACAGAACTGTTTGAAATAGAATTGTTTATTTGTATAAAAATAGATTTGGCATTAAATCACCAACAAAGGTTGGTATGCCATAAAAACCAAAAAACAAACAAAAACAACAAAAACTAGAAAAAGGAAGAAAAACAACTGTATGGATATTTCAAGTGACAAAATGGTGAGAGTGCACAGAGAGAAGACCTAGACATGGCTATGGGAAACTTCAAGAGAGAAACTAAATTTCTTCTAATGGCAGCGTAAAACAACACCATAACAATGGACTTATTTATGGGTGATACTGTTTAAGAATAGATCAATTTCCATCACAATCTGCAAATGATCTTGTAGGGATTTCATTTAGGCTGAAGGTAATTTTTTAATCCTCCAAATTCTTGACATCACCGAGATAACTAAGAAATGCTAACAAGAATCCTTCAACCCTCCCTAAACAGAAGTATCAATATCATCATGAATCATTGCTACAATGGGGACCTGATGGGTACTAGTCATCTAGTCTATATTATAATGATCCTTTTCTTTTTTTTAGGAATATTACCATAATGCAGCAAAAATGGCACATCATAGCAAGATTGTTGTGAGCACAATACCCTTAAAATGCTCCAATTTAGATCATAAAGCAACTTTCAATCCAATTTGCAATGTTATGTGGTCAGCATTCATGCTCACCTTGATCATTGTAATTTCTAAAGGGAAATAACTATTGAATGTTAATTGTAGAGTATTTCTTGTTGTTTATATGTATTTGCAATTAATTATGATATAACTTTGATAAACAGAATGGGACTCAACACTGAACATATAGGCCACTGGAGGAGGCATATAAATAAGGGAAAACAAAGGAAAATTTTACTGGGTTACTCGGAGAAGAACAAATACATATAAAGAATAACAACACGACTAAAGTCGATCAGTATTTAAACATGAAAGAATTCATTCAAGAGATTGAAAAAGAGGGAAAAGAGAAAGTGGTGAGAGGAGAGAGGAAGGGAAAAGACAAAGTAGAGAGAGAGAGAGAGAGAGAGAGAGAGAGAGAGAGAGAGAGAATGAATAAAAGTACTTGCAATTTGAATTCCTACAAGCAAGCCACTAAGTTTTGTATAAAACCAGACACAGGTTGAAAATTCTAGTGTTATTTCTCTCCTCACCCAAATAAAATCAATAACTGGCCAAACACATAATACAAATGTCTTCCGCCATTTTGTTTTCAGGGCTTTTTTTTTCTACCGGTCTTTCCCTTATATTTTCCCCCTCTTCTTTTTTTATTTATTAGTCCTTCACTGCTGCTATGACCAGCTACATATTTGTGATGGCATTTAGGAATAAGCCTATGTTTCTTACATAGTCAAGCAATAGTCATCATGTTGGTCTTTCATTTTTGAGATTTCAAACGTAGTCCGACTTTCCCAAAAGCATACTTTAAACACAAAACAGCCATAAAGATGGTAGGAATAAAAGAAGAGAGGAAAAGACCAAAAATGAAAAAATAAAAAATTTTAAATAGTAAAAGAAAGAAAAAGTGCAAGTGATGATAGCTTTGAAAATGGTTTGGAGGCATTTCAAATAGCCTTAGAGCTTAGAGGAATAATGATTTTCTTTTTTTTGTGGTGGGTGGGGTCTTTTTTGTGGTAGTGGCGGTCTTTTTTGTTCCGTTTATATCTGTGTGTTTTTTTTTGTTGTATTCCTGTGAGGAAATATGTCATTGAAAATCATAACAATCTCAGTCCTGTAATGAGCCTGTTGCTGCTGTTTCTATGCTGGAACTCAGATAGAGGGTGGCTGTTACCAATGAAAGGGAATCATGATGGCCCCTTCACCATCTGAGGATTATTGAAGGAGAAAAGTGTCTTTTTTAAGAAGAGGCCACACATATAGTGAGGATTCCAACTATAATATATTATTTTCATTCTCTTTTTTTTGTTTATATTTTCATTTCATTTGCATCTACTTCTCTTCCTTCATATATCTCACTGTGTGTGTGTGTGTGTGTGTGTGTGTGTGTGTGTGTGTGTGTGTGTGTGTATGCATGTATGTACGTGTGTGAGTGCATTTTACTAAAGTTTTTGTATTAATCCCTCTTTCTATATATATGTTAGCGTGTATATTCTACTCTTCCTCTTCTTCTCTATCAACCTCTCTCTCTCTCTCTCTATATATATATATACATATGTATGTGTGTGCATTTTACATCTCTTTTTCTCTATCAAGCTTCCTTTCTTTCTCTCTCTCTCTCTCTCTCTCTCTCTCTCTCAATAGATAGATAGATAGATAGATGCATAATTTTTGTACAAAGAAAGCAACAAATTTGGAAAAAAAAATTGAAAAAGAATTTGAATCAGTAACAGAAATATCAAATATCTTAAAAAGGGCTCAATATCTGCAAGAGCAGGTGTTTAAAACTGAACAAAATAGCTAAAGTTTCCTACCTAAGTTTCCTCGAAAGGATCTTCAGGAAAACTTTGTTGGAAAAAGGGTTGTTACAAGTGAATCAATTTATACACAAACGTGATAGAAAATTTGCATAAGAAGAGTAAATAAAATATGAAACCAAAATAGTCATTTTTTTAGCAGCCATTTATTTTTGTGTCAGCATCGACTTAATATCTCCAATCTTTGCTTCAACAATTGGGGTTGGGATATGTTGCAATAGCCAGCTTCTCCTCCATACAAAGAAGCTAAAATTTATCACCTGCTTTGTAATTCCATGTACTTTTTACAATTTCCCACTTTAAAATATGGTGTACTTAATATTTATTTTTCATATACCGTCAATACTGAGAAAACACAGTTCTAAGTGTGTGGGTATGTGTATTTCACTTCTCCTCTTCTTTATCATTGTCTTTCTTTCTTTCTTTCTCTCTCTCTCTCTCTCTCTCTTGATATACACACACACACACACACACACACACACACACACACACACACACACACACACACACACAAATGATGTGATGAAAAAGTAGAAAAACTGAATCCCTAAATTAAAAAAAATTCTTAAAACTTAAATGAAGACATATCCACAGGTCAATAACTAATATAATAAAGTAATGATGTCTAAATATCTAGACTTTATTTTATATGCATCACAGTCAAGTCTATTTACCTTTTGATCAACAATTTTTGATAAAATACTGGACTTTACAAATCCCACAGATATAAAGGCAACAAAAAAGAACCCCCTCCACCACAAAAAAAAAAGATCATATCAAAATTCATATCAAAGGAAAGGTTAGAGGCCTTGAAAGACATGAAAAAAAAAAAATGATTATGCAGTTTCAAGCCATATCAAAAGAAAAGTTTTAGATGTTAGAGGTGCTTCAAACAATGTAAAACTCACTGGAATAAGTGTGTTGAAGGCCAAAGGGGCTATTTTGAAGAAAATTAACATTTCACACATGGTCTTTGTTTATAAAGCTTCAGTTTTTATACTTTTTTAAACAAAACTCATATATATAATCTTCTGTTTAAAGTAAACAGCATGCAAACCAAGGATGTGTCTTTAACAATACAATTTTGTTTATTTCTTGCTCTTTCTGTCTCTCTTTCTCTCTCATACAAACATTCACACATATGTATTATTATTGCATTTAATGGTTATCAGTTGATTGTTTGAGGTGTACAACACATCAACACTTGTGGGTTATTTAATGCCAAATCCTATTTATACATGTACATTAGATATATATGTTTTTTTAAGCAAATAGTTTATAGGTAACATTTTAAACAAGTCAGAGATCATTTGTTTGCACACAGATGGTTTCAAGTATTACTATCTAACATAAGTAATTTTATTTGACAAAAATGGTTTCAAGTCAAGTAAATGAGTAAACAGTTCCATTTGGCCCATAGATGGGACCCTAACAGGTACTACCACTCCAGGTTAGAGTGGACCTGGGAGTAATTGCGATGAAGGTGTATTCAACATCCCTCCAGGACTGAAGTCTATTAGATATAGTTTAGTGTCATATGAGAACACATTATAGGGGGTATCTTACCCCTCTGCAGAATTGCAGTTGGTGTATTCAACAGTTCCAGCCAACTGGGCTCTTTAATAGTTGTAGTATGATTATTAAATATGAAACTGTTAGTAAGTAATATACAGTTTTTATTCCAATGTTACTACTCCAAGTTTCACCAAGGGCTCATCCTTTAATATTATTTCTGATCTGCACTCTTCTTTGCTATTCTTGAAAGTTGAAATTTAAAAAACAACAAACAAGATGTAAGAAAATACTAGTTAAAGTTAATGATAATTGAAAAACTTGTTCAAATATCCATTTTTGTCAGATACCCTTGTTGACCCGTGACAAGACTGACAATAGAGACAGCAGCTTTTTGTTTTTTTTCTGCTACTACCTGGGTAAGTAAGGTGCTTATGTGAAATTGTTTTTCTAAGCGTTCACTCACACACTCTCCTTCGCCTAGTTGTGGGGGCTGTAGAATACACTGACTGGATCTCTGCAGAGGGGTAAGACTTCTCTAACGAGTATCCCGGATATGGGACTAAACAATCTGATGGTAAGGTTTCAGTAATGCTGGAGCTTTGAGGAATGCAAAGTACCTCTTCATTGTCATCGGTCCCAGATCCACTCTGGCCTGGAGTGGTAGCACCTGATAGTGTCCTACCTATGGGTCAAATAGAACTAAACTTTGTACTTATGCTAAACATAATTGTTTGAAATAGAACTGTTTTCACATTTAACTGCGTAAACAAAAAATTATAATTATTGTAAACTGAATTGTTTGAAACTTTTATCAAAATGACTTAAGTTGGCATTAAATGACTCAAAAAGTGCTGATATGCCATAAAACAAAACAACCACATTCTCTTCATGGTGTAGTGGTTAATATACTGAGCTGCGACATTGTAGTAAGCGAGTTCAAACTTGAGTTGCACTATTATGTTCACTTTTGAACTAATGCCCTTGGGAAAGGCATGAACCTCTTTATTCCTGCTAACTATGCGTTAAATAGTGGCACTACTGTTCTTCTACAAGGATGTCTTTGACATTAATTAAAACACAAAAGTGGAAAGGCCATTAGAAACAAAGAAAACACACTCTCTTCTTTATCAACCATTGTGCCATGCCAGTGATGAGACATTTTGTTAAGATATCTGGTATTGAGACAGAGTGCAGGGAGAATTAGAAGCTGCTTCAGTCAAAATAGAAGTTGGTTTGCTGATTTTGCTGATACTCATTACTCCACCATACATTCTTTTTGGGGTTTTTTGTTTTTGTTTTTAATATTGTGTTTAACCTTCAAGGCATAGATATGTGTAGATTAGAAATGAAGCATTACCTATCTTTTCTAAGAGACAAAACTATCCTAACTCTTCTTATTTAGTTGACTCCAGTGATGACCCTCAATGTTAAACAACACATCATGATGAATGTAAAAAAGAAGAAAGAAATAACAAAAATAATTAAAAAAAAAAAAAAAAAGAAAGGAAAATATATTCTGTGTTTTATTCATCTGTCTATAAGAATAAAAAAAAGTTATTAATACCAGGCTGTTTCCATAAGTGATGATATCACAGGTAGGATTTATTAAAGAAATACCTCAAAACTTTCATTCACTTGGATGACTCTATACATCATGATATGACAAATACTAAGATAATATATAAGAATTCATTATAAATGATCCCTGTAAGAATGTGTAGAAAATTATTTTACTATTGCAATGCATTGCAAATAATTTTATTATGGAAATACATTGCAAATCATTTTACAGAAGTAATGAATTACAAATGATTTTGCTGTAGAAACGCGTTGTAAATTATTTTATTATAGCAATGCATTACAGATAATTTAACTAAAAAATACATTACAAAAGATTTTACAATAGGAATGGATTGTAAATGTTTTTTTTTCAAACTTAAGTAATGCATTACAAATACTTTTACTCTAAAAATGGATTGCAAATGCTTTTACTATAGTAATTCATTACAAATGATTCAACTATAGAAATGCATAGCAAATTATTTTAATGCAGTAATTCATTGCAAATGATTTTACTATAAAAATGCATTGCAAATGTTTTTTACAAAAGAATGCATTACTAATAATTTTACTCGAAAAATGATTTATAAATGATTTTTTACTATAAAAATCCATTGCAAATAATTAGGAGGGTATTTGACATATAAGCTTCTGTTTTCCATGTCTCTAATCTTAGAAGGGAACAAAATTAATTATAATCCAAAAGACCTAAGACCCATATAATAGACAACACTGTGCTGAGAAGGCTAGTTTTAGAGGTATGCCTGAATGTCTAAAGCAATAACCAATATACACAGCCCTCACTAAAACTGGCCTTGTACTATGTTTTGCTTTAAATGAAATTGCAGAATAACTACTTGCATAATTAAATACAAAAACTTTTATGCATTTTCACATGACAGATCAAATTCATATCATTCGTCTTCTGCCTGATTGAATCTGTTTGCACATTTCTCTGCGTAATTTCAGCAAATAACATGCATCGCAATTTCTGCTTTTCAAGTATTCAATCAGGTGGCATTATAGAATAAATTTTGCCATCTATTGGCATAAGTATTAAATGCTGCCGATTCCATGATTCAGTCAAAGAGGCTCAATAAAAGCGGATGTTTTTGCATCGATAAAGAATGCAAACAGCTACATAATATGCCAACTTAATAAGTCACTCAGCCATAAATACAGGATTTTTTTTATTGGAGGGAGCAAAAAGAAAAAAAAGAAATAAAAATCAAAGGAGAAGGATATTTTCCATAAAGTTATGAAAAGTCCTTTGATTCTCCTTAGAGAATATAAACTCTAATGTTTACTAAAAGATGGAGTTGGAAGACTATGCAACACCATCCTTCCAAATAAAAATAGTCTGGTTGTCTGTCTTCAAAATCAATAATTAAACCCCAGGTTTTATATAAGTTTGAACACTGAACACACGCTACCAAGTAAGCTATCAGGCTTATTATTTACTCAATCCTTCAGCTATAGGCAGGATGCAACACTAAGTTTTCCTTCTCTTAGACTGGTTGTCATACCAAGGTTAAAGAGCCCAGTCTGCTTAACTATTTACCCATAGCTGGTAGAGGGAGAATAGTTGGATTCATAATTTTTGCAAGGGTGCTAGTGCTATACTAAATACAAACAGCTTCATCCAGTACGAGAACCTAGGTTGCTGGCTTCATTTCTGATAACAATAACTGTTACATCATGAGGACTAA
>OY757916.1:35432987-35607987 GCA_963585895.1 Sepioteuthis lessoniana | reverse complement strand
TCGCAATATAGTTTCTGCAATTTTGAAATTCTAAAACTATGACTCAACTTGAAAATCTATTTTTACTTATTTCTTATTTTTTGAATGGAAAAAAAATTATTTTATCATCCAGACTTGATCACTGTACATAACTTTAAGTTTTTTTTCATGGAAAATAACTTAAACACCATCTCTGGTAGCCATTAAGTCACATTCAACTTTTTTATAAAAAATTCATTTTCTTCTAAATCAATGATATCAAGTTTTTATTATTTCTCATGGAACATTATACAATGAAAAATGATATCATTAAGTATTCTTTATCATATATATATATATATATATATATATATATATATATATATATATAATGTTTGGAGGGAAATTGTAAAATATAAAAACAACTTTCTGTCATTTTTCCTTGAAGCAGTGGTCAACATAAAAAGATAGAGTCACTTCGTAATGGGAAGAAAGTGTTTGTACATGAAATCCTTTTTAGGTTGATTTTACTGATGGTTTTATATACTGGCCCATTGGTCTTGTGAGTAAAGTGTTTGCAAATGACTTGGGTTCAATCCCAGGTTGAGTCATTTCAAAAAATGGTTCTTCTCCTTGCTTAATACTCAGCATTATAAGGTACAGATCAAGGGTAAAATAGTACAATCCAAGAGAGAAAAGAGAGACAACAGTTGCCAACTTTACTTTTTACTATATATATATATATATATATATATATATATAAGGTTATATATATATATATATATATATATAGATGGTTATATTAATAAATATATATATGAAAAAGTCAAGTTAGTGACTGTAGTTTAGGGCAACCCAAAAGCTTCATTTTCATTAGCTACTACACCAAGGCATACGGGAGGGTGCAACTCCTTTCCCTGGATTATACCACTTTACTCTTGATCTGTACCTTATAATGCCGAGTGTTAAGCAAGGAGGCATCAAGTAGGATTTTTTGAGTCTTTGGTATGACTCAACCTGGGATTGAACCATTGGTCTCCTGGACTGTAGGCAAACACTCGATCCACCAGACCAGCTTCAGTCTTGATATTTTTTTAATGTACTTTCATATATACTTTTTTTTCTATGCTTACCTATGATAAAGTTTGATTTATGAAATAACCACAATAAGAGATAAATAAAATCAATTATAACAAAATAGAACAATAAAAGTTATGTGTCAGAGAGAAGATTCATTGTTACTATCTTCGCAACCTTAGTACTCAATTTTTCTTTCCTCATTTATTTATTTTTACTAAAAGGAAACACTTAATGGTTCCTCTTTGGTATATCTGAATTGCTGGCATCATTTCTCTTAGGCTTTAAGAACATTAAATAAAACAGGAATTGTTTATGAAACCTTAAAAAGGAAATTGATGATTGTAGGGTTGAGTTTATGCAGGTCATTCAATAGATAAGGAGAATCTATCTATCTATCTATCTATCTATCTATCTATCTATCTGTCTTAGTCTGTTCATTTCTACCAATCTATCTATCTATCTATTTATGAGGGTTGTTCAATAAATAAAGGGAATTTTTTTGAAAAAAGCAAAATAATTTTTTTTTCAAAATTCTTCTCTGCATTGTTTGGAATTGGTTTATTGCAAAAATTATTTTAATCTAGCAAAAATATTTGTTTTGAGGCTATTCCAAATGGCAGAAAATCTAACAGAAGGCTCCAAGCTTGAACAGAAGTATCTCATTAAATTTTTGGTGGCTGAGAAGTGCTAACCATGTGAAATTTACAAAGGAATATGTGATGTGCATAGAGAAGCATGTATTAGTCAAAAAATATTTACAAATGGGTGAAACATGAGTTTACCACAGTAAGTCTCAGTCAAAGAGACAATCCCTGGTGTTTAAACACACTCTCTGGTAAAGAAAAAGTTCCAGGCTCAGCAGTCAGTAAAGTGATGTTGACAGTGTTCAGGTCATGAAAGGACCCATCATTATTGATTTCCTTCAAAAAGGTACAAATATAAACAGTGCTTCCTATTGCCAACACATTGGGCAATATTCATCGTATTTATTGAATAACCCTTGGACTAATTATTCTATCAAATGCCAATGATATGAGCTTATTAACCATCATGCTACTGTAGCTTACTTTATCTATAAAATTTGCTTCTTACCTAGCACATTACAGTTTATAATCATATGTAAGGGCATCAAGAAGTATACAGTGTCCTGGGCATGACACTAAATTGTATCTGATGATGAGGCTTTAGTTTTGGAGATCTGGGGAGTGTGGAGCACCCCTTCATTGCCATTACTTCTAGCTTGACACTGACCTAGACTGGTAGTACCTGTTAGAGTCCCATCTGTAGGTCAAATAGATCTGTTGAAAAAATTATTAGTATTCAATAGGGTCATGTGCAAAAAAAGCAAAAAAAAAAAAACTCTTAAAAATAACTACATAAAAAATGTAAATATGAACATATAGTGAATATGATTTCTAAACCTTTAGGCATAAAATAATCCTTGGGTTGACACGCCATTAAAATCAATCAACCAATAAGTCTACAGACTGATGATGAAAAAAAAGAATTTATTTTACACAGTAAATATCTATTTTCAATATATTTCTCTACATTGTAAATATTCTTGATTCTATGTGAAATATTAAGCATAGTGAAAATTTCAGATACAAATTTAGCTAATAACTTTATAACAGGTTATGAGCTAATTGATCCATCCTCATTATATTTTATGTTTTAAAATAATATTAGAATGCCAAGTATTATGTGTGTGTGTGTGTGTGTGTGTGTATGTGTGTGTGTGTGTGTGTGTGTGTGTGTGTGTGTGTGTGTGTGTGTGTGCATTTGGGGTGAGAGACAGAGGGATAAAATTTATTTTTAAAATGCAATCAAATAAACTATATAAATAAAATAAACTATATAAATAAAATAAACTATATAAATTTAAGGGTTGGTTCAAAGTGAAATTTCAAAAAAACAAAATTGTCAATTACTTTTTTAAAATTTTAATAATTTCATAATTTACTTTTTTTTAAAAATCCATTTCATTTTTTAAAAATATTTTAAAGGAAATTACTATGAATTGTGACAACTCAATTTTTTTTCAATTGAAAATTAAATGAAAATATTTTCAATATGAAGCAATGTAAAAAAAAACAACAAAAGCTTGAAAGGATACTAAAAACGATGTGAAAAAATATTAAAATGAAATAAATTAGTTGAAAAAAAAATAATTACTCTTAGATGTTTATAGACGTCAGTTTGGTAAGATGAATAGAAGGAGGAGGAAGCAAGTGTCATATTGCATTGTGGAAAATGTCTATAATTCAATTAAATAATTTGACAGTGACAAAAAAAGCCATTTTAGAATAAGAGAAATATTTTTCAAATCAGAGACTAACATTGCTCATTAAAATACTGTCAAAATTTAAATAATAAAAGAGATTTTTCAGATTGCCTGAATTAATTGAACTAAATAAAAGATGACTGTTACCATAGTGAGTTCTGGCTTGCTCAATACTTTTGGCCTTGTGCTGTATTCCATCTCAATATTAAAGCTTTCATGTCATGAAACAATAGATAGCAGGATAGTATTACAATCCATTCCTACTGTAATGAGTTTAAATAAGTGACCCACATTAGTGACTTTGTAATATATTAAATTAAGTTTTGAAATCAAATATAATACAATTATCCTGCTTATTTGTCTTTTGTGAGTATGACACTAAACTGCAGCTGATGGTGAGGCTACAGTTCTGAAGCTCTGCAGAGTGTGGAGTAACCCTTCATTGCCATTACTCCCAGGTTCACTCTGACCCAGAGTAGTAGTAACAGTTAGGGTTCCATCTATCAGTTCAATAGATTTGTTTAAAAATCATTAGGAATTATACACAAAAAATGCAAATATAAATGTACAATGTATGCAATTCCATAACCCCTTGGCATTAAATAACCCCAAATGGGGTTAACAAGCAGTTAAAATCAATTAATCCTGTTTGTGTGTACAATAGTTATTCTCTAGAAAGTGGACTGGTCTTGATAACTGTTCCTCGATAGACACCATAGATATGTAGAATATATTATTTCTGCATTCTTTATAATATCTCCCCATTCATTATTTTTTTTATTAATATCTTCTTAATTGTTTTTTTCCTTCTTTTTAATATTTCTCTTCTTTTTCTTTCTAAACCAGGCCACTGGCCTAATGAGTAGAGTGTTCGCCAATGGTCCGGGAGACTGGGGTTCAATCCCAGGTTGAGTCATACCAAAGACTCAAAAAATGCTACTTGATATCTCCTTACTTTATACTCAGTATTATAAGGTAAGGATCAAGGGTAAAGTGGAGCAATCCAGGGAATGGAGTAGCACCCTCCCTAACACCTTGGTGTAGTAGCTATTGAAAAGGGAGCCTTCAGGTCACCCTCAATTAAGGTTGCCAACTTTACTTACTTTCCTTCTTTCTTAATACCTCCTCATTCTTTCTTTCTTAATACCTCCCTACTCTTTCCTTTTTTCTTAATATCTTCCCACTTTTCCCTTTCTTACTGTTTCTTTCTTAATACCTCTTTAATCTTTCCTTCTGTCTTAATATCTATTCACAGTTTCTTTCTTATTTTTTTTTTTTCATTGATACCAACTCACTCTTTCTTTCTTAATATTTTCCAACATTTTTCTTTCTTTCATTAATACCTCTTCACTCCTTCTTTCTTACTACCTCTACTCTTTCCTTCTTTCTTAATATCTCCCTACTCTTTCCTTCTTTCTTAATATCTATTCACTCTTTCTATCTTAATATATTTCTTACTTTTTTCTTTCATTGATATCTCCTCAATACTTTTTAAAATCATGCTTTGTATGTTACTGTAACATAGCAAAAATGGCACATTGCAATGAGATTTGTTTTTAAAATAACATTAAAATAACATGAAAATGCTAAAAATAAGAGAATAAAGTAATTTCAAATAAAAGTTGCAGCCTAATAATTGTATGGGTTACTCCTTGTGATTACTCTAATCATTATCCTTTTTAAAGGGAGATAACTGTTTAGAGCAAATTATACAGAATTTAATCTTATAATATGACTTGACATTAAGCTTAATAGTCATTGAAGGTACCCTTTAAGTGACTACATATTATGAATTCAATAAACAAAATGAAGGAAAAGTAAACGATTTTGGAAAGAATAAGTGGAGAAAAAAAGTATATGGATATATGAATAAAGAAAGAAACCCTGAAGTGGCATAAAGAAAACTGGGGAGATATTAAGAAAGAGTGATTATTTAGTGTCATATCCAGCCACTCATTGGGAGGTTCTTATCTCTCTGTAGAGAAGCAGTCAGTGTATTCTACAGCTCCAGATGAATGGTATAATAGTGATAGTCATATACAATTGTATATATTGTCGTGATATCTCGGCATTAACAGTATTAATTTTGCTGCTGGAGAAGTAGGGTTGAACTCCTAAGTGACATTTTCCTATGGACTCGAACACATGGACACACCAATATCGCTCAACCAGCAAAAATTTACATTCATCAGCTCTGTGCAGAGACTGGATGCCATTTAGAGGACTTAGCAAAAGTGATAGTTGACAGAGACAGCAAACGAGAGAGTGTCAAAAGAATCCATGCGGTCAGCACACCTTGTTGATAATGATGAATTATCAGCGGTTCTTTCAGAAATGCGGAGTTATGCAAATGCAGCATTTTACATATTATCCAATCTGGAGGCACTCATGGTATAATGGTTATCATTGTTGGAAATCAATACAGAACCCTAGTTGAAATCCTGAACAAGACTGCTTTTCAAATAGTGCTAATACCTTTGGGGAAGATATGAATCCATTTATTTTCCATCCAGCTAAGGGGTAAATAGTAGAGCAGACTGGGCTCTTTAAACTAGATAAAGTAACCAATCTAGAAGAAGGAAAACTCTGAATTTAACTCTGCTAAACTCTGTTTAAAATTGACCCAGTGTCACATCCTACTCTGGCAGATGGGTTGGGTAAACATGTATACATAATATCCAGACATAGCTCCGTGAAACATTCTTGTTTCCTAAAAAGGAAAACTCATCTCAACATTAATAAGATTTGAGAAAGTATATGATAGAAAAATGTAACTGTAAAACTTAATACTGTATCAAAAGTGAAAATTCAGAGGTGCTTCAACCAATGACAAAATGTGATAGAATAAATGTGTTGAATACCTAGGGGACCACTTTGAAGAAAATTAATGTGTCATTCATTGTTCATTTAGATCTTGGTAAACACAGCTTCATTGTAGATATTTTTTAAAATACATCTGATACATACAAAAATTGGTTCATTATAATATAGTTCTATACAGTCAGTACTTGCACAAATATATATCTGAGAATAGTGATGATATATTAGTTGTCAACATCCATGGAATCTCCAAGAGAGATCCGGCTAACTTTGATTATCTTCAATGAGTACATTGCTTTTTCTGTTTTTAGCCAGGAAACAGAGAAAATCCATTATTCCCCAGGGGACAGTACACTTGGCTATAAAACAAAAGATTTCTGATGCTGACAGTTTGTAGAACACAAGAAACCCCCTAAAGTTGAGTACAACACATAATAACACTTGACCTTTGGTTTGAATTGACAGGAAGCCTCTTGAAGTCACCAGAAAATGGCAGAGAAGGCATTCTCTTTGCCTCTTGAGTATTGTATCAAGTATCATACATCATCTTCAGACAAATGAAAACTATCAAACTAAAATTTAATAAAATACAGGGTGTTCTGCTAAATTTAAACAAACAAAAAAAAGAAGCATTAAGTTTTAATGTATGATTAACTGAGAGTTGCAAAAAAAAAAAAAGCATTAAAAATATACAAGGACGTCTGGCTTTATTTTACAATTGATTGTCACAAAAAGAATCCATGAAAAAAATATCTATCATATATAAAATGTATGCACCCAGGATAGTGTAATGTTTGCAAGATGGGGGAGAAAACCATTACTAGTGAGTTCAATTCTCACTAGATAGTCACTTATCTCTCATCTTACAAACCATCCTAAGATGAGAAAGATATTCTGGGCACTGATGGTGAACTAAGGAAAAACTCATAAGCGATGTGCTTCTATGAACTCCTACACATGGACATACCAGTGTTAGCTGACAAGCAAAAACTTCATTGGCTCTGTGCAAACACCAAAAGTGATGGCCGATAGGGACAGACAGTGAAAGAGAGTCAAGGGAATCTGTACAGTCAGTGCATCTTGATGATGGTATATATGTAAATATATTAAATGATAAAGACAAATTTTATCTATAATCTATTCAAGATCCTTTCAAGTTTCCTGATAAGTGTCTTAGTTTCAGGTTGGAATTGGTAGATGAATTTCCCCAAATTGTCCTGAGCGCATTCAGACACTTCATAAGCCATCATCAGGGGTTGCTTGCTTGTGAAATGTGTGTTGTTTTTAAAATGAGTTTTAAAAGTTTTTAAAAGTATTTTATAACATAACAAAAATATGTGAACACAGAATCAGATAAAAACAGGGTAACTGATATATTTAAGTAGTTACCCTATTTTTATCCAACTCTGTAAAATTTGTCTTTATTATTTAATGAAACATGCTTAAATGAATGACTACTGCCTAACTACACATGTAAATATATATATATCCACTTGCATATATATCCACCCACAAAGAGCTGGCCTCAGGAGGTGTTGGGCATAATTGGAAACATATATATTGCAATATGTTGTGTGTACTTGACGAGCTGAGAGTAAATTACACTTAAGTGCTTGGGCCCCTTTAGACACAGAGCCCAAATGTGAGCAATCTGTCCAATTGGCTTAAGGCCTGGTCCCAGCCACACACACACACACACATACATAAAAAACATTAAAACTGGTTTTATTTATTTTCAATGAAATCTGCTATAAGGCAAAAAGTGGGAATATTAAAGTGTTTATAAGAAACCACATGATGCATAATAACCAATTTAAAAAAAAAAACAACAAAAAACAAATCACCAAATTGAATCTTTCCTACTGTTTACAATTCAATTCTGATGACAATTAATGTTATTCAAAAGCACTTAATCCATTGAATTATGACCTTCGAACAGTTACTTTTCACTTGAGATAAGGTGATTAGTACACTCATTTGCAAATAGGAAAAGTTATAAAAAAATTTAAAAAAAATGAAGCTGAACTGACAGAAACACTCCCCTGTCTTAAAAAGACTTGTTTGAATAAGAATTTGCTCTCTAGATATATTTTGTTCAAATTATATATATATATATATATATATATATATATATATATATAATTAGTAAGTTGGCTGACCATAGCTGAAGGCAATTTGATGGCTCTCTTTTCATTAGCAACTACACTGAGATGTAAGGGAAGCCGCAATTCCTTTCTCAGGATCGCTCCACTTAACCTTGATCCATACCTTATAATGCTGAGTGTTAAGCGAGGAGGCATCAAGTAGAAGTAATTTACGAAGCTCTTTGCTTTGATGTGGTACAAGGCCGAATGAACGAGGCACCCGATGAGACTTACTCATGTAGGTTTCCTAGTCTAGTTTGCTAACCAATATACCACAAAGTGCCCAAGAGGCATCAAGTACGTTTTTTGAGTCTTTGGTATGACTTGAACGGGAATTGAACCTAATCATTAGTGAACACTCTAACCATTATGCTAATGGGCCAGGGTTTCGATCCCGGCTTCGAGTGTCTAGCCACACTGAAGAGTTCTGATAGAACGAAACAGTCTGTCTGTGGATGACAATATATGCTCCCCCATGGGGGTTGAGCTCTCTGGCGAAGGAATTGCCGGCCGCCGCTAGCGTAAAGCAAAGCTCTTCGAAAGAATTGAGCACTCTGGTAGCCGATAGGGTATAAAAAATGTAAACAAAGCCTGCTGCTGCTGCTGTTTTTAAAAATAAAAATACCTTAAAGTTCCTTTAGCCAACGTGGTCCGCTTGGTGGCCGAATGGTCTGAAACACAGTTTAACGTAAAGTTGGACGGGTTTCGATCCCAGCTTCGAGCGTCCTGTGTGTCTCGCCACACTGAAGAGTTCTGATAGAACGAAACAGTCTGTCTATGGATGACTATATATATATATATATATATATATATATACATATTCACACACTCACCCATACAAACCTATATGATCTTTGTGCACTGATCAACTCTTGATTTCCGTTCATGAAATTTATGAACCATATTTTTAGTGTATGAGACGACTAGATGTAGAAAGTATTTCTGCTGTTAACTAGGCAAGGTTACCCAACTATCAATCATTACTCATGCTAACAATGTTTTGTATACCACAGGATTTAAGGTTCACATTTTATCCTGGGCGAATAAGATAACCCCCAAGTTTTTTTGTATTTTTAAAAGGTTTAAAGGTCATCTTACACACCAACATATACAGTATGTAATTGATTTTGTAATTCAACAGTTCCTCTTAGTTTAAACTATTATGTTTGAATTTCAATGTAATCAAAATTTACTCATTTATACATCAACCATCTCTTCCAATTTTTTGCCTAAAAAGAAACCTTCAAAATTTGACCAATATATAAGTCTGCACAGTATATAAACATACATACATATATAAATAAGGCATTCATGGTGTAATGGTTACCATCATAGGAATTGGACACAGCAACATGAGTTCAAATCCTGAACAAAACTGTTTGCATTACACATAATGATAATATGTTTAGTAAAAGTATGAATCCAATTATTCTACTTTCCGTTATTGGTAAACAGTAGGGCAGACTGAGTTCTTTAACATTAGTATGGCAACCGGTTCAGGTGAAGGAAAACTCTGAATTCAAACCTGTTTGACTCTGCATAAAAAAAACGACCTTTTGTTTTATCCTGCTTGTGTGGAGGGGTTGGTAAATATATACACTTATAAATAAGTGTACCCTTTAAAAAAATTAATAAAAAGTTAATTTTATTCTAAACAAAAAGGTACCAAGATGATGTTATTTCTACTTGAGCAACAGAACAATAAAAAGAAATATTATTAGGTTTATTTATTACCAAAATACTACAACTCTATAACCAAAAATATGGAGGAGTCTCCATGGCACAATGGCTAACGAGCTTGACAGTAAGGAGAAGGAAATTACTAAATAAGTAATTGATACTCACCAAAAAGTGAGCGGACAGATAGATGCTTCACTTGCCATTGACATTCCACAGAGTAACTCTACATAATGGGATTTTCTTCGTTGAATGAAAGTTTTAGCCTTAATCTTTTTCTTTTCCGAAAAATCATATTAGGGTCATCAGGAGAGAATGTGCACCGTTTTGGGGCATTCCTCTCATCCTTGTAACTCTATTCACATTGTGTTCACTTTCAGACTAATACCCTTGAGGAAAAGGTATGAACCCCCTGATCACTCTGACGATGGGTTAAATAGTATAACTGCTATTCTTCTACAAGGATGGCTTTGGCATTAAATAACCCATGAAGGTTGACCAAACCAAAAATATGAACAAGTAGCTGTCCAAGCACTTGTGCATGTATTTAAACAGAAAGTAAAAAAACAATACATACGTATCTAAAAAAAGAAAAAAGAACTGAAAGATTTTATATGTATTTACCAACCCCTCCACACTGACAGGATGTGACACAAGGTTAATTTTTTAGTGGAGTTTAACAGGTTTCAATTCAGAGTTTTCCTTCTCCTAGACTGGTTGCCTAACCAAGGCTAAAGAAATAGTCTGCCCTACTATTTACTCATAGCTGGAGGGAGAATAATTGGATTCACACCTTTCCCAAGGCTTGTTAGTGTTATGTGAAATGCAATTAACCTCATCCAGGATTTGAACTTCTGTCACTGTGTCTGTTGCCTATTACGATAACCATAACACCACTGAATATTGTCAGAGTGTTATGCTTTAGGACTTCCCAGGCGGCAACACCCCACAAAGCACCAACTATACAGCCACCTGCCTCCCATAACAAAAACTATCCAAGTTAGACGAACCAGACACGCAGGACACTGCTGGAGAAGCAGAGACGAGCTCATAAGTGATGTACTCCTATGGACCCCCACATATGGCCTAGCAAAAGCAGGACGACCAGCTAGAACATACATACAGCAGCTATGTGAGGATATGGGATGTAGCCCTGAAGACCTGCCTGAGGCGATGAACGATAGTGAAAAGTGGCAAGAGAGGGTCGGGGATATCCGTGCTAGCGGCACAACATAATGATGATGATGATGATGTAATGCTTTAGAATTTGGTAATAAATAATGTCTAATAATATCTGTTTTGATAGCTTAATTTTCTGCAAGAAAAATCCAGGTAATTTTGGTTTAGAAGAAATTTAACTTTTCATAAAAAAATTGGTTGGTGTGTACTTATCAGTGATACTACATATACACACATAGACATACAAACACAGATGAATTTATACATGAGTGTATACTGTAGAAGCACATGAAAACATACCTAGACACAAAAACAAAACAAAATTGATTCAAGCAGTTATCATATAATGATAGTTTTGCAGATTATTGCTTCTGTAGTGAGTAGAGAATCTACGGATGTCTGAACTATAATGTCCCTGATCCAGACCAAACCAAAACTTAGCAAATATAAACATAGGACACCTGAAAAAAAAATTCTTTTTGACTACTATTGTATTGTGATTACAGTAATCAATGGGTGCTCAATTATTCTATTCCTATGCCAGACAAACCAAATCTTAGTAGCAAAACTGACAGTAATCTGGTCCCCTGAGTAAAAAGAGTTATTGAACACTTAACTCATTTCATACAGATATACATATATCTTAATTAGACCAGTACATGTCTCAAAATGTTAAAAAAAAAAATCCCAGATATTTATTGGGGCCATATTTGTCCCTGCAGACACAAGGTCTTTTTTTTTATAGTGGGGGTTTAGGGAGGGGGAGGTTGGGCACAAGTCATATGCTGAACATCTGCTGGACATCGGCTCATTTAGTGCAATGTGAGCTTGACAAACCTCTGGGTGGACTTGGACTCATTATATTATGTAAGTCCAGGTCGTATGCCTGCTCATAGCTTAAGTGAGACCCAAGAGTTTAGTGCTATGCAATGCTTGTCAATGACGTCATTGCTCACCTGCAGATGGCCCAGCTGAAACTGAAAGCCATTCGGCTTTGAATCTGTCTTTCACCTTGAGAAGCATGTTGAACAGATACCTCTCCTCTGAGCCTGCAGCGCTCTGATATTTATTGGGGCGATTATTTTCAGTTCTATGTTATGATCAAATCTCTTTCTTTCTTAATATCTTCCCGCCACTTTTTTCTCTATTGCCACTTTTTCTTTCCCAAAATATTTAGCTTAATTTGGTTTATTTATTACTGGCCCATTGGCCTAATGAGTAGAGTGTTTGCCAATGGTCCGGGAGACCTGGGTTCAATCCCAGGTCAAATCATACCAAACACTCAAAAAATGGTCCATGATACCACCTTGCTTAGCACTCAGCATTATAAGGTAAGCATCAAAAGTAAAGTGGAGCAATCCAGGGAATGGAGTAGCGCCCTCCCCTACACCTCGATGTGGTAGCTATTAAAAAGGGAGCCTTCGGGTCACCCTCAACTAAGGTCGCCAACTTTACTTTTTTTTATTACCGTATTTGACAGCATATAAAGTGCTCTTTTTCTAACTAAAAATGTCTTTTAAAATTCCCCTGCATCTTATATGTCATATGTAGGTTTAAAATTGTCAGTCAAAATTAGCTACTTAGCAACTCCTTTTAGCTTAGACTTTAGAGTAATTTTCTTAAGCTTAATAAGAAACTCATTCCAGCGCAATATGATCCACACACCTTGCAGACTATAACATATGGGATTGGCAATTTTAAAACAATCCAGTCATTCATTTGAGACTCCATAAAAAATTAGGGTTTTGCTATTTGGGTCTCTTGGTGCTTTGGGCCCTTGGGCACTGCTTGATTGCCAGACTGCTCAATCTGTCCTTGCTTACTATACAAATATAAAAAATTCAAAACTAATGTTGACGTCAAGAAACTGCCATGATAAATGTACAATGAAGGGCAACCAAAAATTGTGATTGAGGATATACAGGAAGACAGTATTAAGTCAGGGTTATACTGTTGTTCTGTTTTTTCAATCAACATCTTTTTTCCCACTTCATTTATTTTCTTCCTGAGCGCCGTTCAATGCACAGGTGGGAACTTGTCTTTCTTGATTTTCAGATAAGACTAGAACTAGACTTTCTGTGAACACGAACCAGCAAACATATGGCAAACACCAAATTTGGTCACAGGGGAGGATAATTGAATAACAGATGGCAAAAATGTCGGATCGCTTCGCTTGTCTCCACAACAATTCCCCTACACCCATCTCCTTCGTGACAACTTTGTTTTTACCACGTGTAAGCTGTCAATCCTCCACCATCTTAATATATTTTACCCATCCCACTCAAGTTAAATCCACTTCATCTACCTTAGCCAACGTGGAAATTCTTATTATAGATATCAACCTTGATCTGAGTTCAAAATCCGTTATTTTAGATTTTTCTTTTCTCTTCATATCTTTCTTTCCAATAATAATTGTTTACCCCGCGTTTTTAACCGTTCTTGTCTTTCTTTTCTTTTTTTTCTTTTTAATTGTTTAAACTTTCTCCTGGACACCTCGGGTGGTCTAATTGTTAGCAAGCTAGATTAGCAGATGTACACGAATGAGTTCGAGTCTCATTGGGTGCCCTTTCATAAGATCTTGTGTCATATTTAAACAAAAAGCTAAGCAAATTAAGATTCAAATCTTCTCCTTCCTTCACTTTACTTTTTTACTTTCTCTCGTAATTTTCTAAGCTTTGTCTGGTTTGGCAAACAAGCCTCAGAATTGGGACTGTTTAGTTTAATATAGTGGTCACCAACCTGCGTTCGTACGAATCAAACGTTCGCGAAAATTTTTTCATGGTTAGTGAATAATAAAAAGAGTTCTAATGGGGTTCGTCAGTAAATGTTGACAAAGAATTTACTTATTGGTAAAATGATAAAAACATGAAATATCATTTTTGGAATTATACAACAAATCATTTCCACTCTCGTCACGTAATTAGACAATTTGATAAAACATATTATTATTATGTTGACGACGATGAGTAGTAGTAGTAGTAGTAGTATTACGCCCCTTGCGAGTTTTTTTATTTATTTAAAAAAAAATTTTTTTTATTGGAGTCTGAATGACAGTCTTCGGGACCTTTCTGAGTATTCTAGCTGATCTTAATAATGCCTTAGTCTGTATGGTCTTGATTCTTCTAATTTCTTATTCTTCCGGTAATCTTTTCAAGCCTTTGGAAACCGTTCTTACCACATCTATTAAAATTAGTATAACCGCCATCTTTATGTTCCACTGCTTTTTGAGCTCTCTGGCAAGATCCAAGTATTTGCTTCTTCTTCTTCTTAATAATAATAATAATAATAATAATAACAACAACCCCTGGAAAGTTTTCACATCAGCTGATGATTTTTCCCTGGAGTTTGAGTCTCTTCAAGTCTCCTGGATTCTTCTCCGTATTTTGGCCGATCTCAATAATGTTATAGTTTGGATGGTCGATACTCGTCCCGTTATTTCCAAGTCCTCCAGTCCTTGAACCATTGGTGACTGTACCAAGAGCACCAATTACAATTGATATAACTGTCAATTTCATGTTCCACAGTTTTTTCAATTCCCTAGCTAGGTCCAGGTACTTATCCTTCTTTTTGCTTTCTCTCAATTTTACTCTGTGGTCGGCTGGGATAGTGATGTCCACAATTCTGCAAGTTATCTTTTTTGTTGTTGATATATAAGGTCTGGTCGTCCGGTCAAGATTAGGTGATCTGTTTGTATCTCAATGTCCCAGAGGGGTTTGTGCGTCATGTTCTCTTCTGGGTTGTGCATATACCATTTGTTCGTTTGGTTAAATTTAAATCTCTTGCACAATTCTCTTGCCCACCCAGTCGTGTCTAATCTTATACTCTTTCTGTGCTAATTTGCTGCATTCGCTTATCATGTGATTGATCATTTCATCTCTATCACTACATAACCTACATCTGCTATTTTGTTGCTTCTTATCTATTCTTGCTTTGATATTGTAGGGAGACATGTTATTTGGTGAATATTTTTGGTCCCACACTTCGTGGAGACATGTTGTTTTGGTGATTATTTTCCCCACCATTTATGTTGGCTCAGTATTGAAAAGCAAATGAAGTATACGATATGAAACGACGCGGAAAAGGAACATTTAAAACAAAGCAGTACAAACAAAATTAAATTTATATATCAACAAATACATGAAAAAGGAAACATTACAAATATTCTTAATATCATCATCATCATCATGTCGTGCTGGAAGCACGGATATCCCTGACCCTCTCTCGCCACTTTTCCCTATCGTTTATCGCCCCGGGCAGGTCTTCTGGACAACATCCTGTATCCTCACATAGTTGCTGAATGTATGTTCGTGTTGGTCGTCCTGCTTTTGCACGGCCATGTGTGGGGGTCCATAAGAGTACATCACTTATGATTTCATCTCTGCTTCTCCAGTAGTGTCCCGCATGTCTGGTTCGTCTAACTTGAATAGTTTTCGTGATAGGAGGCAGGTGGCCGTACAGTTGGTGTCTTGTGGGGTGTTGCCGCCAGGACTTGTTCAAGATTGCTCGCAGCATTCTTGTGTAATTGCCGTTGAATATTCCTCTGTGTGTGTGTGTAACTAACACGAGTCTGTTGAATATTCCTCTGTATGTGTATGTGTGTACTAACACGGGTCTATTGGAAAAAGACTAAATATTGAAATTATCCTGTAGACTATAAAATGTATGTGGACTAAGTATTTCATGTAAGGTATCGATATATAGAAATATAGCAACGTGTGCTAGAAGGCACGTGTCTTCTCCCATGTTGGTTGTTTGTCTCTTTCGGGGTTTAACGAAATTTCTGTGGTTGTGTTCGAGGCTGGAGCAAGTCTAACCAAAAAGGTATGAAGCAAAAAGAACTTCATATTTTTGTTTGGAGCGTAAATTAATTTGACCGTTATGGTTGACGCATATTTTCACCCAATGAGGACGACTTATCCTATTCAGCCCGGACCATTTTTCTGAACAGTACCAAAATGGAGAGAGCCCGCCAAACTACCTCTTCCTCAGAATATTTCGAACAGGACGGACACACTTTCTGTCCGCTCCCTGCATAGCAGCAGAAGCACACTACTATGAAGAAAGCCATCTAATTTATGGACCTCTTGAGTCTACTCTCTTAGACCAAGGGTTCCCAATTGAACATGAATTAGATGCATGGAATCAGCCACACACAAGAACACCTTTATGTCGCCTCTAACTTTTGCTATGTCGACAGCGACGTGCAATTTCGCTCTGACACCAAGCTACCTAATTCCTGGGTTACATTATCTGAAGACTTTCATGCCACTCTCCTACAACAACCAGGACTACACATTCATGGGTGACGACATCATTCCTGTCCTTAACCAGCAAACACGACTTTTGCTACACCTATGGCGATCATATCTCACCCAGACATTCAACAATGTCTTAACTATAGCAACGCACATTTCGCTGCTAAAATTCCTTCTCAACTCCATAACTATTTCCTTCCTTCCTTCCTTCCTTCCTACTAGACTTGCAGCATAAAGGTACCCTTTATTCCTGACTGTCATAAAACCTTCATAAAAACTTTTCGATATCTTGGTTCTTCTCTTCTTTATTTATAACAACATAGCGAGGTGACAACGTAACAACACGTAACAATATTTCCTCGCTAAAGGCAGAAAAAGAAAGAAAAAGTTTGCAAAATGTATACATTTTCGTGGGGTTGACTGCTGGAAGTCAAAATGTAAGAGAGAGAATGTGTGTTGTCTCTGGAAGTCAAAATGGAAAGAGTGTATGTTGTCTCTGTGAGTCGAAAGAGAGAGAGAGAGAGAGAGAGAGAGTGATGTCTCATTGAGTCACAATGGAGAGAGAGAGAGCGTGTTCTTGGAAGACGTGAGTATATAAAGGCAATCCTTGTCATGCAGTCGGCTCCAAATGCGCGGGACAAAATCAAAGTTGCTGACGTAGTTGTGAGCACTAACTACGTGACTTTCCTGACCAATAGGTTCCCGAGACTGATTAGTTTACTGATGTCCGCCATCTTTGTTTCGGGAACAAGTGGCATCATGGCCATTCTAAAATATAGGAGTGTAAATCCTATAATATGATTTGTCCTTATGACATTGTTTTGTGCTGCTTTTAGAAGAGATTCAGTCTCTCTTAAGGTTTCCTTTCTTAGCAACATCCACATTTTCTCAAGTGAGATGTTGCTTGTTAGTCGTTTAAAACGTCCATACTTGTTTTTCTTCTCATTTTTGTTTTCTGGTTATTTCCGTTCTATTGATCCTTGAGTTGTAAGTATTGTTTCTGGTGGCTGTAATCAGTCTTCTTCCATGCTTTTCTATGTAAGTAAGTAAAGTTGGTAACCTTAGTCGAGGGTGACCAGAAGGTTGTAGGGGAGGGCGCTACTCCATTCTCTGGATTGTTCCACTTTTACCCTTGATCCTTACCTTATAATGCTGAGTGTTAAGCAAGGTGGCATCAAGTACCATTTTTTTTGAGTCTTTGGTATGACTTGACCTGGGATTGAACCCTGGTCTCCCGGCCCATTGGCAAACACTCTACTCATTAGGCCTGCTGCGTAGCTATGCCTTTGTATTTTAATTTTTAAAATCTAAAAAATTTCAAAGTCTAAATACTTTTTGATCACATCTCATGTGTAATTATGACTCAGCAAAAATAGCACATCAAAGCGATTTTTTTTATTAAAGTAATATACTTAAAATGCTTTCATTTAAAGTATAAAGCATGTATAGTTTCAAATAACTAATAGCAATCCTTGTAAATTATTGAACAATTCTATTTGACCCATAGATGTGAATGTAACAGGTACTACGACTCTGAGTTCAAATGGACCTGAGAGTAATGATAATGAAGGGGTACTCCATATTCCCACAACTCCAGGACTGTAGCCGATTCATCAGATGCAGTTTAGTGTTGTAACCAGGGCACTCAACCTTTGTGGGTCATTTAATATCAAAGCTTTGTAGAAGAACTGTAGTGGATAAGAGAGTCTAACCTTTCCCAAAAATATTAGTCTGAAAGTGAATGCAGTAGCTTGATTGGAGTTTGAACTCACTACAAAGTCACAGTCAAGCATGTGAGCCACTATCCCATGGGGACTCCCCGACCTCTAGTTTTTTTAAATTAGGTTTGAACCTCTATTCACTAGATAAGTCAACCATGTTAGAATAAGTCAGACCCACTTTGGAGAGATTGCCATGATCAGGTTTAAATGAATTTGTTTTTCTTTGTTTTTCTTTGTTTTTCAATATCAACTTATGTCTGTATACACAGTTTATCTTTTACCTTTCTTTTGGCAATGGTATAATGGTTAGCAATCTAGCCTAGCATACCATTATTGGGGAGTTCTTGGTGCCTCAGGTAATGTTAGGTTTAGGAAGCTATTGCCAGTAAATTCGATTCTTACTGGGTTCCCCATACTTCCGGCTTTTTGCTATATCTAAGCTAAGCTTAGTAACTAATGTAGGAAGTTCAATTCTCACTAGGTTGCTCCATACTTCTCGCCTTGTGCCAAACTGAGCCAGACTTTGTAAATGACTATGTCTAATCTTTTTAAATCTTATTGTTTTTTTTGTTTTTAATAGCATTTTTACTTGTTTACTGTTTTTTACAAAATTTTTTCCCTTTTCCTTTTCTCCTTAATGTTGCTACTCCCTTCCTTCCTCCCTCCCTACTTCCTTCCCCATTCATGTTTTTCCATTTTTCTTTCTTTTTCTTTCAGGGGATGCTATTTCACTTTTTCTGATTTCCTCTCTTTTTATTACTTCTTTTCTCTCTGACTTACTACAGTCTCTCTCTCTCTCTCTCTCTCATTTTCTTCCTTATTCCTTCGCCCTTTTCATACAATCCGAGTATTGCTTCATTAATCGATTTTCTATTTGTTTCCAAGCAACTTGCGTGGCTTCTTCTCAAGTGCTGTTCAATTCCTCACTCAGCTACACTTCACTCCTCCATGTTACACCTCCAAGGATTTTCCACTTCTTTTCTTATGTTTCTTCATCCGTCTCATTCACAAAAATAAAGAGCTACTTTTTCGTTTAGTTTCTACTGTTGCTTTCACTTTAATACATCGGAAACATCAAATTTACAACTCACCTCATTAGTTAGATATATACAATTAAATCTCAAAAGACAAAATGATACACAATGCACACACACTTAACAAAAAGACCATATTCATATAAAATTTAGATAAAAACATGAATGGTCAATGAAGATTTGGAGGGATAAGGGAGAGAATGAGAAGATACAGGCAATGAGTGGGAGAACAGAAGATGTTGATTGGTTGGTTGTGTTTTATGGCATGTCAACCCTTGAGGGTTATTTAAGGCAAAATCCTGTTTATACATATATATTATGTACATAATTTGTAAGCGAATAGTTTGTAGGTAACATTACTGTTAGATGAGCTAAAGGTGATTTGTTTGCACACAGTTAAATGGTTTTAAGTATTGCTATGTATTGTTTGCACACAGTTTCAAGTATTGCTATTTAACACTAATAGTTTTATTTGCACACAGTTAAATGGTTACAAGCATAGTAAATGATTAAACAGTTTTATTTGACCCATAAATTGGACCCTAACAGGTACAACCACTCCAGTTCAAAGTGGACCTGAGAGTAATTGCAATGAAGGTGTACTCCACACTACCTCAAGCTCCAGGTTTGGAGCCTTAACATCAGGTGCAGTTTAGAATCATATCTAAGACATTTGGTGACATGGGGTTATCCCCTTGCAAAAATGCAGTTGGCATAATCTACAGTCCAAAGTAGAGGAATGAGATGCTGGCAAAGATTAGAATTTGAAATTTGTTCAACTTCATCAGCTATGTTTTCACCTTCAGATAAGATGAGGAACTGAATTGGTGTATTCAAAACCTCACTGAAAAGGCAGGTCATCATTTATTGGATATATTTTGTCTATGTACATAGTCTCTTTCACCAATCCCAGTGGAGTAGTAACACCTGATTGGGTCCTATCTATGGGTCAAATAGAATGAGACAGTGTACTTATGCTAAACTGAATTGTTTGAAATAGAACTGTTTTTACATTTAACTGTGTATAAATAAATGACTGATGTTTAATTGAATTGTTAGTGATACATAGCAATACTTGGGACCATTTAACTTTGTTACTAAACTGAATAGCTTGAAATAGAACTGTTTTTGGCATTTAAACTGTGTACTTATGCTAAACTGAATTGTTTGAAATAGAACTGTTTATATATATAAAAATGGATTTGGCATTAAATAACCTACAATGGTTGATACCAAACCAAACCAATGCCCATGTTTTAACAAAGAAAGAAAGAACATTTAACTGAACACTGCATGGGGATAAAATAAAATAAAAATTGACTCCTACTACAATTTTGTTTGACAAGTCATTTCTTCCAGACTGGGTACTTTAAACTTGGGGCAAAGCTAATATCTCCCAGAGAATCTCTTCACAGAATACACTCACACACGTATATATATAGGAGGTGTTCATAATGTATTGGTCCATAGGAAATGGACACGGCAACCAGAGTTCAAATCCTGCACTAGGGTTTTTGCTTTTCACATCCAACTAATACCGTTGGGAAAGGTATGTATTCAACTATTCTCCCTCCAGCAATGGATAAATAGTAGGGCAGGCACAGCTAAGGAAACCAATCTAGGAGACAAACCTGTTAAACTCCACTTAAAATTGACCACATGTTTGCATTCTTCTCATGTGGATGGGTTATATATATATATATATATATATATATATGTGTGTGTGTGTGTGTGTGTGTGTGTGTGTGCATGTATGTGTATATAAAGCTGCTTTGTCTGTCTATCCAGCACTGCTTTCAGGAAAAAGTTATTTTCACTATACAATTCTATATGAATTGTATAGTGAAAATAACTTTTTCCTGTCTCAAACAAATTTCTAAGTAGCCTGCTATATAACTTGACAAAGATAGCAGTCTTTTCCTGAGGAAGTCGACTAATTTGAATACTTTAAAAATCACTTATTAACCCTTTGAGCCCTGATCTCCTGAGCATAAATTTACCCACTGCTGTTTGAGTGTGATCTCTGCACCGGTAAAACAGTGCTATGATGTGAGGGAAAATAAATGTACCACTGGTATACTGGATTAACAAGCTCAAAGAGTTTAAAAAAAAAGGTATTATAAAAAATTAAGACTGAAAATCAATCAGTATATTCTATTTTATATTTCATTCTTTTTTTTATTTTTATTTCAATCACCATTTTTTTTTCTTTTTTGAAAAAAGTGATTGATTACTTGGTAAATTTTATAATTATTCATGACTGTGATAAATTTAACAACTTTGACCTTCTCATGAAGAAGCAACATTAGACTTACTGTGAATTGAACTACACACCTAAAAAGCAAACTAAATTTTATCAGTAAGATGAATATATATAAAATCTTTTCATTCAAGTTTGTTTGTGTGTGTGTGTGTGTGTGTGTGTGTGTGTGTGTGTGTGTGTGTGTGTGTGTGTGTGTGTGTGTGTGTTATTGTAACGTTATACTTCATTTATTTTTGTTAGCTATCTGTATTGTTTTTTCACCAAATTTTAAAATAGAAATAGACAATGATTTATCCCAGAACATTATTTATAGTTTAAGTTCATGCAATTATTCTATATGTATTCTGCTAAATTTCTACAAAGACAGTTAATTACTAAATATAATAACTACTGAGAAGCTATCATATTTTAATGTTAACTCCTGACTTTTATAGAAAATTATCTTTATAACTATTTCCTCCAATCTATTTTTATCCTTTGGCTTATAAAGTTGATTTCTTTTTTTCCCCCAAAACATACATAAAATAATATTTTTCTATTTTCTGTTTTTAGTTTTGGTTTTGATTATTTTTTGTTGCGTTTTTTATTAACTTAATTCTGCTTAAAAATGCTGTCACCATTTTCTTTTTTATAAACCACTTGCAAACATCTATGTAGGAAACAGCTATCACATCTTTATTTGTAGCTTTTTCTTACATCTTCCGTTGAAGAGCCTCTTATCAATATAAAATCCTGCAAAGTGACTTTTTTTCCCATCTTGTTTTCATTTCTATCAAGTTTTTATTTCAAAGTGAAAGGACGAGTTCATTTTATTACATTCTTATGTGTGTGTATATAATCAAAAGTGCTGAACACATGTGACAATGTTTGGGAGCAATTTTATCTTCGGTGAACGTTCAAACAGAATAAAAAGAAGTTAAGAATATAATGGTTAAAATATTTCCAATATAAAACATTTCATAATGGATCTATATTCATATCTGGCACACTCTCAGGATAAATGGCAGGATTATTTATTTATAAATCAATATTTCTGCAAGGATCAAAGGATCACTTCAAGCACTTTAACCAAGAATCAGACTGGTATTCCCTTTGTTTTTTTTTTTGTGGGGGTAGACTGGGATTTGAATATTGTATCTCTGGATATGAGGTATGTTAAAAAAGCATTGAGACTGAAGTTGACATTGAAGACAGAAATGAATAATGAATGAAATGTTCATTTTCTTCAAAATAGGTCCCCTTGGCATTTAAGACATTTATTCTAGTGAGTTTTTCATTGGTCGAAGCACCTCTGAAATTCCTCTTCTGATATTGTGTGAAGCTGGGCTCTCTAAGTTTAACGTTCTCCACATTCTCAATTGTGGCTAGGGACCACCTTTGGACACCAATTCCCCCAAAATACACATGAATACACTTGTTGAGCCGGTTTAACCCACATTGGGTGAATGCTGTCACACACACACAACCTCAGATCTTGTTGTTGAGATTAATTTTCAGTTTATGAAAGTAAAAAAAGTTGTAACCCTGGTAAGTATAGAAGATGCTGTACTTGTACAATCTTGTGTTTTGAAAGAGACTGCTGTTCCTTTTCATAATATATAGGTCAACTGTGACATCTTAAATATCCACTTTAATTATCTAATCTTTTTCTATATTTTTTACATAATTTGATGACACAAGTGAGACAATTATTTTTTAATTCATAAATTTTGAGAATTTAATTTTTTTCCTGAATATTTAATCCAATGTAAACACACAATAATAGATTGAAACTTGAATTGATTAAAAATGAATTATATTTTTCATTTCTTGGACAATTTTTTCCTTCAGGAAAAACAAAAACTTCTCTCCAATAAAAAAAAAAAAACTTAAGAAAATATGTATTCTTTATTTCATATCCACATATCAAATCCTAAAGCAAAAACTAAATTTTTCTCTCGACATATTTCCCAATTAATTGGAAAAATAGAAGTAAATAATTTTTTATTTTATTTATTTTCTTTAACAACAACGTGAAACAAATAATAAATATTATTAATTTTCACAAGTTTTCTTTTTCTAATTTTTTATTTGCTTAATTTCAGTTGGTTTTTAACATTATCAATTATAATTTTCTTCCATGCTTTTAAGATTGTTAAGAAATCATCTAAGATAAAAATGGAAAGTCACAAACATATCAAATACAATGCAGAAAATTGAACAGGAAATAAAAGAAAGAACCAAATAAATGAGGAATGTTTTTACCGCTATTTTGTCATCTTCATCAGGACACATTAATTTTATCTGGAGGTGGGAAAGTAATCTGATGCAGCTATACATCACAAAGAAATGTGTGCTTTGTGTCATGGTTATCATCATAGGAAATGGAATTGGCAACCTGGGTTCAAATCCTGGATGAGGCTATTTGCATTTCATTTTATACTAATGCCCTTAGAAAAGGCATGAATTCATCACTTCTCAGCCCGCTCCAAGTATAAGTAAATAGTTGGGCAGACTGGTTTGTTAGCCTTTGTTAAGAAATTATTCCAGAAAGAAAACTCTGAATGCAAACCAGGTTTACACCACATTTAAAATTGACCTTGTGTCACACCATACCAGTGGTGGAGGGGTTGGGTAAATACATACATCACAAAGAAAGGAAATCAGATTAAGCTGTGTTAATTCTTATTATATCTACCTGTTAAGAAAAGTTAACATGTTTTTGTTAGTAGAATTAAAACCAGTTGTTTTGAATGTATCATTTCAGTCTGTTCATATCTATCTATCTATTTGGAGTCCTCGTGGTGTAGTGGGTAACATGCTGGACTGTGACTGAGTTGTGAGTTTAAACTCCAGTAACACAATTACTTTTCGTTTTAGACTAATACTTATGGGAAAGTTTCCATGTCCTTTTAGCTCTGGGTTAGATATTATCACTACTGTTATTTTACAAGGATCATTTTAGCATTAAATAACCCACAAAGGTTTATGTGGCATTAAACCAAGAAACTGAATCTATCTATGTATCTGTACGTTTCAGTCAGTTCATATCTATGTATCCATGAAATATATATATATATATATATATATATATATATATATATATATATATATATATATATATATATATATATACACATTTCTCCTTTATACACTTGAATTTCAAAGATATTTTTTCTTTAAAAACCCTCCACTAGTTTTCCTTTTAAATGTTTCCTCTCATCTCATTTATATTTGTAACCTTTTGTAGCAAGCATTAGGTATGCAGGAACCAATGTTGGATGAGATACAACAAAACACATAAAAAAACTGACAGATAATCAATATACGCAAGAAAAGTATAATAAATAATAACAAATAGATATAGTTTTATTTTCCTTAAAAAAAATCTATCCAAACAATCAATTTCTATAACCTAAGATTTGGCAGTGAAATTCTAAATCTGTTATCCCAAATAACTTAATCTTTTATTAGTCTTTCAATAAACACCTCAATCTTTGGAAACCATTTTGATCAGTCTTACTAGAATTCACTAAATGACATTGTTGTTGGTTGGTTTTGCAGCACATCAACCCTTGTTGGTTTATTCAATGCTTAAGTCAGACATTTTTTTTTGCAAGCAATAATATGATTACAAGTAACTGAAGATAAAAATAATTTGTAAATGATTATCGCCTCAAGTAACTATTTTTAATACAAATAATTCACAGTGATATAATTTCAAGTATTCCTATTTAATACTTATAATTAAAACACAATTACATGGTTTTAAGAAATTTTGCCTATTTGATAATAAAAATCACTTGTTTGCACTGTTAAATGGTTTCAAGTATTCCTATCTAATATCAATAACAGTTATCAGGTTTTAAGATTTGGTTTGGTGTCTTTGCTTTATGGCAAATGAACCGTCATTGGTTATTTAATTCCAAAGTCATTCTTGTAGAAGAACAGCAGTTAAATTTTTTAACACATAGCTGGGCGATAAGTGGGTTTATATCTTTCCCAAGGGTATTAGTCTGAGAGTGAACCTGATAGTGCGACTCGAGTTTGAACTAGCTTACTTTGAGGTCACAGTTCAGCACTTTAGTTATTACGCTATGGAGTCTCTCCATATATATTTCTAGTACTAGTAATTTGTACACAATTATAAGTTTTAAAGTATTTCAAGCAATTATATGGTTTTGAGTAACTAATGATTATAACAATTTATTATAGTAGTAGTAGTCAAAAGCAACCCAAAGGCTCCCTTTTCAATAGCTACTATACCAAAGTGTACAGGAGGGTGCTACTCCTTTCCTTGGAGTGCTCCACTTAACCTTCGATACATACGTTATAATCCTGAGTGTTAAGCAAGAAGGTATCAAGTACCATTTTTTTGTATCTTTGGTATGACTTGACCTGGGATTGAACCCTGGTCTCCCAAGCCATTGGCAAACACTCTACCCACTAATCCCATGAATTATAATTTCCAGTAATTATTCTTAATATAAATAATTTGAACACTGTTATATGGTGTCAAGTTATACGAATTAAACAAATCTATTTGCTCCATAGATGGAAATCTGAGTACTTTCCCTCCTGGTCAGATTGGACTTGGACGTAATGACAACAAAGGAGTGACTATGGTCCCAGGGCTTCAGAGCCTCACCGCCAAATGCAGTTTAGTGCCATACCTATTTCACCTTTGCTGGTGGGGGTCTAAGTCCTCTGTAAAAGAGACAGTAGGCATATTCTGGACCCTGTCTATGAGGTGGATCTTTTTTCTCCCTCACATAACTCAAGGATTTACGATGTAAATATAATGCCATGTTAGCTAAACCAAATTTTTATCTTTTTGTTTAACAGTATAAAGTAGGCACCTTACCAAAAAAATTTCCTAACCAGAAATCAAAATTATGAACTTTTTCTGTGATCTCTGCCCTACGGGGTTTTTTTTTATATAGAGAATGTTAGAAGTTTAAAGAATTCTAAGCCTTTTAGTATAGTATAACTCACATTAAAATGTTTTCAAAGATATTTTTAGTCTGCTCGATTGACTTCTCTAATCTTTTGTAATGTATATCCAATTCCATTTTATATTCTCCGTTTGCCATGTAACACTTTCCAGTAATACTTGAAATTCTTTAGAATCTAGTATTGCCTGATGATCACTAAAGTGTGAAACTATACGTTGCAATATAAGGTTTTAAAATAAAGTGTTTGGAAAATAATTACCTTTTACCTGAGAAGATATTAAAAAAAATGTAAGCTATATTTATTTAATATCAAAAATGTAATCAACTTTATTTTCAATGACTGCAGCACAAGAAGGTACATTTTCGATTCTACATAGAGAAAAATCTGGGATTTTTCCAACAAAAAATTTTCAAAGACTATTTTGAACTTTTTTGTTTCAGAATTTTCTGTCATCTATGAAGTGTTCTAGTAATCAAAACAAATGAAAATCTGTTGGTGCCAAATCTGGTGAGTATGGAGGGTGTAGAAGAACCCTCCCCAATCCTAACGATCTTATCTTTTGAGAGTTTGTTGGACTACAGTCATTAAAAATGAGGGTGATAATTTGTTTTGATAATAGTTTAATAAATTTAACTTACATTTGTCCTTATATTGTCTCTAGTAAAATGTAATTACTATTCGACCATCCTTGTGTGTGTGCATGAAGAGAGATATTATTATATTATATTATATTATATTATATTATATCTACTGTTTTGATATGTTGAGCTATGATAAATATCAAGGAAGAAACTTGATAAAATTTGTTAAATCTTGAGACTGTGACTAAAACAGTTCAGAATGTAATTTATTTGAGTCGTAGATGTCAGCGATGGATTTGCCCATAAAAAGATGTTTTTACTGCATTGAGATATTAATCATTTGTACAGACTCCACCCAATTTTGCTACAAATGGTCTAAAGAAGCCATGGAGAACGATTTTAGAAGAGCCTTCATATTTCAGGTCGTAGACTCGTGCTAAAGTTTTCTTTTAAAAAACAAACAATAAAACCCTTGAAAAAAATTAAGATATTTCGTGGATATAAGATATCATGGAACTTAATAAAGCTTCTATGATCTGTCTTTTATAATGAAACTTTGAAAACATTCTCTCTCTCTCTCTCTCTCTATATATATATATATATATATATATATATATATATATATATATATATATATATATATATATATATATATATATATATATATATATATATATATATATATATATAGTAGAGTGTTCGCCAATGGTCCGGGAGAACAAGGTTCAATCCCAGGTTGAGTCATACCAAAGACTCAAAAAATGGTACTTGATGCCGCTTCGCTCAACACTCAGCATTTTTAAGTAAGGATCAAGGGTAAAGAGGAGCAATTCAGGGAATGGAGTAGCGCCGTCCCCTACACTTCGATGTTGTAACTATTGAAAAGGGAGCCTTCGGGTCACCCTCAACTAAGGTCGACTACTATATATATATATATTTTTAAATAAAAAGGTCCACGAAGAGATTTGTATTTTTTGAGTTTATTTTGTTCTTACATACGTGTTATATATATGTATGTTTCCAGCTTGTTGCTTTCGTCAGAGAACATATGTGGCACAAGGCCTTGTTAATGGAGTACTTAATGAGACTTGAACTCACTGTTGTTTCCAGTATAAATGACCTTTGGTAGGTCAGGCTGTTTTATGTAGGGGTTGTTGTCCCTCTTCCATAGAGTGCGTTTACTTTGGTCTACTTTACTTGTCTTTGATATTTGATATGTTTATAGTTGTGTGTGTGTGTCTGTGTGTGTTGGCGTTGGAGTGGTTTTGGGTTTCACTAACAGTTGTTTTGTGTGTGTGTGTGTGTGTGTGTGTGTGTGTGTGTGTGTGTGTGTGTGTGTGTGTATCTTGGGGAGTTTTGTGGTTTTAAATTTACTGGTAGTTCTTTCACATTTTTTTCCAGATTTTGTTTACACACACACACACACACACACACACACACATATATATATATATATATATATATATATATATATATATATATATATATATATCATCATCATCACCAAGTCGCGCCATCAGCACGGATATCTTTGACCCTTTCTTGCCACCCTTCTCTATCGTCCATTGCTTCCGGCAGGTCTTCAAGGCTACAGCACAGAACTGCTGTATGTAGGTTCTAGCTTGACGTCCTGCCTTTGCTCGTCCATGTGAAGCAGTCCACAGGAGTACGTCACTTATGAGTTCGTTCATACTTCTCAAGCAGTGTCCTGCATGTCTGGTTCGTCTAGCTTGGATAGTTTTCGTGATGGGTGGTAAGTGGCCGTACAGCTGCAGCTTTGTGGGGTGCTGCCCCCAGGACTTGTTCAATATTGCTTGCAGCATTCTTGTGTAGTTGCCGTCAAGCCTTTTCTCCATAATTTTGGATAATGTAAAAGAATAAAAAGTATGAAACCCCAGTAAATCTCATGTCGCATTAAATATGACACTACAGAATAGCATACAGCATACTATCCCCCAAGATTATTTGCTTACACAGAGGAAAGTTTGATAAATACACACAATAAACAACTGAAGATTGAAGTAGGGGAGCCTTTGTGGTATAGAGGCTAATTTGTTGGAATGCGACATCGTAGTAGGCAAGCTTGAACTCCCGTCGCGCTATCACGGTCATTTTCGGACTCATACCCTTGGGAAAGGGTATGAGCCTTCACAATTCCCAAGCTATAAGTTAAATAAGTACCGCTACTGTTCTTCTATAAGGATGACTTTGGCATTGCATAACTCATGAAGGTTGATATGCCATTAAAAAAACAGAGAAGTTTTCTCAAAAATGTAAGTCTCTAATAAACATTCATGCTTTTTATTGACTTCCCATACAAGCACATGCATAAGGATTTTCGGCAGACATGACTTTATTTTTTTCAATCTCATTTCGTTAGGCATAATCTTTTTTTTTTCATTTTGTTTTGCTCCAGCAATAAAATGTTTTAGTTGTTTGGTGCACTTAGTGCACTTTACTTGAATTCAAGAAGCTAGACGGCAATTACACAAGAATGTTGCGAGCAATATTGAACAAGTCCTGGCGGCAACATCACACAAGGCACCAACTATACGGCCACCTGCCTCCTATCACGAAAACTATCCAAGCTAGACGAACCAGACATGCAGGACACTGCTGGAGAAGCAGGGACGAGCTCATAAGTGATGTACTCCTATGGACCCCCACATATGGCCGGGCAAAAGCAGGACGACCAGCACGAACATACATCCAGCAGCTATGTGAGGATACAGGGTGTGGCCCTGAAGACCTGCCGGAGGCGATGAACGATAGGGAGAAGTGGCGAGAGAGGGTTAGGGATATCCGTGCCTGCGGCACGACATGAGGATAATGATGATGACTTGAATTCATTCTTGATTGAAAACAAACATTTTTTTTTCAACCATAATTCCTTGACAAACGTTAGCACATGGAATAGATAACTTCATCGTCGGGGCTCTACAAACTGGCATCTTTGATGTTAAACGTAGACCCTAATTATATTTAAGACCTTCAAATAATACACAACTTTCATGGTAGATGTCTACAAACAAAAATCAGTAAACTTATTTTGGTTTTGGTTTGGTTTGGTTTCTTTGTTTAATGGCACATCAACCTTTGTGGGGTTTGTAATGCCAAAGCTATCTTTGTAAATTAACAGTAGTGGTACTATTTAACCCATAGCTGAAGGGATAAGAGGGTTCATACTTTTCTTAAATGTATTAGTCCGAAATTGAAAGTAATTGCAAACTGGAGTTCGAACTCACTATGATGTCACAGTCCAGTAAGCCATTATACCACATATAAACCTTCTTAAGTTATTTAATGCCAAAGTCTTCCTTGGTTGGTTGTTTGGGTTTTATGGCATATCAACCTTTGTAGGTTATTTAACGCCAAATCTATTTTTCATGCAAAAAGTCAGTTCTATTTTTAAAAAATTCAGTTTAGCATGAGTCGTAGTAAAATGTCAAAACAGTTCTATATATAACAATTTTGTTTAGTGTAAATACAGTTCCAATGTCAAAAACAGTTCAATTTCAAATAATTCAGTTTAGCATAAGCACGCAGTTTAAATGTAAGTACAGTTTAATTGTGAAAAACATTTCTATTTCAAGCTATTTAGTTTGGTCAAGCAGTTCTAATTCAGCTAATTCAATTTAGTATAAGTACAGATTTTTTTACGCAGTTAAATTTCAAAACAATTCTATGTTAAAGAAATCAGTTTAGTGTAAGTACAGTTTCAATGTCAAAAAACTGCCAATGTCAAATAATTCAGTTTAGCATAAGCCCGTAGTTTAAACATAAGTACGGTTTAATTGTCAAAAACATTTCTATTTCAAGCTATTCAGTTTAGTCAAACAATTCAGTTTAGCATAAGTATGCCATTAATTCTATTCAACCCATAGACAAGGCCCTATCCGGTGCAAGAGTGGACCTAGGAGCAAGGGCAATGAAGGGGTGCTCCGTATTCCTCAAAGCCCCAGCATTACCGGAACCTCACCATCAGATTGTTTAGTGTCATATAACAGGACACTCATTGGGGAGGAAAGTCATCCTTGTAAAAGAAGAGTAGTGTTGCTATTTTATCCATCGATGGGGTTTTAAATTGATTGGTTTGCTTAGGGATCTTTATTTAATGGCATATCAACCTTCGTGAGTTATTTAATGCCAAAGTCATCCTTGTAGAAGAACAGTAGTGGTACTATTTAACCCATAGCTGAAATGATAAGGAGGTTCATTATTGTAGGGATTACATTCCTTGCTTTCAAGAGGGGTACTTCTAATGGCTGCTCTTCAATTATTAGTCAGGAATTTCTCTCAATTATGTACTCTTAATGTTTCATCTAATTCCTGCATCCTTTCTATCAATTTTGTTCAGGTAATAAATGTTTTGTGGTTAATTCGTCGTGAATTATGTTGTTTGGTACGAGGAAATGTTAAAACATAATACATTTCCTCCGCCACGAGTGTCCGAATTGTATTCCAGATTCTCTAATTGTAAGGTGAGTTTTGGTACTCAGATACGATTGATATACTAAGACCAACCTTCGAGTTGTCGATATCAACGAACACGCGATCCTATTACACAATACCTTTCCCAAGGGCATTAGTCTAAAAGTGAATATAATAGTGGATTAGATTTTGAATTTACAAACTACGATGTCATAGCACACTATGTTAGCCTTATACCCCTGGGACACCTCCAAATTTATTTTACAAAAGCAAAGATGTATAAAAAATTTTAATTGTAAAATTGATAAATTTCTTCTCTGCTCAATCTAAAGCTCCCATCACCCCAAAACCAAATGAGCATTCAGAGAAGAACTTAAATTCTCAGCTATATATTTTTTTAAATCTTAAAAAAAACAAAACTTATTGAATCAGAACAGGAAATTATTTGAAAAAAAAAAAATTAATGAAACTAAATTTCTAATTTTTTTTTTTTTTTCAGGTCTTGAAAATATCCCATTTTCTTTAAGTTCCTGATTAGAAAATTTAACTGAGAAAAAAATTAATGTGAATCATTCAAATAATTACGTACCAACATTTAACTTACCCTTTTTTTAACCAATGCATTCTAGAAATTAGAATCTATTTCATGAAAAATGTCACTAAATATTTGCAAGGCTGCAAAATTGCTAGACCTCCAACCCATCCGGGCCATTTTAAATCACCCACGTTCTAATCCCTTTTTTTTGCTGGCAAGCTCCTAAAATGACCTTGTAAAAATGATCTGCTTGCATCAAAAATTGCTAAATATATTTATATATCTACTGAGTATACTTTATATATAGAATATATGTATTTACCAACACCATCACAAGACTAGGATGTAACACAAGGTCAATTTTTAAGCTAACATCTAAAAAAAATTTTCTTTGAGTGGTGTGAGATTTCCATACTACCTTTACTATTTACTAGTTGATTGCAATTGACGTATTGGGCAGTCATGCTTAAATATAAATTTATATAACTCAGGTTTTTTTCAGGAAGATACATTTAAGCTTTAAGATGAATGAATTTAGTTTGGTATGGTTTGGTTTTACGGCATAATAACCATTGTTGGTTATTCAATGCCAAATACTGTTTTTACAAATATATTAAATATATGATTTGTAAACACACTTTGTAGATACACACAGTTAAAGGATCAAACAGTTCTATTTCTAACAATTCAGTTTAGCATAAGTCAAAGTTAAATGGTTTCAAGTATTGCTATGTATCACTAACAATTCAATTAAACTTCAGTCATTAGTTTATCCAGAGAAATGATCAAACAGTTCTATTTCAAACTATTCAATTTAGCATAAGTCATTTGTTTGCACTCAGTTTAAATGTTAAACAATTCTATTTGACCCACAGATAGGACTCTATCAGGAGCTAATACTCTAGGTAAGAGTAGATCTGGGTGCAATGGGGTACTCCAGCATTTCTAGAGCCTCACCATCAGATTGTTTAGTATCATATCCAGAATACTCGTTGTGGTGGTGAGATTTCTTATCCTTCTGCAGAGATGGAGTCAGTGTATTCTTCAGCTTCAGCCAACTGGGCTAGAATGAATTTGATGAAAGCAGTTTTTATCCATATATACAGATATCTATTTTCCATTACGTGAAGTGGGGATTCTCTGTGGAGTTGTGGTTAACATGCTGGACTGTGACATTGTTGTAAGTGAGTTCAAACTCCAGTCACACAATTACATTCACTCTTGGAAAAGATATCCATGGGTTAGATAGTACCACTACTGTTCTTCTATAAGGATGGCTTCAACATTAAATAACCCACAAAGATTGATATGCCATTAACAGAAAAATAATAAAGAAACCATTGCTTAAAGCATCACTGTAACTACTCTTTTGATACACTGTAAAGTCGCACTTTGATATTTATTTTGATGTCTTCCATGTCCTCAAATCTTACCACTGATTGGTTTGGTTTATTTTCTTTGTTTAATGGCATATCAACCTTTGTAGGTTATTTAATGCCAAAGCCATCCTCCTCGAAGAATAGTAGAGGTACTATTTAACCCATAGATGGGAGGATAAGGGGGTTCATACCTTTCCTAAGGGTATTTGTCCGAAAGTGAACGTAATAGTGCGACTGGAGTTCGCACTTACTTAATATGATTTCACAGTCCATCGGTTTAACCATTACACCACGAGGACACCCCCTTTACCACTGAGATAAATTTTGAGTTTGATTTGGTTTGTTTTCTTTGTTTAATAGCATATTGGTTATTTAATGCCAAAGCTATCTTTGTAGAACAACAGATTGGTGGATAAGGGGGTTTATAGTTTTCCCAAGGGCATTGCTGCAAAAGTGAATGTAATAGTGAGAGAAGAGTTTTAACTCATTTACTATGATATCACAGTCCAGCACGTTAGCCATTGTGCCATGGGAACTCCCACCAAAATTTTCAGTTTAGGGAATGAGAAAAAGTCACTTAGAGCTCAAGATTTTGTAAATATAGTAGGATTTACCGTTTACATAATCCTAAGTTTCCCTAAAAACATACTGAGAACTGGCAATATATATATATATATATATATACACTCATACACACAACATATATGCACAAATACACACACAATATATATATGTATATGCACCATACAAACACACTATATATATGTACATGCACACACACATACACATTCTCTCACTCTCTCTATCTCTCTCTATATATATACACACACATAGATACTATATATATATAAATATATATATATGTATGTACATGCACAGACACACATTATATATAAATATATATATATGTACACACATACACACGCACACTTACGCGCACACTCTCTCTATATATATATACTCACATATACAATACACTATATGCATATATATATGTGTCTGTGTCTGTGTGTGTATATATGCACACACACACACACACACACACACACACACACACACACACACACATACCAACAACACACACTATATATATGTGTGCACACAAACTGCACACAATATATATATATATATATATACATATATATGCACACACACATACTCTATGCACAGTCTCTCTCTCTCTTTCTCTCTCTCTCTCTATATATATATATATATAAGCACTCATATAATTTCCTTTCAAAATAAATACTATATATTGGTTGTAAGAAGCAAAACCTATTTCAATGTAACAAAAATTATATAACTATTTTTTTTATTCTTTGTTAATGAAACAATCTTGGTTTCTGGACAAAAAGATTTCAGTTTCTGCTGAATTGATTTCTTTTCTACTTTGAAAGATTTGGCCACAAAGAAAAAATAATGCCACTGATCTGATTAAATGGAAAACTTAAGAGGCAATTAAAAAAAAAAGAAACATTACTTTTAATTCAGAGTTATTTTATTTTATCATTTTTTAATTCCTTTATTCATCTATAATATTCATGTGTTTCGTCATTTTATTAAACTTTTTAAAAAAGTAAAACTAGATAATCCTGAGGAAGTATTTTTATTTTGCACTTATTTTTATTGACAGTGTTTCAGTTTCAATTTTACTGAGTAATTATTCTGCAATATTTCTTTCATTTTGCTTGTTTCAGAAATCTTCTTTTTTCAAATTAATTTGACAAAATAAACAAATTTAATAAGTAAAAGCAATTTAGAGTTTGTTTCTGTCAGCATTTGATATATTGTAGATTAGAGATTTTTCTTGTAGGATTCCAATAAATTTGGTAATTATAGTCAGAATATATCTGCCTGAATTTCAGAGGTGAGGAATTATCTAATATTATACAATATGCATAGATAAAGCATAGATTGTCAGTGATCATTTAGAAATCTAATCTCTCAGATAAAATAGAGCAGAAATTCTTCCAAGTTGTAGCCATGTCAGTACAACTGTATGGTTGCAGCACTTGAACCTAAACAAAATGCCAGGAGAAAAAGCTAGATTAAAACTAGACAAGAATACAGCATGATATTTTGAACAAATCTTGGAAGCAGCACCCTCCAAAATAGCTCTTTACGGCCACTTACTTCCTATCTCACAAACCATTTAAGTAAGACGAACTGGGCACAAACTCATAAGTGATGCTCTCCTATGAATAGATGCATCAGTGTTGGCTGAACTGCAAAAACTTACATTCATAAACTATATGTGGACACTGGATGCCATCTAGAAGACTTACCAAATGCTTATGGGAATGGATGGCAAGAGAGAGCCACAGGAATATATGCTTTTGGCACATGATAATGATACAATAATCTATTCTGACAAGTATCTGCATTTCAGTTGTGACAGTAACAAAATTTAGGCAATCTCATTTGGTAACATGGAAATTTTGAACAAATTTTATCCAATCCACAGGGGTTTGACTGTTCTTGTTCTATTCCATATCACTTAATTCATCGAAGGAGTTGTTTTATTTTATCTGTATAGGATAATGAGGTGGTGGAATTTTTTAGCCTTTGATTTAGTCTCTGCTTTTTTCCTATTTAAAGGCTCACTTATGGTGCTCATTTTTACACTTTGCTTGTTGCTGTAAAGGTTATTAAATCATAGCTGAAACATTGGTACTGAAACAACCAAGATAATGACACTTGTTCAAATAGATCAATGCACAGAAGATCTCCATAAATATAAAGAACAAGTTATAAATATACTCCCTTGGGATTATCTATTTTTACTTAAACAATTTAATAAAATAATTGCCTATGAATATACTACGACTATTTCTTTTTTTTTTATAATTAAACTTATTTAGGATTGCTAATTTTTGTACTGAATTCCCTGCCAAATAAATAATTAGTACAGCAGCCGGTGGCTTAAAAGTTATTATAGAAAATTATAGCATACATAATCATGTTAATTAGTTTCTGTTCTGTCACATCTAAAAATACCATTGGTGTGCCTGCTATTACTGGTCTGAGTACATTACTTATCAAATGAATAATAATTACTTAGTAATGCCTAAATGCTTATATATTAAGTCTGAAATAGCTGACTTCTAATCCTAAATACTTTTGAAGATAAGTTGTCTTGGATAACTGTCTTTATAACTGCGTACAAAACCAAAAAGATGTACATGGAAATGATTGAATAATTGAAAAAGAAACTATGAGTTACGAACATTTTGGATTCTTCAGCCCCAAAAAAGAAAGAGTTATGTTCTTTAGTATCATTTTGTTAACAAGGGGTTGTTGATCATAATCAACCTGTAGATTGCAAAGGTAGTGCATGTTATTCCAGAAAAAATTTGGTTTTAGATGTTAGCCAATCAACCAGTAAAATAGTGACCATATATGTATTCAGTTGTATTGTACTTTAAGGGTTCATGCTATGATGCAAGAGGGGTGTCCTCGTGGTGTAATGGTTAAAGTGATGGACTACGGAATCGTAGTATGCGAGTTTGTACTCCAGTCGCGCTATTACATTCACTTTCGGACAAATACCCCTGGGAAAGGTATGAACCCCCTTATCCTCCCAGCTATGGGTTAAATAGTACCACTACTGTTCTTCTAAAAGAATGGCTTTGGCATTAAATAAACAACAAAGGTTGATATGCCATAAAACAAAGAAACCAAACCAAACCTATAATGCAAGTTATCGGAACATATATTGTATATATAAAGTATACTTAACACATATATAAATAAATACATTTAGCATTTTTTATAGGTAGATCATTTTGACCTGGTCATTTTAAAAGTAGTTTACAAGTCAAAAGAGTGGTGGGGGCACCCTTGTTGTTAACTGTTGTGACCTAACAAAAAGGTTACTGAATGAGCAGTAACCAAAATGAACGTTTGAAATGAAATGGAAATATTTATAACACTAACGAAATACAATACTTGCCAGTGGCATGAAGAAGGTATCTACTGCTAGTGGTGTCTACTTAGTATATTTTCACCCCTTCACAATTGTGTCCAATGTATTTATGAGGAATAGGGCATACCCATTAATGTTCATCGGTAGGGTATATAACATAAACCTTTGCTTGAGAATGAAGTCAGTTCTTCCGTGGTTACCATTGCTACTATTTATGGAGGAATTATCCAATTTGGCACTAGGTCTTTTTAATGTGAGGGCAACATATAAATCGAGATGCATGCATGGCTATCACAAAAATACTTGATCCCTCTTATGGGGCAGCTCAAGCACTGAGTGATAAATTCAGCCCTGAACTAAACAGCTATTGCCTTTTGGGACTAGCCAATTAACTTAATATTACCCACCTTGTGCAAATGTCAGGTGAGCCTGTCAAAGTTTTTGTTGCAATTTATAGTATTTTTTTCTACATGTAAAGTCTTTATAAAAAGTAATAAAACAGTGTGTAAAAAATTATTAACTTAATTACAAATCAACTGTATCACCTTCAAAACAGTTTTTTTTTAGGAAAGAAAACACTTATGAAAACGTTGTACCCACTCCTCTGTGTGCCTCTATGCATGAAAGTATGTGTGAGTGTAACAGTAAAATAACCAGATCATTGTGAGAATTTTATTCAAGCTATACATTTGAAATGCTCTGATTTAGAGAATAATGCAGTTTCCAGTCCAATATAGAACTGAATGATAATTTTGTGAGCTTGCTGTTTATATTGAATTTGATCATTATATTCCCTGCATCATGCATACAAGGTAGGTCTATCAAGAAACAATTCTGGAAGTCCTGAACTGAGATTGACTTCATTTGGTTTGTCATGACATGTTGCATGTTCCCTGCAATTCCCAAATGGCAACTATGAAGCAGAATTTAGATTTTGGGGGGAAAAGAAAATCATATGACCCTGTACAGTTATATATATGGCTATGAGTGTATTTACCAACACCAGGATGCAATACTAGGTCATTTTTTTTAAGCTGAGTAAACTTAGTTTAAAATCAGTTCTTCTAAAGGACTGATTGCTTTACCAATGTAGCCATGTAGGTGTTTGGTCACTAGGGTTGGGTCAGTGAGATAATTTTGGTGAAGTCTGCCAGTAGTTCATCGAATCCTATATACCAACCCCTCCGCTTGGGCAGGATATGACACAAGGTCAATTTTTTTTCCTAGACTAGTTGCCTCACCAAGGCTGAAGAACCCAATCTGTCCCACTATTTACCCATAGCTGGAGGGAGAATAATTGGATTCATTCCTTTCCCAAGGGTATTAGTGCTATGTGAAATGCAATCAGCCGTGTCCAGGATTTGAACTCAAGTTGCCGTGTCCATTTCCTATGACAATAACCATTACATCATGGGCACCTCCAGTACTTCATCTAATGGGCTGGATCTCATTAAGCCAACAACTTTTATGCCTTGCCTAGTTGGCTGGGGCTGTAGAATACACTGACTTTTTCTCTGCAGAGGGGTAAGACCCCTCATCCTAGTGTCCTGGATATGATACTAAACAATCTGATGGTGAGCTTTGAGGAATGTAGAGCATCCCTTCATTGCCATCGCTTCCAGGTCCATCCTTGCCTGGGGTGGTAGCACCTGATAGGTTCTTATCTATGGGTCAAATAGAACTAAACTGTGTACTTATGCTAAACTGAATTGCTTGAAATAGAAGTGTTCTGACATTTAAGCTGTGTACTGGTGCTAAACTGAATTCTTTGAAATGGAACTGTTTTTGTATGCTAAACTGAATTGTTTGAAATAGAACTGTTTATATGTATAAAAATGAATTTGGCATTGAATAACCTACAGTGGTTGATATGCCATAAAACCAAACCAACCAAACAAACCTTTTATGCTCATGTTGTCTTGAAAGATCTGTAGAAGGTACATTGATGAAATTGATCAAATCCTTTTCTAGCTGAACTGGTCTGGTTATAATGTTAAGTAACCAGGGATATTGGCAAATTCTATCAAAATTATTCGTAAAAAGATTTTTAGTAAATTTTGCAAATCTTGAGACTTTTTAGTCTCAAGATTTGCAAAATTTACTAAAAATGAATAAAGTAAAAAAAAGAAAGAATCTGAGATTTTTTCTCCACCTGTAATATCCTAACTAACAAAAGGGAAATAACCTCTGATGCCACAGGGGTTACGGCCGCTACTACATCCGGGGGATTTAGTCAATAAAGGAATATACCAGGCATAGCAGCAGATGTTCGTTTTCCCTCTGTCTTTAATCATCATCCATCTTATTAATTCATCTTGATTATAGTCCATACCTAGCAAGTATCCATTACCTCAGATATAAAGACTTTACATTAGCCACAAACACCAAACAGAGGCAAACAGTCTCCAGCCCGGTCCTTGCCCGTATAACCCCACATTCACCTCCAATCGACTTCATCTTGCAGTCTTGAATCTCTGTATCCATTTGACTTCATCCTCAATAAAGAGATGAAGAGAATCCAAAGTCCTGGCTCAAACGAGGAAAACCTCTATGCATTGTGAGGATCTGGGAAGTCTTGTTGGTTTGGTAACCTGGCACCAAGTCAAAGGTAGAGAGTGTTTTTTTATATAATGAAGATAACTATGAAATGCTAATTAGAATCATTCACTCTTCTAAACAGAAGCATCAATATCATTATGGATGGATGTTACAATGAAAACCCAACAGGTTCACAGGTTATCTCTTTTATGTATTTACCCAACCCCTCTGCACAAGCAAAATGTGACACAAGGTCAGTTTTGTTTTAGTGGAATTTATCAGGTTTGAATTCAGATTTTTTCTTCTCCGAAACCTGTTGCCATACTAAGGTTTAAGAGCCCAGTCTGCTCTACTATTTACGCATAGTTAGAAGGAGAATAATTTCCAAGGTTATTAGTGCTTTGTGAATGCAAACAGCTTTGGATTTGAACTTGGGTCTCTATGTCCATTTCTAGCAATGTTAATTGTTATGTTCACTGTTATGGCACAAGTGTATTTAAATGTAACAGCAAAAGTTAATGCTTCATTAAGTCATACATGGGTTAGGATTTTTATTTTGTATGTACAATAGCAATCGATAAAGAACAGAATGTAATGGAGATTAAAACAAGAATAAACTGTAGAATTAAAGATGGAGGGATGAAATTCATACAGAAATAAAAATGTATTTTAAAATCATTACCAGTTCAGTCTAAATTTTGGATGATTTTTATAAGGTGCATATATTTACTGGATTAAACAGCCTCAGAGAACCAAACAGATTAATATCCAGTGCTGGATTATCTGCCCTTGCCGGCAGGATGAATTTTTCTTGTTGCTAACATTGTATATTGATTGATTGATTTTAATGACATGTCAATTCGTGTAGGGTTACTTTATGCCTTGAGGTTAAGGAATCACTTTCATTGTACATCCTTGTTTAGATTTTTTATGTAGTTCTTTCTCAAAATACTTTTTTGCAAATAATTTTTAAACATGTTTGACCCATTCACGGAACTCTAATAGGTATTACCACTTTAGGTTAGAATGGACCTGGGAGTAGTGGTAATGAAGGAGTAGTCCACATTTCTCAGATCTCTAGAAGTGGAGTCTCACCATTATATGCAGTTTAGTGTCATACCAAGGACATGACTTTTTAAGGTTTTACTGGGTTCTTACCTCTCTGTAGAGAATACAGTGAGTGTATTTTAAGCTCCACCGATAAGGCTCATGTTGCTAAGAGGCGACATGAATGGTTGCTATAGTGTCAAGGAAAGAAGATTTTTTTTACCCTACAAACCTTTGATGGAAGATGAGACTATTTGTCTGTTTGAAAACACCCACACCTCCTTCCAGGGATCAGAGTCATTGCAGCTTAAGCTAGATACAATCAAAGAATACTTGTCTAGTAGGTAAAATGAGCTGGTTTTTAGTTCCATTATACACACACTTTGACACATTAATGAATTATGAGGATTGTCTTTTGAATTGAAATCACCATCATCAAGGTATGCCGATAACATGGATTTCTTTGGCTCTCTCTCATCATCTATCCTTGTCAGCCCTCATACTTAGTAAGTCCTTTAAACTGCACCCAGCATCCACACAGAGCTGGTGAATTTCAGTTTTTGCTGGTTGACCAATACTAGTGTGTGCATACATGAGAGTCAATAGGAGTACATTGCTAATGAGTTCATTCCTACTTCTCCAGTAGTGCCCAGCATGTCTTAATTTTCTTGGATGGCTTTTGGAAACTGCTGTTTTGTAAGATAACTGCTTCCAGGATTTGTTTAAAACAGCATATAGCATCATTCTGTAGTTTTCATCTAGCTTTTTCTCCAAGAGTTTTGTTAGAGTCCAAGTGGTGTAACTAAACTGTACAAGGCTACAACTTGGAAGAATTCTCACTCATTTTATTTCATCAGAGAGGTTAGATTTCCATATGGTTGATAATCTGTCAATAGCAGGCTATGCTTTACTTACAATTACAAATAGCATGATTTTAATATATTTCTCTATAGCAATAAGAATAAGAAATAGAATATAGTAAAGAAGAAAAAAAATCATCTTTGGATCATTTTCTCTTTTCACCTAAGATCTTATGACTTCTAAATTCATAGCTTATCTCAAGCAACTTTGAAAAAATAATCCTTTTAACAAATTACAATTCAGGTATTCTGAAAAGTCATAAAGTATTATTGCGTGTCAATTATTTCCACAAGGAAAACAATATCAAATTATTTCCTAGTTTCATCCAAAATTATATGAAAATGTAATTAAAGGCTTAGCCATCATTTTCTGAGCATTTTTTTTCTTCACAAAAAGCAATCCTTTTAATCAAATTATCAGAGGGGAAGACGGTGAAAAAAAGTAGAAAGAGTCAGTAATACAGAAATTTGAAAAGATAATCCAGGGTTAATAAGTGCCCTTCCTAGTTTTAATTTGGACTTCTGTTTTGTTTTCTCTTTGTAATACATTTTTGTTCCATCTTTATTCTTCATTTGTGATTTTGTAAACCTTTTGCTTATAATAGCACACTGGATTAGGTTTGGTTTCATTGTTTTAATGGTATATTAACCTCCATGGGTTATTGAATGCTAAAGCCATCCTTGAAGAAGAAAAGTAGAGGTATTATTTAACATATAGCTGGGGCGGGGGGGGGGATAAGGAGTTCATATATTTCTCAAGGATATTAGTTCAAAAGTGAATATAATAGCACAACTGGAGTTTGAACTCACTTACTTTGATATTACAGTTTAGCACATTAGCTACCACACCACAAGGACTCTCCAACAACAAGATTTGAGTAATTTTGAGTATTAAAAAAACAAAAACATTGAACACTTGTGAGCTGAAGTTTCTCGCTTTTTATCTTATAATTGGAAACTAGCAAGTGAGTTGCAATAAAAAAATTACGTATCAATTAATACTCTTGTAGATTAGTATCTGGCATTAGTACTAAGTGAACACTTAGCTTTCTATAAGCACTTTCACAGAAGATCTAAACTGAGGATCAAACTCCTGAAAGAATATTTTCCTCCCAGATTTTAAAGTTCAGGCTTAATAGTTATCTTACTCTGTCTTAGTCTGGACTTCTGTTTTGTTATTCCTTTGTAATATTTTTTTTTTTACATCCTCACTCTTTTATCATTTTTTTAACCCTTTGACTATTGTGGCCAACTGACATTATTTGGAGTATCTTTAAATATAAAGAAAAAAATAACGAAAGATGCATAAGATGGCGGGGTTTGGTTTGGTTCAATTTCTTTGTTTAATGGCATATCACCCTGTTGTATTGCAGTAAGGAAGAGATACACAGTGAAATAAAGTTAACTATAAATTAACTGAAGTGGTGCAGTCCAACAAATATTAAAAGTCTCGCACTGTCAGTGTTATGTCTGAAGTTGGTCTTACTACTAACCGAGATCTTTCAATACTGACCATGATTAAGAAACACATCTTTTATTCCTCCGAGATACTGGAAGCCACGTGGTACAAGCCGCTATATGACACAACCTTTATGGGTTATTTAATGCCAAAGCTATCTTTGTAGAAGAACAGTAGTGGTACTATTTAACCCATAACTGGGAGGATAAAGGGCTTTATACCATTCCCAAAGGGCATTAGTCTGAAAATGAATATAATAGTGCAACTGGACTTCAAACTTACTAAGATGTTACAGTTCAGCATGTTAGCCACTACGCTATGGGGAATCCCCTTTGAAATGGCAAAGAAAAACTGAGAAGAAGAAGAGTGACAAACAGAGGAAAAAAAAAACTGTTTGTAAGAATAAAAGAGTTGCAAAGAGAAATGTAACAAAAAAAAGAAAGAAAAAGCTTTTCAGGAAGAAACAAACAAAAAAGAGAAAGAAAAAAAATTACACTGGCAGAGAATTGGTGTAAAACAAGGGGATGGAATTTAGCAAACAGGTCATTTGTAACCCCCACCTCTTATTGTCAATCAGGTCATTTATAACCCTCTAGATCAGGTCTAGCTTTACATAAGAAATGACAACAAGTGCAGTGTATTCTCTGCAGAATGAATACCTATTGTGCAGTAGGGTTGGCCGTAAGATATACTCTGAATGCATATATTCCACTCTTAAGAAAAGTTGAAGTAAACAGCTATGGTATAAAAGAAAAGCAAAGAAAGAAATAGAACAGTAGATAGAAAAACTGAATAAAGCAGGTTTGATTTGTTTAATGGCATATCAACTCATTATGGGTTATTTAATGCTGGAATTTGATTTATTTGTATATGTTTGAATGTAATAATTATATTTTCAATATTTGGTTGTTTTTGTTTTTGTTTGTTTTTTTAATTGTACTTTTTTGTTTGCACACAATTGCATGGTTTCAAGTATTTTTATCTATTACTAATAATTCATACATAATTATATGGATTAACCAGGCCATTGATTTAATGAGTAGAGTGTTTGCCAATGGTCCGGGAGATCAGGGCTCAATCCTAGGTCTAGTCATACCAAAGACTCAAAAAATGGTACTTTATGCTGCCTTGCTTAACACTCAGCATTATAAGGTAAGGATCAAAGGTAAAGTGGAGCAATCGAGGGAAAGGAGTAGAGCCCTCCCCTATACCTTGGTGTAGTAGCTATTGAAAAGGGATCTTTTGGGTCACTCTCGACTTTACTTACTATATAAATTAAAGTAGCTAATACTATTTATTTGTTTGCACACACTTATATGGTTTCAAGAATTCCTATCTAATGTCAGTAATTTGCTAGCAATTTTCATGATTTCAAATAACTAATAATAATGATAATCCTTAGTAAACAATTACAGCTTCAAGTAATTATTCTTAATACAAATAATTTGCTTACAGTTAGATAGTTTCAAGTATTCCTATATAACATTAATTCTATTTGATAATAATCCTTTGTTTGCTCACACTTATATGGTTACCCATATTATTAATGAATATGAGTAATTTGCCAACAAATATATTTGACACCTCAGTAAGACCATTACAAATATTACTACTCCAGGTCAGAGTGGACAAGTGAGTAAGTGTTGGTTGGTTGATTGTTTTGTTTAACAGCGTATCAACCCTTTTCAGTTCATTTAACACCGAATTAAATTTCAAACAATTCTGTTTAGTTTATACTAAACAGAATTGTTTGAAATTTTATTCAGTGTTAAATGTGCAGTTTAAATGCCAAAACAATTCTATTTTAAACAATTTAGTTTAACATAAGTACAAAGTTCAGTTCTATTTGACCCATAGATAGGACCCTATCAGGTGCTACCACTCTGGGTCAGAGTGGACCTGAGAGTGATGGCAATAAAGGGGTATTCTCCATTCCCTAAAGCTCCAGCATTACTGGAGCCTCACCATCAGATTGTTTAGTGTCATATCTAGGAAACTCATTGGAGAGGTCTTACCCTTCTGCATTCTACAGCCTCAGTTGACTAGCAAGGACCAGTGAGTAATAGCAATAAAGAGGTTCTCCACATTCCCAGGGCTCCAAAGTTGGAGCCTCTTCACCTGATATGCTTTATAATCATAAACAGGATACTCCTTTTGAAGAGATCTTATCCCTCTGCAAGAGAACACAGAACAAAAATAAAAGTTGATAACTATGATGATCAAAGAAAATTACCATGGCATTTAAGCTCCCATCCAACTATTTTCTGTTAACCCCAAAATACCTTTCAATAACTGAGAGGGGAAATAGTCAATTGGAAGCTTCCAATGTAGCGGCCTCTAAAAGCTTTATAAATACTTCCCCATTGAAAGTTTCTCAAAAAGCTAATACATCTGTCTCCAATGGGTCCTCAAATCTTTACCTATATCCTTGGATATTAACAAATGGTTAGCTAGATGGCATAGACTTGTACACAGTACTTGTATCGCATATTCTAACTTTATGATCCTGCAATATTAAATGTAAATAAGATGGGGCCATATATGCCATTAAATATGGAGATGAAGGAGAGAAGAGAACTTTGGAGAAAAGACGAATAAGGATTTAAAAGAGAGAAAAAGGGAAAAGAGGAGTGAAATAGAAAGAAAGGATGTTTAAAATAAAAATGGAAATTAAGGACTCTTAGTTAGGAAGAAGAGGAGGAGGAGATTGATTATTTTGAAGATAAACAGAGATGAAAGGATTTGATCATTAAGAACAGCACCCACAGTCTGTTGCTCTCTCTGTCTCAAGAGAACAAATATGATAGAGTATGAGATTATTAAAAGAAATGAATTTTTGATATCCCATGATGCAGTGCTAATTATAAACAGTCTAATTCCTTGTTCAAGAAATGATTATAGCTTTACATCATTTGTATCTGGTCTCACAGAAAGTAGCTTCAATAAATATTGATGCTAATAAAAACACTAATAATGAAGATGAATGGTAGAGACATTTTAATATTTATACAAGAAGCTGTAACAATAATTGTACTACAGCTTGAATTCACAAGCATTATCATTAATATCAAAAATAATGATAATAATGTTTTAAAGAAGAAAATTATAAAATGTACTAGCTCAAGTACCCATCTATGTTTGGTAAATGGTCAAGACTTGGATAACAGCTGATTATTTTATGATTAGTTAAATTTTGCAGCAAAATGGCTTCTGATTATCTTGTTTGTGTTTCATAATAATCCACTCTCATGTTTATCCTCAAACCTTTATAGTATTGTAACATATAATGATTGACATCATCAAAGTAAATATGTACATACAAGCAGAAATTCTTGGCATTGCCTCCAATGAAAGAATAAATATAACTAAATCTATTATTAAAGAAAATATAAATAAATATAATTAAATCTATTATTAAAGAAAATATAACTAAATATAACTAAATCTATTATTAAAGAAAATATAACTAAATTTATTATTAAAGAAAATATAACAAAATATAACTCTAACAAAATCTTTTAGTAACAAAATATAACTAAATATAACTAAATGTATTATTAAAGAAAGTATAACTCAGTATAACTAAATATAATAAAATCTATTATCAAAGAAAATATAACTAAATATATCTACATCTATTATTAAAGAAAACAAAACCAAGTAACTTAGTTAATTTTGAGGGTCTTAAATTTTCAAAACATGATAGAAAAGATATTTGCCACAGCTGCTTACTTTCCTTTATTGACTATGTCATATAATGCCCTTCCAAAACCAAAGACCCTCTTCCAGCCAAATTGTAGAGGCATTTCATAGACAGATGAGAGGCCAAAGGTCACTTTAATTGAAACAGGACTGAGAAAGTTTGCATTTTGGTGTCACAGAAATCTCAGTTCAGGCAAGCTTCAGAGTGAACCTTTTTTTTGTGTGTATTTTGTGGGAATAATGTTTTAGAAGCTTACTTTGATATAAACTTTCAATGAAGGGCAGTTAGGAAACTCATAGAGAGGGCCGGCCTGAATTACTGAAACACTAATAAGCATGGAAATCCAACAGTAAATACATTCTTTTCTTTCATCATTGAGATCAAGTGACAAGAAAACTCTGAGAAATCTCCTATTTTTTGATATTTCTGAGCATTTTTCTCTTTAGAAAATAATTACTTTTCACTACAACCAAGAAAACTTTAACAACAATAATAAAGCAAAATAATTACTTTCCATGAAGTTACATTATAATTTGTGGCAATAATAAAAGAAAAGGATTCATTTTTTTCACTGTTTTTGTTTCTTTGGTTTAACACAGTATATTATTAAAGTGATCAATATCTGAATGATATTAATCTTGCAATTTTATCAACAAGATAACTTTACAGAGAATTAAATGATTTGTCATGATGTACGGGAAGTTAAGAATTAATACATGTAACTGTGTCTATAATTATATAATTAATACTAATATTGATTAATACGGATAACTTTTTCCATAATCATTATTCTGACTTTACAAGTAATACTAGAAATTACTTATGGGGAAACTAATTCATCTGTGGCAAATTTTTGTTTTAGATGTTTTTCTTGTACATCAGAAAAATAATGTCTAAAACAAAAATTTTAAAAACATCCAGAAATCATCCAAATTTATTAACGGAAAATAGACTTTTGTCATCCAATCATGTGGATTATTTTCCAAGTTTAATCTTTCAGTCCTGTAACTGAAGCTCTCGTCTGAAGAAAGTAGTATGAAACCTTTCAGGAACTTGACAAAAAGTAAAAATCATCTTTGAGAAGTGAAAGAATTCCTTGTTGGTGTCAGTTCCACAGATTCTGCTGTTGGAATGTCGTCAATAATCTCACCAGACTTTGAAAGATTTCTTTAAATTAGAAAAAAAAAAAAAATACAGCTTTTGAGATGAAAAATGGGATTGAAAAGGAAGAGAGAAAATGAAAGAGATTGTGAGTTGATTATCTAAGTGACAACTGCTTGCTTATCAGGAATATCAGTATTTAAAATTCTGGTCCAGATTTTAGCTTTAACATAAACACTCCGATTAGTTAATTTCATATATATATATATATATATATATATATATATATATATATATATATAATAAAAGATAAAATGTGAATAAGAAAAGAAAAAAGCAGTGATGACTACTATGGCAGCGTAGGTCTAAAACCAAAATAATATCCCAAAAATATTACTCTCAAAGTTGGTTACTTTAAGTTTCATGTAGATCACACAACCATCATATGGAAATGTGTGTATATATATATATATATATATATATATATATATATATATATATATATGTATGTATGTGAGTGTGTGAATGTGCGTGTGTGTGTGTTAGTTAAATGTGTGTAAATATATATATATATATATGTATGTTTGTTACATTATATATATATATATTGGTTACATTATATAAATATATATACATATATATATATATATTGGTTATATTATATATATATACATATATATATGTATATGTTGGTTACATATATATATATATATGTTGGTTACATTATATAAATATATATACATATATATATATATATATATATGTTGGTTACATTATATATATATATACATATATATATGTATATGTTGGTTATATATATATATATATGTTTATAAAAAAGTATGTGACCTTATTTGAGGGTGCCCGAAGGTTCCCTTTTCAAAAGCTACTACACAAAAGTGTAGGGGAGGGCATTACTCCATTCCCTGGATTGCTTCACTTTACCCTTATAGTGCTGAGTGTTAAGGTACTATTTTTTTGAGTCTTTGGTATGAATCAACCTGGGATTGAACCCCGGTCTCCCAGACCATTGGCAAACACTCTGCTCATTAGGGCAATGAGCTGGTTACATATATATATATATATATATATATATATATATATAGTTAGCGACCATAGTCGAGGGTGACCCGAAGGCTCCCTTTTCGATAGCTACTACACCAAGGTGTAGGGGAGGGCGCTACTCCATTCCCAGGATTGCTCCACTTTACCCTTGAACCGTACCTTATAATGCTGAGTGTTAAGCAAGGTGGTATCAAGTACCATTTTTAAAGTCTTTGGTATGACTCGACCTGGGATTGAACCCAGGTCTCCCGGGCCATTGGCGAACACTCTAACCGCTGGGCCAATGTCCCGGTTTCTTATATATATATATATATATATATATATATATATATAAATATCTGTTGGTTATATACATATAAATTGGTTACATATATATATATATATATATATATATATGTATATATATATAGGTTGGTTACATATATATATTTGTTTAGGACTTGTTTAAGATTGCACATGCAGGACACTGCTGGAGAAGCAGGGACGAACTCATAAGAGATGTACTCTTATGGACCCCCACACATGGCCGTGCAAAAGCAGGATGACCAGCATGAACATACATTCAGCAGCTATGTGAGGATACGGGATGTTGTCCTGAAGACCTACCTAGGGCGATGAACGATAGGGAGGAGTGGCGAGAGAGGGTCAGGGATATCCGTGCTACCAGCGTGATATGATGATGATGATAACATATGTATATCAATATGTATTTAAATATAAATTGGTTATATTTTTATGCATGTTTTTGAGATGGGAAGTAAGTGGCCGTACAGTTGTTGTTTAGTGTGGTGTTGCTTTCAGGATTTATTTAAAATAACTCATAGCATTTTTTAGGTAGTTCCCATTGAGCTTTTTCTCTGAAAGTGATGTCAACATACGCCTAGCAAAGGCGTGGACTGCTATTGATAGGTTATCATTCATATGGAAGTCTGATCTATCTGATAAAATAAAACAAGATTTCTTCCAAGCTGTGGCTGTGTCAATACTATTATATGGATGCACCACATAGATGCTTACAAAGCGCAGAGAAAAAGCTAGATAAGAATTACACAAGAATAGAATGTGTGTGTATATATATATATATATATACATATATATATATTGATTATACGTGTAGTTAGCAACATTGTTTTAAAATGCCTTTAATATTTTTTTTTTTTTAATATTCCATATTTCTTGATAATATTCTATTTTCGTTGATAGCATTCTGTTTTTTTAAATTCATCAGCAATTCAGTTTTATCCAACTCTGCGTTTGCATAGTTTTGTTATGTCATAAAAACCAAAAAACTTTCAAAACTCTTTAAAAAAACACTCTTTACACATCAAGCAACCCCTGATGATGGCCTATGAAGGGTTTGAAAGCACTTGGGAGAATTTTGGTAAATTCATCTACCAATTACAACCTGAAACCAAGATGCTTATCAGGAAACTTGAAAGGATCTTAATTAAATCATTTAGACAAAAAGTGTCTTTACTATTTAATCAAACATATTGATTATATACATACATATTATATTGGTTACATACATACATATATATATATATATATATATAGAGAGAGAGAGAGATATTATATATATTGGTTACATACATACATATATATATATATTATATATTGGTTACATATATATATATATAAAATATATATTGGTTACATATATTCATACATATATAAAATATATATTGGTTACATACATATATAACATATATATTGATTATATATGTGTGTATATATATATATATTACTGAGTTTTGGTGAGAGTAATAATTTTTACTTTTTAATATTGTTAGATTTGCTCTACATGTTAGTCTGTCATAAGATCACAAGTGCAGAGCAATCACTGAGTAATGCACACACGTACACTTCATATACAAATAGTGAGAGAAAAAAGAGCAAGATAGCAAATGCCTGTAGAAAAGTCATGAATCTGACTCTTCTTTCCTCAACTATAAGTAAATTATAGGGCAGACCAAGTTTACAAGCCTTAATAGGGCAATCAGTCTAGGAGAAAATAAAAACTCTGAATTCAAACCCCCTAATAATACGTTATGAGCCAATATGGCAGGGTAAGGTCCATTACCCTTCAAGTATTATAGACCTTAGGGAAAGCCTAACACTTTCTTTGGATTTAGAAAAAGGCTGATTGAATGAAATGATTATATAAATATGTGTGTATGTGTGTGTGTGTGTGTGTGTGTGTGTGTGTGTGTGTGTGTGTGTGTGTGTGTATTTAGGTATCTTTATAAAATAAATTAGATGACCTATGAACCTGTTTGATTTCTCTTTTAACAGCAGTCCTTGATGATAGTGATATTTCAATTTAGGAAGGAGTAAAATAATCTAATTAACATGTTATAATTATCTTCATTACATCAAGAATTTAGATGATTAAGAAATGAGGTTCAATGTGAAGGCTGCCCTCATAAAATCATCATTCAAAAGAAAATTGGACTGGAAATTGCTTTATTCTCAAAGAGCATTTTATATGTATTGCTGTAATAAAAATCTCATTATGATGAGCTGTTTCTGTTGAGTTAAGCTTGCATACAAGTGAATTGGGAATTTTACTTTATATAAGAGAGAGAGAAACAGAGAGAGTGAAATGATATTCAACACAAATGCAGAACCTATCTGTCACAAATTAGACTGAAAATTGCTTTTTTCACTAAGTGTATTTTGAACTGGTGAGAGCTAGGCTTTCTACCCAAGACATGCTACATGAGGGGCAACCCGCACAACCTAAAATCAGATTATGGGATAAGTCTAGTCTAGTATTTTAGGTGAATTACTCTAATAAAAGGCTATCTGTAATTTAATTTGTATGAAGTGATAGACACACATCATCATCATCATCATGTCGTGCTGCTAGAACAGATATTTCTGACCCTCTCTCGCCACTTCTCCCTATCATTCATCGCCTCTGGCAGGTCTTCAGGGCTACATCCCGTATCCTCACATAGCTGCTGAATGTATGTTTGAGCTGGTCGTCCTGCTTTTGCTTGGCCATATGCGGGGGTCCATAGGAGTACATCACTTATGAGCTCGTCCTTGCTTCTCCAGCAGTGTCCTGCATGTCTGGTTCATCTAGCTTGGATAGTTTTCATGATGGGAGGCAGGTGGCCGTAGAGATGGTGCCTCGTGGGGTGTTGCTGCCAGGACTTGTTCAATATTGCTCACAACATTCTTGTGTAATTGCCGTCCAGCTTCTTCTCAAGCCGTTTAGTTAGCGTCCAAGTAGTGCATCCATATAGCAGTATCGACATGACTGCTGCCAGGAAGAAACTGCGTTTCATTTTATCGGTCAGGTTTGATTTGCATATGATCGAAAGCCTATCGATAGCTGTCCATGCCTTCGTTAGCTGTGTGTCAATATCTTTTTCGGTTGATGAGACGCTGCTTCCTAGGTAGGTGAATTTGTCTACCAGTTTCAGAGAGGTTCTGTCTAGTGTGGAAATAGACACACATACACACATGTATATATATATATATATATATATATATATATATATATATATATATATATATATATGTTTTAGAATTAAATACTCTCTTCTTGTTTCTCAAACATGATCACACATATTCATGCATAAACATAATGAGAACTTTATGAATATAGAAATAAGTTCATATATTTCCAAATATCTGCAGTTGTTAATCTCTAACACTTGCTTCAGGATTGAAGAATTTATTGAGTTACTTAAGTGCCAAAATAAAAGCTTTGTATGTCTTTGGGAAGTGATCTAATTATAGCTGTGTCTTAGTTCTGTCAAACACAACAAGGAGTGACTTTTCTTAGAAGTTTACCTGTGAAGGATATTCGATAATCTACATCTAATAGTCAATGGCAACAAGTCTTGCCACTGATTCTAATGACATTCTAGCAGAACAAAGGAGAATTGGTGAGTGTTCTGAATTTACAAGGAAGGAAACGGCATTTCAATATTACTCGAGACAAACAGGAATAATGAAATTTCATGGGTAGATCAAAGATACCATTTTTCTTTGGTGTTGACTCATGCCTTTATGCTATAATCAAAGAAGAGAGGTTTAAGTTTGCCAAACTTATCAAATGTATTTCTTGGCAAATTTCTGTCAGTAAAACTTGATATCGACACATATCTCTTTCTTATTTTAGTGACACCAAGCACTTTTATACAAGGCCAATTCATTACATATTGTGACCGATTATGAAAAAATAAAATCATCTTAATTATAAGTAAAGTTAGCGTTCTTAGTCGAGGGTGACCTGAAGGCTCTTTTTTCAATAGTTACTACACTGAGGTGTAGGAGAGAGTGCTACTTCCTTCCCTGGATTGCTCCACTTTACACTTATAATACTGAATGTTAAGCAAGTAGGAATCAAAGTACTATTTTTTGAGTCTTTGGTATGACTCAACCTGGAACTGAACCCCAGTCTCCTGGACCATTAGACTAATGACCTGATTTTATCTTAATTATAAATAAACTATATCTTCTTCAAAACAGTTTCCATGTGAAACTAAACACTGAATCTCACAAAATATTTGTTTTGAGACCATTTCAAATGGCAGCAAATCAGAGTACTCAATGGTTGATCAGAAGTCTCTCATTGAATTTTTACCTGCTGAGAAGTGCAAACCATGTGAAATTTACAGAAGAAATTGGGATGTTTTAGTAAAAAAAAATGTGTTGTTGGGTTAGTAAAATGGTAATTCCTGTGTATGGTGTGAGTGAGGGAGAGGCTCTCTGTGATTGGATATACTAATCACATGATGAGCCCAGAAGTCTTGGCGCAAAAATCCCAAATCCAGCCAGACAGATTCCACCTGACATTCTGTGAGGCGGAGATGTTAAAGGCTCTCAGAAAGACAACCCTACGATACCAGAAAAGTCCTTCAAACTCAACTGTATACACAAGGAGGACTGTTTATTGTTATTTATTGTTTCATGTGTTGAATAATAAATTATTAGAATTAAATGAAGAATTGGTTCATTTATTTGTGGCTGTTAGCCTTAGAATAAATGCTATACGAAGACAATAGTGTATAATTCTACATGTGCACCTGTTCAAATTCACTAAAGTAAAAAAAAATTCTAGTAATCTTTTTTTTGAGATTTGAACTTATTGACCCTTAAACTCATAGCAATTTTTTTATTTTTCCAAAAAAAAAAAAAAATTGTTTTACATTTCTTAAGGAGGGTTCACTTTTATATTCTAATTCAATGTAGAACATTTCTGGAACAAGTATAAACAAAATGGACCCCCTGTCCATAGTAAAAAAAAAAGAAATTAAAATAATTCAACATGTCTGGTTATTTATCTTTTCTAATGCTAACTGTTCCTTATATTCATTAACTCCATGCAGACACTGGATACCGTCTACAGGACCTACCAAGAGGAAGGATGGCAAAAGAAAAAGAAAGTCAAGGAAATCCATGCAAGACTTGATAATCATAAGGCTGATTGCTCAAGGAAGTAATGGAGGTTGAGGAACAAGATAATGGCTTTTACACTTAAATGACTAAAAGATTTATTAGATGAATACTGGCACCTGGATCAACATTTTGTCACAATCTTTTTCTTTCTTTCAGATGGTGGGGGTGACATTTTCAGTTGGGTGAACCTGTTCCATCCTATGGTGTGATAAAGAGTTTACAAGGGATAGACAGATTTTTTTCCCTTCTATGAGTAAGCAGGAACAGCTCAGTCTTATATTAAAAAGACTTTAAAGTTATTTATATAAAACATTATTTATTTATCTATAAAGTCAATGGCAGTTCCTTAATTGTAGACATCAAATAGGAGATATGGAACTAAAAACTGTCACATCTGTCTTTGAAATGGGAGTGGGTGATATGTCTTGAGTAGTTGGGGTTGACATCCATGTTTTTTTTAATAAGAGTGGGTTGTCACTATCAGTCACACTCCATGGTTTCAGGAATATGGTACATTAATTGGAAGAGAGGAAATAATTGTAAATAAACATTTTATTTTTAAAGATATCATTAGAAAGGCTGTAAAATCTCTGATGGGATAAGATTAAAAAAGATGAAATAAAATAAATATGAAAAATTTACAGAGATAGATATGAACAGGCTAAGATATATAGATTTATATCAATAGACTGAGATATATAGATCTATTTGAGCAGGCTGAGATAGATAGATAGATAGATAGATAGATAGATAGATAGATAGATAGATAGATAGATAGATAGATAGATATGAACAGATTGTGGTAGATATGATTACACCGAGATAGATAATAATAGGTAAAAAATAAGATATTATTCAAAGAAAATAAAGAAAAGAAAAGAAAAAAAAAAGATCTGTAAGAGAAAGGTTTAAAAAGACAAAGAAACTGAAATTGATATAAAATGAATGAAGGATGTAATGACAGAAACAAAAAGAAAGGAAGATAATAAAAAAGAAGCAAAAAAGAAAAATTCTTAAAACTAGACAGAAAGAAAAAGCAAAGAAGAAAATCTGGTAAGAAAACAAAGTGCCATAGTAAAAAGTGATTTGAGAATGAAAAAACTGTAAAAGAAAAAAATCATAATAAGTGAAGAAAGGATAATGATAAGATAATGAATGAAGAAAAAGATTAAAACAGATAGAAGAAAGAACAAGAATATAATAAAAGGGAGAAGAAAAAGAACTGAAAGAAAGATTTTTAAAAAAGTGATAAAGAATGAAGAAAAATAATAAAAGTAAGAAAGAGCAAATAGTAAAACGGAAGAAAGAAAAATTAAATGAAAATAGAGAAGAAAGAAGAGAAAATATTTAATATAAAATAAATAAATAAACAAGAAAATTAAAACTGATTGAAAGAAAGAACAAATAGTAGAAGGAAAGTGAAGAAAGAAAAATTGAATGAAAGTAGGAATGAAAGAAGGGTAAAAATGGGAAGGAGATAAAAATTGAAGGAGAAAATGAATAAAAGAGAAAAAGAAAGAGACTGAAAGCAAGAAAGAAAAAAATATGTAGACAATGAAAAAGGATGGGTTATAACAGACAAAAGAATGAAAAAAAAGTAAGAAAGATAAAGAATGAAAAAAGCAAAAGAAGGAAGAAAGATAAAAAAAATGAAAGAAGGAAGAAAAATAAGGAATGAAAGAAAGAAAAAAATGAAAGAATGAAGAAAAATAAAGAATGAAAAATAATAACAAAGAATAAAAAGAAGAAATATAATGAAGAATGAATGAATGAAATTGGCATCATTGCATTTTAAGCAAACTTGACCTTCCTCGCTCTTTTCAAGCAATCCACTACATTTTTATTTTTATTTTTTGTGTTTATGTGTGTATTCAAGCCAAATAGATTTGGCTATTAGCCAGGTTGTCTGGAAATACAGAGCAGTAACCTTGTATCTTTCCCCTGCATTTGGTAGCAGAGTTTTAAATGTCATCTGGAGAGAAGAATATAATGTTTAAAACTAATATCTACTTGCCAACTGTAGGCAAAGACAAGTCAGTTGAATTCAAGCTTACTCCTGTGAATTAAAAAAAAAGTCATTGTAATGTAAATCTATATTAAGAGTCTGATGTATTTAGTTCAGTGGTAAAAGCAATGGGTTGATATCTGAGAGGTTATTTATCTGAGAGCAAATTAAATGCTTTGATTAAAAAAAAAAAGAAAAAGAGAATTACGATTATTTTTAGGAACATGTTAATGCTGCAATTAGTCATATATAATATGCACCCGTAACTTTTGGTTACGAAATTCTTTCAAAACATCTCTCATATATAATTGACTTTTTTTAATTTGCAGCAGCCAAATTTATTCTTTATTTTATATTTGTTCAACTTTTATCTGGTTTATCTGTTAATTGAAAATAAGAATTTATAGATAAGGTGAAAAACAAAATTTACACAGTATTTAGAGCAAAGGCAAGGACACGTTCACACAAAAATGTAACAAACTTTCTGGTGAAAATACCTAAGTTCACAATAGAAGAATTATTAACATTCATTCCAGTGGCTGATTCTTTGTAGTGATATAAAACAGAAGTGTTTGATAAACATTAGTTAGTTTGGATCCTAGATATAATTTACTTCAGGTCTTGCTATCCGGAATATGGCAGTGCATATTACCCCAAAAGGTAATAATAAGTTCTTGTGTAAAATACACACCTCTAACTTTTAGGCTTAAAAATCTTAAAAAGTACATATTATAATATGTATGAATAATTATAATATGTATGAATAATTATAATTGAAAATTAGAATTTTATGCAAAAAAACATAAATATTTTATCAGAGGCATAGCCAGGGATTAGGGAGTCCCAAGAAGGGATTAGCTATTTGAGGGGCCCCTTGAACATGTAGCAAGATTTGTTATATAATGATATTAGGAATTCAGAAAGTGATCTATTATATATAAAACTTTTGGTATCTATTTTCTACTAATAGTAGGTTTCCTCCATTAAAACCTAAGTTCATGATCATGACAGATTGGCTCAAATTAAAGCTTTACGTATTAAGGGTAGTGGTAGTAATTGAATTTAAACAGTCAAAAAATTATTATTTATCTATATAAAGGTTCAATGTGATAAAGAAAGGAATAATTATTATAGCATATATTATTTATCAATATGATTAAAATAAGAATAATTTAGATAAAAACTGAGTGTACTTAAGAATAAATGCTTTAGTGTGAGAGTTTCTCCAATAAATCATATCAAAATAGATGATATAGAGAGAGATTTTGGGATACCAACGTCATCAAGAGGTAGTCTGTACATACATTAGTGGTAATCCCTTCTTATTATAAGATTAGAGTGATTGATTGTAACGGCATGTCCACCTGCCAAGGGTTATTTTATGCTGAGAAGTCAGGGAATGGCATTCATGATATGTTCCTATTTAGACTTAATATGTATTTTTTTCTTTGCACATCGTCCTATTAAATATGACTAATTTTCAAACAGATCTACTTAACCCTTAGATGGGACTGTAACAGTAATACCACTGTGGGTCAGAGTGGACCTGGAAGTAATGGCAATGACGGGGTGATTCCACACTTTATAGAGCTCCAGACCTGAGCCTCACAAGCAGATGCAGTTAAGTGTCACACCAAGGACACTACTTGTCATTAGCTTTTTAGTTAACAGCTCGGGAAAAATATGAACCTATCAGTTCACTGCTCATCAGTTATTGGTAAATAGTCGGGCAAACTAGGTTCTTTAGCCTTGGTAAGGCAACCAGTCTTGGAAAAGGGAAACACTGAATTCGAACCAGTTGTACTCTCCTTAAAAATTGACGTATCCTGCCTCCGATGGAGAGGTGGGTTAAATCCAGGAATTTTCAGTCCAAACTATTTTTGACAATCTATCAAATCTCATCCATGCTATGCCCCTGATTCATTTTGTGGAACAAACTCTCTGGGTTGGTATTTTCTAACAGAATATGGTCTTGGGCTCTTCAAGTACCGGGTCAGTAATTATCTCATTGGTATTTAGATGTCTGGGTCACTCCCCCTTTATCCATATATTCATATTTTCATCTTCATTAATCCAATTATTCTTTCTATTCTTTTACCTCATCATATTGTCATATCATCATAACCCTTTGCTGATTAATGGCTAATCTGACTTTGTTTAGGATCAATTTTATTTAAGAAATAAATGATAACCTTTAAGAAAGAGAGGAAATTAAATGCTTAGGCTGGATATCCAAAACACTATTATTCCAAAATTAAAGCCAAAAATAGAATTATTTTATTTTCTAAGTGGATTTAATAAAGCTAATTCTGTTCCTATGAACAATAATAACAGAGGATACTTCTATTATTAATTTGACATAGACAGTTATGGTACAATCGAATGCAATCATTTTCAGTGACAGATAGACAAGAATAAAAACAGTGCACAAAATAATTCACAATGCTGCTATTGTGTTATAAAAAAATCACTTTTTTTCCCCTTTTGACATCATCTTGAGGTCAGCATATTAATCCAGGACAGTTTACAGATAGACAAAAGCTAAATTTGAGTTTGTTTTCTTTTTAAATTCACAGAACCTGCAGTTACAGATAATAAATCTATTCTTTGGATTTAAACCAGGCTAAGATTTAATTCAAGATTTACAAAGTAAAAAAAAAAATAACTGAATTATTAACTAAAATATATTATTGATAAAGAATAAAGTGACCCTGAGTGTTTTGATAAAATAATAATAGTAATAATGAAGAGTGTGAGATGCAATCAAAAAGTACTGATTTATCCGACTTCCCACTAAGTCAAATTTGACATGAAATCGTTTTATAGTGGGGAGGTCATGCATAAATTGGGACTGTTATAAAAAATTCTTGATCACTTTGACATTTCTTTTCAGGAGCATCTCAGGTATCAAGCAATAAACTCAGCTTTCCTAAGCAAGTATGGCCTGGAGGAAAAGGCCCCATAGGCCAAGCGATCAACTTTAACCAACCTAGCATAAATGTCAGGTAAGATCTGGTCAAAAAGTATTTAGAATTTTTAAATTCAAAGGAAGAGGTGGGCATAGCTGAAAAACTTATATAAGTAAATGATGCTCTTCAGACATCGAGACAAAGTCAGTGACAATTTGAAAAAAGTTGATGAAGCCAGTCTCAATATTTTTTGATCAGCATTTTATGATGAATCACCGGACTGTGCAAGTACATACAACACCCTACTTTATAATTTGTTAAACTGAAAATTCATTTCAAAGTTACAGAGATTTTACAAAAAAATCAAATTTCAAATTAAAAAATTAACGTTCTGAATATTTATATCTATAGGAAGAGAAAAACACTTGAATCCTAGACAGAGCACTCAGACATTATAGTTTCATCCAAAGTAGAAATAAGTCATTTAAATGAAGATGTGAGAAAAATTAAAGCCAAAAATAGAATTAATTTTATGCAAGCAATAAAATAAGAACATCATTATAAATATATGGTAAATAAAAATGTACAAAATATAAAAAAGTTAACAACTGTAGTTGAGGGCAAACTGAGGTGTAGGTGAAACTCTTTTTCTTGGATTACTCCACATTACTCTTGATCCATACCTTATAATGCTGGGGGGTTAAGCAAGGCGGTATCAAGTACCATTTTTTTGAGTCTTTGGTATGACTCAACCTGGGATTGAACCTCAGTCTCCCAGGCCATTGGCAAACACTCTACTCATTACCCCAATGGACCCATACTAAATATATGATAAATAAAAATATTATTATGCAAGTAATAAAACATACAATAAATAAAATATATGATAAAATAAAATAAAATATTACTATAAATATATGATAGAATTAAAATGTTATTAAAAATGTTTACTAAAACAAAAATAATATTAAAAGTATACAAATTAAAAATATATAATAAATAAAAAGTGTAAAATAGAATATATAATAGTTAAAAATATATAATAAAATTTAAATATTATTTTGCAAGTAATAAAATTGAAAATATATGATAATATATATGATGAATAAAAAGATATAATAAAATAAAAGAATATTATAAAAAATTAATATTCAATGATATATATGATAAAAGATATAATAAATAAAGGTATACAATGAAATGAAAATATTATGTTGCAAATGATAAAATAAAAATATATAATAAAATGTATAATAAAGAAAAATATACAATGAAATAAAAACATTATTATAAATATATAATAGAATAAAAATATACTTTTTCAAGTAATAAAATAAAATATATAATTGATAGAAATATTGTTTTCAAGTGACAAGATAAAAAATATATAATCAATAAAAATAGATATTATTATAGATATATAATAAATAAAAATATATAATAAATAAAATAAAAAAAATTCATAATTATATATCAAATGAAAATATAAACATATAATAAATAAAAATGTATAATAAAATATGTAATAAACTAAGGTATTTAATAAAATTAAAATTAAGTATAAATACATATACTAAATAAAAATATAGAAGATAAAAGTATTATTATGCAAGAAATAAAATAAATTCTTAGATATAGAGTTTATGAAAGTTACATTAAAATCAAATCAAAGTTCTATTGTAATCTTAATTACTATGACGAAAGAAATTATTTCTTTGTAGCCCTTTTTTAAGTCGTATATTTTGTATGTTGAAAATTAAAGCAACAGTTTCATTTCAATGAAATTAAAAAAGAAAAATATTATTTGTGATTTAAAAAAAAATTTACAAGTGCATCTAACAAAAGTGACACAATTGTTTGGTAAAGAATATCCAAGCAGCTGTATTGGGAGGAGAAGGATGAGGAAAGAGAGAGAGAGAGAGAGAGAGAGAGAGAGAGAGAGAGAGAGAGTGCTACTTTGAACACTTTAGGTTACTATAGTGATTCTCTTTATTTCAGCAAATGATGTTGATAAGAGCTAAGAAATCATCTACTTTCCTTGTTTTCCTCATTAAAAAAAAAATAAAAAACACTGCTTTTTGAAGGGGGAAAAAAAAAAGCTTAAATCAAAAGTAATAAAGACTTAAGATACAAGTATGATTTAAATCAAAAGAAATTAAAGTAAAAAGAGCAGTGAGGAGGAAGAAGAGAAGAAAGAACAGTGAGGAGAAAGAAGAGAAAAAAAACAGTGAGGAGAAAGAATATGAGAAGAAAGAACAGTGAGGAGAGAGAAGAAGAAAAGAAAGAACAGGGAGGAGAAAGAAGAAGAAAAGAAAGAACAGTGAGGAGAAAGAAAATGAGAAGAAAGAACAGTGAGGAGAAAGAAGATGAGAAGAAAGAACAGTGAGGAGAAAAAAGAAAAGAAAGAACAGTGAGGAGAAAGGAGGGGAGAAAAAGAACAGTGAGGAGAAAGAAGAGAAAAAAACAGTGAGGAGAAAGAAGATGAGAAGAAAGAAGAGTGAGGAGAAAGAAGCTGAGAAGAAAGAAGAGTGAGGAGAAAGAAAATGAGAAGAAAGAACAGTGAGGAGAAAGAAGATGAGAAGAAAGAACAGTGAGGAGAAAGGAAGGGAAAAGAAAGAACAGTGAGGAGAAAGAAGGAGAGAAGAAAGAAGAGTGAAGAGAAAGAAGAAGAGAAGAAAAAACAGTGAGGAGGAAGAAAAAATAAACAAATAAAAAAATAAGATGAATGAAGAAGAAGGCAATGAAAAAATAAAACTAATAAGAAAGGGAGGAAAAGAAAGAGGAGAAAAGAATGGAAAAGAAGTGTATGATGGGAACTGTGAATAAGGAAGAAAAGTGAAGAAAAGAGGAGGATGAAATAAAATAATGAGAAAGAAGGGAAGTGAGTAGGAAGGGAAAAACAAAAAAAAACAAAAAAAAACAAAGAAAGAAACCCATGATGAAAAAGAAAGAAAAGAAAAAGGAGGAAAGAAAAGAAAAAGGAGGAAAGAAAAGAGAAGAGGATGAGGAAAAGGAAAAAGTGTAAGAAAGAGAAGGAGAAAAAATGTTGGAGAAAAAGGACGAGAAGGAAAAGGGGAAGAGGAGAAGGAGAAAGAAAGAAAAAAAGAAAAAAGAAGGAAGAGAATGAAAAAAAAAGAAAGAAAGTTAAAAGAAGCAAAAAAGCTGATGACAAAAAAAACAATAAGAAGATTTATTGGGACGATAAAGAGGGAGAAAAAAAGGAAAGAAAGAAGAGAGGAAAAAGAATAAGAAGGAAAACTAGAAGAAAAAATAGAGAGAGAGAGAGAGAAAGAGAGGAGAAGAAAAATGGAGGGGTAGAAAAGGATAAAAAAAGGAGGATAAAAGAAGAACAAGGAAAAGGAGGTATGAAACACAAGAGAAAGAGAAACTAAATGAATAGTTGAAGGTAAAAGTTGTAAGTTTGATGGAGAAAATGAAAAGTTTGGAGCACAATGAAGGAGAAAAATGAATAAGATGAATAAATGTTGTGAAAGAAAAGGTAAAAAAAAGTAAAAATGGAAAACAAAGAATATAATGTTAATATGTATAAAAATATGATGAAAAAAGTGAGAATAAGAATTAAAAAATCGGAAAAAAAATGAAAAAGAAATTAAAAAAAAAAAAGGTTGATAAAAAAAAAGAATAAGGGCATAATGAAAAGGAAAGAAAAAGCGATAACAAGAATGAATGAAAAAGAAAGGAAAGAGAAAAATGAATTAGATAAATAAATGTTGAAGTAGAAGAAAAGATGAAAGACAGTAAACATGAAAAAAAAAAGGTTTGATGAAAAAAAGATAGATGGATACTAAATGTGAGAAGAATGAAAAAAGAAAGAAAAAATTATTTCAAAAAGATATGAAAATAAATAATGAATAAATAAAAAGGAAATAATGAATAAAAAAAAGGAAAAATAAAATGAAGTTTGAAGGAAAATATTGGCCAATAATCTATATAATTTCAACTGAAAAACAGACAGATAGAGAAAGAAGTAAACAGAAATTCATCAACAGAGAATAGACACGTTCTAATAACAACTCTTATTAATTCTTTTATTATTACATCAGAGAATTTTAAAACCATCTAGAGAATGCCAATGTGAAATGATTCTAACAAGTAATAAGAAAAAATAAAAAAAAATGCTTCACAATATTGTTGCCTGCACAGCACAAATGGAATTGAGAAATTCAGTCTTTTATTTTAGAAATAATCTTGTCCAAAGACGTTTTATATTTGATAGAGTTTGTTGATGAGCCGATTTCATAAGCCTCAGCTAAAATAATGGTTTGTCTGGAAAGATAACTACATACACACAGAAATACATACATAAACATTTTAACTTTAAAAGATTCATATGAACATACTTGTATATAAAAGTATATAGTGAGTAAAGTTGGTGACTGTAGTCAAGGGTAACCTGAAGGCTCCCTTTTCAATAGCTACTACACAGATGTGTAGGGGAGGGCACTACTCCATTCCTTGGATTGCTCCACTTTACCCTCGGTCCTTACCTTATAGTGCTGAGTGCTAAGCAGAGCGGCATCAAGTATCCTTTTTTGAGTCTTTGGTATGACTCGACATGGGATTGAACCCTGGTCTCCCAGACCATTAGCAAACACTTTACTCATTAGGCTAATGGCCTGGAAACACACATTGATAAGTACATATATTCGTTTTAAAACATTTACATGCATATATCTATATATAAAAATATACATACATGTATAAGTATATATGTATATACATTTGCTTTAAAAGACTTTTTTGCTCATATTTGTTTGTAAAAATACATAAAAATGCACAAGCATATACCCATACATATTTACTTATATTCTAAATATTTTACTTTTACATATAAAATATACTAACATGCATACATATAGATACATAAGCACATACTGATACATATTTGCTTATATTCATATGTTTAAAAATATATAAACACACACATACACGCATATAAAAATATATAAACACACACATACTTTTACATATTTGCTTATATTGATACACTAAAAAATATATAAATGCACACATAAGTATTTATTCATATATAATTATTTATATTTGTATATAAAAAATATAAACACACACACATACACACAATCAATATTTACTTTATATTTAAGTTCATATTTGTATATCCAAATATATACAAAAATACACAAGATCATACATATATATATATATATATATATATATATATATATATATATATATATATATATATATATATTTGGATATATTCATATTGCTCCATAGTATTTGCATACACTTATATAAAAAATATATGAAAATACTTGCATAGATAATAAAACACTTTCCAATATCGTCAGAGTAAAGAAAAAGAAGAAATAAAAACAAATATTTTATTTGGTTATTTTATTTTTTAGTGAATGGGTGCAGACTATTTTGAAAATAATGACAATATAATTGTACGAATAAAAAATAATTTTTTTGAATTTTCAAAAATTTAAAGAGAAAAAATTCCTTACCAGGATATATGGAAATTCCAGATTGTAATAATTTGTAATCCAAATCCTTGATTCCTTTTGGATAAACCAGTCGTTTCTGCTTCTGACTATAAGAAGATATAGATCTTGGACTCGATGGAGTGGACAGACTCTCTCCTTCTCCAAGGGCCACATCTCCCAAGAAGGATAAAGATCCTGGTAAGTTGGAAGGAGAAGAAAGAACAGAAGATTTGGGTTTAGTGGAACTTTTCCTGGACATTTCTAGAGGTTGTCAGGTGAAAAAATAAAAAACAACAAAACCCCCCCAAAAAACCTAAAAAAAAAACAAAACAAAAACAAATAACTGCTTCAGTGACAAGTTTTAAGCAGCAAATATAAAAATAGACAAGATCCAATCTGTTAATCTCATTGTGGAAGAATTAAATAAATCCATTTTCAAGTCCCCCCTAACTTTTTTTTATCCTTTCTGAAGTTAGTTTTCCTTAGGAATAGATCAGTTTACCATAGTGACCCCCCTCTTCAAATGGTCATTGTAAGTTAAAATCTTTCTTCAACACAGTCAGTCAGCCTCAACAGACAGAGCGGGTGTGAGAGGTGGGTAACTCAGCTCATAGGAAAAATCATTGAAGCTATGGATTTTCTTCTTCTTCTTCAAGAAACACAATCAGTTTTTTGTTTATAGTTTTTCTTTTTTTTTTTTTCAAGAAACAGAATCAGTCGAAGAAAAAGAAAAGTTGGAACGATAGAGTTAATAAAATTGTCTCCATTTTCAGTAAGAGCATGGTTGGAACTGGAGGAAGTAAAAAAAAAGAAAGCTTGTCATTTAAACTTCAGCCTGAATCGTTACACCCTCTTTTCTTTCATACTTCCTTCTCCACCTCCAGATTCTTGTCACTACCCAAAATTCCACACCAGAAAAAGAAACAAAACTGCCAGATTCACACCAACAGATACCAACACACACATATACCACCTACATTTTATAGCCAGTTAGAAAGAAGGGGTGCTTCTATGCGACTTTTCATGGATTAATAGTTATACCAATATTGGGATACTGTTTATAGCTTTCAGAAGGTTCATTAACATTCAGAGAATTCTTCATACAATTGAACATCATGTTTTTGCCATTCACACAATATATCATCAACTGATGCATATTGTTAATAACAGGTTCACCTTTTCATAATCATTAGGCAATATGACATTCTGAGTATCTATCATGAATGCATTTCAAAACATCCAAATAAATCTTATCTAGCAAAAATGTTACATCTTGAATTAGCATCCTAACAAGTGGGGCTGAAGGATGATTCATGGAAATTTCATAACTCCAGTTGTACTGTTACATTCACTTCAGCCTAATATCCTTGGAAAAAGTATAAACCTCCTTATCCTCCCAGTTATGAGTTAAATATTATCACTGCTAACCCACAAAGATGATGAGCCATTATACAAAAAGAAAACATTCCCCAAGGTCTGTAAGATGATATAAGAAGTAATGGGTTATATACAGCCATGCTGGCCCATGGGGGTGCAGGCAGGACATTTGAACTGAGAGTTGACCTTCTCCTAGACTGGTTGTCTGGAGAATGCAAAAATGCAAATTCTGCTTTGCTTTACTCCCATTGCTGGGAGAGATCCATGTCATTCCCAAAGGCATTGGCATGAAATGAACACAATTTTCCACACAAATAAGCATTACACTACTCATGCCATATATATATATATATATATATATACACATTTCCATGATTGTGTATGAGTATATATATATATATATATAAACACACACATGAAGTATATACACAAACTCACATGTGTGTGTGTGTGTGTGTGTGTGTGTGTGTGTGTGTGTGTGTGTGTGTGTGTACTTCATGTTGTTCTCCAGAGCAAGCACACATGCAGAGACACACTCACTATAAATATATGTGTGTGTATGTATGTTTTTATATATGTGTATATGAATGTATGTGTATTTATATATGTCCAGCCTCATGCCACTCCTCAGCATGTATATATATATATATATATATATATATATATACACACACACACACACATATATATATATATATATATATATATATATATATACACATGCTGAAGAGTGCTGCTGCATATATATATATATGTATATATATATATATATATACACACATGTGCTGAGGAGTGGCATGAGGCGGGACATATATAAACAACACACACATTCATATATACATATATAAAAACATACATACGCACACATATATTTATAGTGTGTGTGTCTCTACATGTGTGCTTGCTCTGGATAACAACATGAAGAAGTAAAAAGGTCTAATTGTCTAATGAGTATGTTAGGGTGAAAAATAAGGAGAATTTAGTGGAAAATACCCTTGCCCACTGGCTATAACCCAATGAGCTAGGGCCAGAGGGAAAATATTTAAGTTAGTGAACTGACTAACCCAGGCAGGGACATCCCCATTATAACCATCTACCTCATCAGCACCACAGCCATGAATCATGATAATCGTCATAGCAAATAATTCTTGTTTCTATTATTATTATTATTATTATTATTATTATTATTATTATTATTATTATTATGTTGTCCATTTTAAATTTAGATTACAAACGGAAGTCTTGGAATTAAAATTACTACCTTGGCATTTTTTAAAAAATAACTATCATGATGTTGTATTGAGTGGTAGGAAGATAAGAAAAAAAAAAGAACTTTGGTACTTGTCTGAAGACATGTTTCCAACAAATATGTAGTGGCTGGTGGATATGCAGACATCACACTAGAATGCTATATTATCTAAATATAATGGATGAATTAATGAACTGATTTTATGTATTAATCTGTAATTCATTTTACATTTACCAGGATTTAATTGCCCAGTTGACTGGGGCTGCAGAATACACTGATTGCACCTCTGTAGAGGAGTAAGAACCCCCCGCCAAACGAATGTCCTACATATGACACTAAACAATCTGATGGTGAGGTTCCAGTGATGCTGGAGCTTTGGGGAAAGCAGAGTACCCCTTCATTGCCATCGCCCCCAGGTCCACTTTGGCTCGGAGTAGTAGCACCTAATAGGGTCCTATCTATGGGTCAAATAGAACTAAACTGCATATAAATATATCTAAACTGCATATAAATATGGTTCAAACAGAACTAAACTGTATATAAATATACAGTTTACAAGTAAAAATACTTCTAATTAAAGCAATTCAGTTTAGCATAGCTGACTTGAAAACTGCATATTTATGCTAAACTCAATTGTTTGAAATGGAATAGTTTTTGCCTTTGAAACTGTATTTATGCTAAACTGAACTGTTTAAAATAGAACAGTTTTGATATTTAACTTTGTGTAAACAAAATCATTACTTATACTAAACTGAATTGTTTGAATTAGAACTGTTTTACTATACTGAATAGCTTGAAATAGAAATGTTTTTGACAATGAACAATGTACTCATGCTAAACTGAATGGTTTAAAATAGAACTGATTATTTGTATAAAAATGGATTTGGCATTAAATAACCTAAAAAGGTTGATATGCCATAAAAACCAACCAACCAGGATTTAAACAACTGAAGTTTTTACAATGAAAGTTTCCAAGCTGTCATTAGTGTTATTTACCAGGTCCTCCTAACATAAGAAGGGCTGGTTTCACACAAAGCTAAATTTAATGAGGGATCCCCACATAATTATGACAGTAGAGACAAAAACTGTACAATTGTGTCAACATTTTTCATATAAGAGTGCTCTACGCATAAAGAGTTATCACTGATAATCCCTCTTTTCATGCAATGGAGTAGGTGCAACCATGGGTATGGCCTCCTGAAATTGAATTCTTAAGACAAATGATACCTTTTTATCAATAAGGGTTATTGTCTTCATCTTCATTGTTATTTCCACAATGTTTCGGCCCATATGTCCTCCGGCCTTCTTCAGGTGTTTGTTGAACTCGGGAACCTGCACGGAACTTCAAGGGATGTAGTTCAAAATTCCGTGTAGGTTCCCGATTTTGACAAACACCTGAAGAAGGCCAGAGGACATATGGGCTGAAACATTGTAGAAATAACAATGAAGATGAAGACAATAGTCTGAAAACCGTTGATAATAAAAATCATGAAGCTTTGTCTCAGAAATTTAGACAATAAATGATATCATACAGAAATGTTCATGAATATATTTTCAGAAGAGCCCTTGCACATATATTGCAATCATCTCACTGAATGTAACTCTAACACAGAAGAATGCACCCTGAACTTATAAAGTGAAAGTGCACATTTAGTATGATGTGTATGCTAATGCCCATAGGAAAAGCATGAATCTCTCTGTCTCACCTCCTCTATTCCCAACTAGCTACGATTAAATAGTGGGCAGACTGGATTCTTTAGCTTTGGTTTGACAACCACTGTAAGAGAAAAAAAAAACTGAATTCAAACTTTAAAGTAAAGTTGGCAACTGTAGTTGAGGGCGACCTGAAGGCTTCCTTTTCAATAGCAACTACACCGAGGTGTAGGGGAGGGCGCTACTCCTTCCCCTGGATTGCTCCACTTTACCCTTGATCCTCCCTTTATAATGCTGAGTGTTAAGCAAGGAGGTATCAAGTACTATTTTTTTAAGTCTTTGGTATGACTCGATCTGGGATTGAACCCCGGTCTCCCGGGCCATAAGTGAACACTATCAATTAGGCAGGTACCCAACTTAAAAATTGACCTATGGTGGAGGGGTTGGGTAAATACATTTGCACACATATTTTTGTGGCTTAAATTAATTAAACACAAAAATTTTTTAGCAAATTGCAAAAAGAAATATAAATATGTGGCAGTGGGGTTGAGTGATTTTAATGGTAGGGTTATTTTATGCCAAGAGGTTAGGGAATCGCATATGCTTATATTTAAATTTTCTTGTGTAATTTCTTGAGAGTTTTGTTGCACATGGTTATAATATTGGATATTCCAATCTAATACGATTAATTTTTAAACAGATCTATTCAACTCACAGATGGGATTCTAACAGGTACTACCTCTTCTAATTAGAGTAAAGGCAATTCAAAGATCTTCAGACCCTAATAGGTACTACCACACCAGGTGAGAGTTATGGCAACAAAGGGGTAATCCACACTTCTCAGAGCTCCATAGATGGGACCCTAATAGGTACTATCCTACCAGGCTAGTGTAATGGCAATGAAAGGATACTCGACACCCCTCAGAGCTCCAGAACTAGAGCCTTAACTTCAGATATAGTTTAGAGTCATACTTAGTACATCTCTTTTTGTGGGTTCTTACCCCTTTGTAGGGGCTACAGTCAGCATATTCTTAGCTTTGCCAACAGGCTGTATGCAGAGGGTGTTGGCGTAATACACACACACACACACACACACACACACACACACACACACACACACACACACACACACACACACACAAAGTTCTGCAAAGTGGGTATGCAATCAATAACAACATTTACAGACATTATAAAATTTATCATAGGCTTTTATTTATTCTATTTTCATTTTAAAATGAAATAAAATTATATTTCTGTATGATATCAGCAAATGTTATTATGTTCCACAGGGGATGATCTGTTCAGACAAGTCCATAATGTTTGACAAAAATCATCATCATCTTGTCATGCCATCAGCACAGATATCCCTGAACCTCCCCCCCCCTCCGTTGTTCATCGCTTCTGGCTGGTCCTCAGGACTACACCCCGTATCCTCACAGAGCTGTTGTATGTAGGTTCGAGCTGGTCGCCCTGCTTTTGCTTGGCCATGTGAAGGGGTCTATAGGAGTACATCCCTCATGAGCTCGTCCCTACTTCTCAAGCAGTGTCCTACATGTCTGGTTTGTCTAACTTTGATAGTTTTCATGATGGGTGGTAGGTGGCCATATAGCTGTTGCTTTATGGGGTGACAAAAATAAAAATAAAACATAAGAGTCATTAGGGAGGTGATGACCTTACAATGAACAAGTGAAAAAAAAATGAAATTACAATCCTCACTATTGCTATGATTATAATCAATACAAGTAATGCAGTTAATTAATCACTAATGATCAAGGTACCAATTAATGGTGCACTAATCAAAAATTATTTGCATTGTTTCTACACTTTTATTCCAGGGGCATTTTTATTTGATTGGATTTATTTTTTTAACAGTACATCAACTCCTCGTGGGTTATTTGATGCCAAAATTTGATTTATTTCTAAATGCTTGGTTACAATCATAACTATTTAAATTTTCAATGTTCCATTGTTTTCTTTTTTTATTGTACTTTTTTTATTTGTCAATTTGATTGCTGTTAAGGTTTCATGTATTTCTATCCAATACAAATAATTTTCAATCAGATCTATTGGACATAGATGGGACTATAACAGGAACTACCACTCTAAGTTCAAGTGGACCTGAGAGTAATGGCAATGAAAGAGTACTCCACACTTCTCAGAGCTTCAAAACTGGAGCCTCACCTTCAGATACTTTTTAGTGTCATTCCCAGGACACGCCTTTCAAGGGATACATACTGCTAATTCAAAGCCTTGTGGATCAAGCAGTTTAAGGGTATTTATTTTTGGTTTCTTTGTGTTGTATCATAGTAAGAAAAATTTCACCCAGTGAAATAGAGTTGACTATTTATTAACTGAAGTGGTACAGTCCGACAAATATCATAAGTCCCGTGCTGTTAGTGTTATGTTCATGATTGGTCTGACTACTGACAGAGATCATTCAGTAATGACTGTGCTTAGGAAACACAATGTCTTTTATTCCTCCGAGGTATCAGAAGTCACATGGTACGAGCCACTATTCAACACTTTGATTAATAGCATATCAACCATTATGAGTTATTTGATGTCTAAGCCATTCTTATCATATTTACCCAACCCCTCCGCACGGGCAGAATATGACACAAGGTCAATTTTTTTAAGCGAAGTTTAACAGGTTTGAATTCAGAGTTTTCCTTCTCCTAGACTAGTTGCCTCACCAAGGCTGAAGAACCTAGTTTGCCCTCCTATTTACCCATAGCTGGAGGGAGAATAATTGGATTCATACCTTTCCCAAGGGTATTAGTGCTGTGTGAAATGCAATCAGTCTCGTCCAGGATTTGAACTCATGTCGCCGTGTCCATTTCCTACGACGATAACCAATACACCACAGGCACCTCCTATAGAAGGAGATTAGTAGTGCTATTTAACTCAAAGACGATTCATACTTTTCCAAAGGATATTAGTTGAGAAAGAGAATGTATCATGCATCTGGAGTTGCTTACTATGATGTTACAGTTCAGCACTTAAGCCTCTATACCATTGGGGATTCCCTCTAAAGACATTCAACTTTAATTAATGTCCAACAATACAGAATACTGATTTGAACATCATAAAAAAATATATTTATTAATACTACTTATTAAAGCTGCTCAATCTGGCATACAGGCTGTAGGTTACTCATAGTACCTGCTATTATATGAAAGTGGTCACTTACATTGCTTAACTCTAGTGATCTAAGATGCAGATATTAATTTGGGAGGAATATAGTGTAATAGTTATCATTATAGGAAATGGACTCAATGAGCTGAGTTCAAATACTGGGCTAGGCTGTTTGTATTTCATTTCATCCTAATCTAAAAGATTAGGATGAAATGAAATACAAACAGCCTAGCCCAGTATTTGAAAAGACATAAATCATTTTTCATAATTTTATTAATTGATTGATTTTAATGGTATGTTAAGGATTATTTTATGCCTCAAGGTAAAGGAATCACATTCATGGTACATTCATATTTTTTATGTTGTTGTTTCTGAAGAGGTTTCTTCTTTTTGCATATGGTCCTATCAAATACAAATGATTTTTAAGCAAATCTATTTGATCCATAGATGGGATAGTAACAGGTACTTCCACACTGGGTTAGAGTTGACCTGGGAGTAATGGAAATGAAGGGATAGTCCACACTCTCCAGAACAGAAGCCATATCATTATATGTAGTTTAGTATCATACACAGAACGCCCATTTTTTTTTTAGGTGGACTCTTACCTCTCTGCTAGGGATACAGTCAGAGTATTCTAAACTCTTAATAGAATAGTTCTTAATTTTAGTTGGCTTTTAATTGCAATTCATTCAGATTGTTATCACTACAGCAGAAAAAAAAAAAACAGTGTATATTAGAAATAACACTAAAGGATAAGTTTTTGGTGAGGTTCAAACTAATTTCTTTCTTTGTCTTGGGGAAGCCTGTGTACTATGGCTTGGTTGGGGATAGATTTTAAGCAGGAGAGATGATTGTACACAGGGGGACTTTATGTTACACATTAAAGACTTCAACTCGGATATTTGAGACACCTGACTTAACTTGGGCACCTGGTGAAAAAATAAGGAATTTATCAAGATACATTGATGTTCACAGATTACACATTCTCATCAAGGCATACTGAGAGCACAGATTCTTTTGACTCTTTCTTGCCATCCATCCCTATTGGCCACCACACCTGGCAAACCATATAAATGATATCCAGTGTCTACACAGAGATAACAAATGTAAGTCTATCCTGATTGACCAACACTGGTGTGTCGATGTGTAGGACTCAAAAGAAAAACATTCCTCATAAGTTAATGGTTTTTTCTTGATAGTCTTACTTGGACAGTTTGTGAGATAGGTGGTAAGAGGCTATACAACTACTGTTTTGCTTCCAGGATTTGCTCAAAACAACACACAGCATCCTTGTGTAGTTAACTGCAGCTTTTTCTCCAGACATTTTGTGGGAATCCAACTATACAGTTCTACTGAGACATCTATATCTTGGAAGTTCCTCAAGATTAAAACTAAAAGCAACCAGTGAAATGGATAAACTTTAGAAGTGGAAAGAACGTTTCAAGAATCTTCTTGGAAATCCTCCTGAAATCACAGAAAAACCCAGTAAAGAAATTATTCATGACCTACAAGAAATTAAGCTTGGAAACAGCAGATAGCTCAGTCAACTTGGGCTGTAGAATATACTACAGAGAGACTTGAAACCATATAACTATATGCAATTCATTTGTTTTAAGAAATACTACTTAAAACTATAATTGTTTACAAAGGATTATTATGATAGTTACTTAAAATCATACAATTGCTCGAAATACTTGGAAACATAACTGTGCATGAACAAATGATTATTGTTAACATGAATAGTTATTTGAAACCATATCATCATCATCATCATCACGTCGTGCCATTAGCACGGATATTCCTGATCCTCTCTCACCACTTCTCCTTATCGTTCATTGCCTCTGGTAGGTCTTCAGGGCTACATCCCGTATCCTCACATAGCTGCTGAATGTATGTTCGAGCTGGTTGTCCTGCTTTTGCCCGGTCATATGTGGGGGTCCATAGGAGTACATCACTTATGAGCTCGTCCCTGCTTCTCCAGCATCTCTATGATTGGAGCCTCACCGTCAGATTGTTTAATGTCATATCCAGGACCATTATTGAGGGAGTCTTACTCCTCTGCAGAGATGTAGTCGATGTATTATACAGCCCCAGCCGACTGGGCTGAACTTCAACACCATTAACTGTGATTGTTATTAATTAGAAAAAAAGCTATGTGCAAGTTAAAAAATGCTTATAAGATAATATAGAGCGACTACAAATGCAGTCATTAGTAAAAGTTTCATGCTTAATTAACTATTTTCAGATGATTGGAAAAATTTGTTAGCATTATATAAAGACTGCTTCGGTTAGGTTAGGTTATTTGGCTTAATGGCATATCAACCTATGTGGGTTACTTAATGCCAAATCCTGTTTATATATGATTTGTAAGTGAATAATTTGTCATTAAATTTTTTTTTAAATGAGTTGTTAGAACTCATTTGTTTACACACAGTCAAAAGGTTTCAAGTATTGCTATCTAATCCCAATAATTCTATTTAATGCTAATCATTTGTTTGCATAAAAGTTAAATGGTTTCAAGAATTGCTATCTAATCCCAATAATTCTATTTAATGCTGATCATTTGTTTCCATAAAAGTTAAATGGTTTCAAGTATTGCTATCTAATTCCAATAATTCTATCTAATATCAATCATTTGTTTACACGCAGTCAAATGGTTTCAAGTATTGCTATCTGATACTAATAATTCTATTTAGTATTAATCATTTGCTTGCATTCAGTCAAATGGTTTCAAGTATTGCTGTCTAATACTAATAATACTGTTTGATACTAAACATTTGTTTGCATAGAGTTAAGTGGTTCCAAGTATTGCTACTTAATATTAGTAATTCTTCTGATCATGTATTCTTCTCTAATATGCACAACTTGTGCTCAACTGCAAGGTTTCAAATAAACAATAATAATAATCCCTATTAAAAAAAGTCAACAGTTCTATTTGACCCATAGATGGACCCTAACAGGTACAACTACCCCAGGTCAGAGTGGACCTTAGAATAATGGTAATGAAGGGGTACTCAAGATTGACTGGACTGGAGCCTCACCATCAGATGCAGTTTACTGTTATACCATGGAGACAAAATGGTTTGAGGGGGGGGCGTCATTGTGTAATGTTTAAAGCGCTGGATAGTGGAATCGTAAACGAGTTCGAAATCCACTTGCCCTATTACATTCATTTTTGGACAAATACTCTTGGGAAAGGTATGAACCCCCTTATCCTCCCAGCCATGGGTTAAATAGTGCCACTACTGTCCTTCTAGAAGGATGGATTTGGCATTAAATAACCCAAGAAGGTTGATATGCCATTAAAAAACAAACTAACAAACAAAAAACAAACAAACAAAATAGTTTCAAGAATTGCTATCTAAGACTAATAATTCTATTCAACATTACTCATTCATATTTACCAACCCCTCCACTTGGGCAGGATATGACACAAGGTCAATTTTTAAGCGGAGTTTAACAGGTTTGAATTCAGAGTTTTCCTTCTCCTAGACTAGTTACCTCACCAAGGCTGAAGAACCCAGTCTGCCCTACTATTTACCCATAGCTGGAGGGAGAATAATAGGACTCATACCTTTCCCAAGGGTATTAGTGCTATGTGAAATCCAATCAGTCTTGTCCAGTATTTGAACTCATGTCGCCGTGTATATTTCCTATGATGATAACCATTACACCACGGGCACCTCCTATAGAAGGAGATTAGTAGTGCTATTTAACCCAAAGCTGTGTGGGGATAAGAGGATTCATACCTTTCCCGAGGGTATTAGTGCTATGTAAAATGCAATCAGTCTTGTCCAGGATTTGAACTTGTGTCACCATGTCCATTTCCTACGACGATAACCATTACACCACGGGCACCTCTTCATTCACTCATACACACAATTTAATATAAATCATTTGTTAACACACTGTCAAATTGTTTCAAGCAAAGTAACTGATTAAATAGTTCTATTTGAACCATTGATTGAACCCTAACAAGTACAACCACTCCAATTCAGTATGGAGATCAAAGCAATGCCAATGTAGGAGTACTCCCCATTTCCTAAAACTCCAAGTCTGGAGCCTCACCATCCAGTGGTTTGGTATCATATCCATGACACTCATTGGGGGATGATACCCCTCGGCAGATGTGCAGTCAGTGTATTTTACAGCTCTAGCTAACAGGGTGAGAAACTTTTAGTAACAATTGTTTGTAATATATACATATATTTCAAAATAAATAGGTTCACACATGATTTCAAATTTGGTATTTAGCCTTTTCTGTTATTATTATTTCCTATACTTACATTATATTATATCTAATATGTTTTTTAGACACAACAAAAATTACGAAGAGCAAATGACAACAAAAATGCCTAAACACACATTAACCTCATCTAAATATAGATTCACAAAATGCAATGATAAAAAATGAGGAGTATGTATCATAATCACAGAAAGAAAATTCTACACCTTTGAAAACTCAAAAATAACATTCACAGTAAATAGAAATTTGAGCTGCAATTAAAAAACCATGTAGTGTTCATAATCAAATGCACAAACTGCAACAAGATATACTTAAGTTGCACTCAAGCACTGAAAAACAGAGTATCTTTACATAAAAGCAATGTTCAATAACTAGAAAATAGATACCTTTACATATGAAAACACTTTTATGAGTGCAACAAGGGAGACTTTAAAATAATGCCAATATACCAAACAGATGACTACTCATTACTTCAAATAAAAGAAAAACTTCAGAGTTTCAAACTAGTATTAAACAGAGCATAACTACATCCATGCACACACAAACATATATACACACACTGACTAGCTTAAAAACGCATCTATAAATGGGGTCAAATGTATGCTCACACACTTTGAATCTGCTTAATGCCCTTGAAAATACATGTGTACACACACAAAGGATATATATATATATATATATATGGTAGAGCTAAAAAGAATGGAAAGAACAAAGAACAAAATCCACCCAATACCATTAAAAATATGTTTTTATATATGTGTATACACATGTATGTGTTACCATACCCATACAGAATACAAACTTACATATACACAAAAAGCAAAAATTATTTACATAGACTAAAGGACTTCACAGACAATTAACTCCAATGAGACATTCACAGAAACAAAACTTGGAATTAAACAAAATCAAAACAACCTATTAAAATGATCTTTACTATAAAAAGAACAGCTGGAACTTAACTCAACTATTCAAATTGCCTGAAGACGATGAAAAAGTCTGAAACATGTAGCATACAAGTATATCAAATAATACTGATAAAAAGAGCTGAATACCAAATTTGAAGGAACTCTAGTTTAATAACAAAGCAACATTTTTAGGAGAAGTAAACTCCAGAATCAAAACAAGTTGAATTAATTATCAGGATGTTTGGGTTGTATTTTTAGTGGTAAAGATGGTTATCATCTTTCAAGATGTGGCAATCATCATATATATATATATATATATATACATACACACACACACACTGTGTCCAAGGTTTGACACTACACTGCATCTGATGGTGAGGCTTCATTTCTTGATGGCTGAGTAGTGAGTAATAACCCTTTTTTGTCATTATTCCTAGGTCCATTCTAACCTGAAGTGGTAGTACCTATTAGAGTCCCATCTATGGGTCAAAATAAATCTGCTAACGAATTATTTGTATTTGATAGTACCACATACCAAAAAATCTTTTAAGAAACAAGTACATAAAAAAATGTAAATATGAATGCTCAATGAACACAGTTCTCTAAACTCCAGGCATAGAATAATCCTAGATGGGTTGATATGTCATTAAAATCAATCAATTGATTTAAAACATATTGCTCTTCAAGATCCTCCATTGTTCTACTTGGAAAAAATAAAAATTCAGCTATTGACCCAATCCAGACTATATTTCAAGATCTTACCAGGTAACTTACCAGAAAAATCAATTTTTATTTTGAAAATCAATCTGAAGAAATTTTTTTTATTCTTAAAATGCTGCACTCCATTAGGTATGATGCGTGCTGCAGCTGCTGCTGATACCTTTGCATGTTCTCAAAACCATGATTAAATGACCTGTCAGCACATTTAGAATGATGGCACCCAAGGCTTTTGGCTTATTTTCTGGATTCAGAGCAACAAGGAAATGGCAGAAGGTTCAATGGGGTTGAGGAGATGGGCACTAGAAAAACAGGATCAAGTGACAGCAAATTTTGAGTCTGTTTATTCATAGCAATAAAGTTAACTTGTACAAAAAGCCATAGCTTGTCAAAACTGCTGTCAAATGTAGCAATTTCTATTCAGATCATTTTAGTTTACTGACATAGTTGACAGAATGACGTTCATCAAATTTAGATGATAATAGTCTTAACTTCTTGCACACCAGAATATCGACAGCATCTCAAAGATCAGGAAATATTTCATTTGAAGAACTTGAAATAATGGTTTTTTGGTTCTTGGGTTGCATCAGAAAAGCTTTTGTACTTTGGTCATGAATTTCACTGCTGGAAGTTTCACTTAGATGCAACTGATAGTAATGATTCTGTTGATGAGTCCCTCATAAGGGAAAAGTATTGGAGTGATTAAATCAACCTAATAGTCAATATTATTCACTGATGTTCTCCGACAAGTATCTTTATGCACTTATTTACTGTCTTTGAAAGGCCCAAGTCTTGAAGGGAAACGAGAAAAAGGATTTTATTCATACATACATACATGTGTGTGTGTGTGTGTGTGTGTGTGTGTGTTTGTATGTGAGATGGGGATAGAAGTAATTAGTCTCTAATATTGCACAACACAAAAGGTTTTTTGTCATATATGATTACTTATGATTACTATAAAAACCTGTCTTTGGTTTTGGTTTTGGTTTTTATGGCATGTCAACCATTATTGGTTATTTAATGCCAAATACTTTTTATGCATAAATGAAATATATGATTTCTAAACACATTTTGAAGATAACATTTTTAAACAAGCCTGAGCTGTTTTTTTTGCATACAGTTAAATGGTTTCACTTAATTTTAAACAATTCAGTTTAGCATAAGTACAGTCTTTTGCCTACACATAGTCATTTGTTTAAATACAGTTTTTTTGTGTACACACAGCTAAATGTAAAACATTTCTATTTCAAACAATTCAGTTTAGCATTGCAACAAAATTAGATGGTTCCAAGTATTGTTATATATCATTAACAATTCAATTAAACATCAGTCATTTGTTTACACACAGTTAAATGATCAAACAGTTCTATTTCAAACAATTCAGTTGAGCATAATTACACAGTTTAGTTCTATTTGAGCCAAAGATAGGACCCTATCAGGTACTACCACTCTGGGCCAGAGTGGACCTGGGATCAATGGCAATGAAGGGGTACTCCGCATTCCACAAAGTTCCAGCATTACTGGAACCTCCCATCAGATTGTTTAGTGTCATATCCAGGACACTCATTGGAGGAGTGTTAACGCTCTACAGAGATGCAGTCATTGTATTCTGCAGCCCCAGCCAACTGTTGGTTTGGTTGGTTGGGTTTTATGGTATTTCAGCCCTTGTAGGTTATTCAATGCCAAATCCTTTATATATATAATTTGTAAACAAATAATTTGTAGGTAACATTTTTAAATAACTAAGAGCTCTTTTGTTTGTATACACTTAAATGGTTTTAAGTATTTCTATTTTACACTAATAGTTCTATTTGCATACTGTTAAATAATCTCAAGCATTGCTATCCAATATTTTAGTTTAATATCAATCACTTGTTTGCATACTGTTGGATTCCTATTTGACTCATAGGTGTGACACTAACTTGTATTACCACTCCAGGTCAGAGTGGACCTGGGAATAATGGTAATGAAGGGGTACTCCACGTTCCCTAAAGCTTCAGGAATGGAGTTTCAGCATCAGATTGTTTAGTGCCATATCCAGAACAGTCATTGGGAGGGGTCCTCCTCCTCTACAGAGATACAATTGTTCTATTCTACAGCCCCAGCAACCATTAACCCAGTTGGCTGGGGCTGCAGAATACAATGACTGCATCTCTGTAGAGGGGTAAGACTCTTCAAAGAGTGTCCTGGATATGACACTAAACAATCTAATGGTGAGGCTTCAGTAATGCTGGAGCTTTGCAAACAAGGTGAGAATACAAGTCAAATTACTTCTGTATAATAATTCTATAATAATTCTTCATCAAAAATTCAAACAAAATTATGGCGAATAAAAATTGTGGGCACCTTTGGTGGTGTAACGGTTAGCAAGCTTGACTAGTAAACCTACACGAGTGAGTTCGATTCTCATTGGGTGCCCAATTCATTCGGCCTTGTGCCACATCGAAGCAAAGAGCTTTGTAAATTACTATGGTGAATAAGAATTGTTGTCAGTTTTGGGGGTTGTCTAAGTGCAGGTCATAGAAAATAGAATTGATAAACTGGGCACAAATATCTGCTTGTTTACCTTCATTTTATACTAACATCTTAGGGAAATATATAAATTCATCTTTTTTTCCCCAAGCGATAAGGGGGGAGTCTCATGGCATATCAACTTCCCTGGTCAATAAATGCCAAATCAAGTTAAAAAAGTGGGGAAATGAAAAGATCTGTTATGTTGGAATTTATTGGTAGAAAGAATCTGGTTTTACTGAAAGTTTATTTGTAGAGAATTGTCTTGGAGTAAAAAGGATTTTTTTTTAGAATAGTTTGTGAAAAGGATCAGATTTTGTTGAAATATTTCTCGTAGAGGAACAGTCTGTAGGAGAAATTTGGTCTTGTTGAAATTTCTTTTAGATTTTTCTGTATATATTTATCGCTTTTAGGAATGACATTACATTTTTTATTTCAGTATTTTGGAACTGTTCCTTCATGTTGTTTGCACTGCAGGACACTGCTGGAGAAGCAGGAACGAACTCAAGTGATGTACTCTTATGGACCCCCACACATGGCCGTGCAAAAGCAGGACGACTAGCATGAACATACATTCAGCAACTATGTGAGGATACAGGATGTTGTCCAGAAGACCTGCCTGAGGCGATGAACGATAGGGAAAAGTGGCGAGAGAGAGTCAGGGATATCCGTGCTACCAGCACGACATGATGATGATGATGATATGTGTCAGGTCAGTACATTCAATGAGAATGTGCTTCACAGTGTATTTAGTCTGGCATGCATGACACATTGGTTGCTGCTTAGCTTCAAGTAAGTAGAAATGTGTTTTCCTTGTATGACCTATACAAAGTCTGGACATGATGATTTCTTCTTTTCAGTTTTTTTTTTGTTGTAGCCTTGTTTTCATTCCCCCACTGTTGGTTTAATTTCCAATAATTTATTGTGCTTATTGCTGTTCCAGTGTTGTTATCTTTGTTGTAGTATGTATTCACTTACCTTCATTTAAAAGTCTTTATATGGTATTTAAAACTTTTTTTCAGAGGATATGTTTAGAGTAGTCTTGGCCACTTTATCTGCTTGGTCATTTCCACTGATTTTATTATAACTTGGGATCCAACATATTTGTACATCATTATCATTTGATAAATTTTCTAATTTGCATATAATTTTTATTATTAATGGATTATCAGATTTCCTGTTTTTTTAATGATTTCAACAACCATAGTAAATCAGAAAAGATAATGAATTTGTTATTTCTTGATTCTGAGATGAGGTCAAGAGCCATGTTGATCACACAAGCTTCTATGCTAAATATAGAGGTGTTATTTGGGAGATGTATTTTTTTAGAAATTTTCCCTTTATATACTGTGGCACATCCTGTTATTTTCTCCAGTTTAGATCTGTCCATGAAGATGTGCAAGTGTTTTGGATATCTCTTCTTAACTTTTTCTAATTCTTGGAAAATTAGTGGGTGAGTTTTGTTTTTGTGGAATTTACAGTGTTAAGTTTATGTTTGGGGTCTTTATGGTCCAAAGTGGAATATCTGATACGATTGATGGATTTCTGTCAAATCCATATATCTACTTCTCCAATGATTGTTTCCATCTGGAGGCCAAAGGGTTTTATGGCTTTTTCATTCTTTTGAAATAGTTCTTTATATTTTGGATAAAAAAGTATTATTACATGCAGGATTTGCTGGGCATGACTTCAATTTGATGTAGTATTGGAGGACCAGTTTGTGGCTTCTAATATTTGCTGGAGCTTCATATAGGCTCTTGGCTGGAGATGTTCTAAAGGCTCCAAGTACTAACCTTAAGCCTCCATGGTAGATAGGGTCAAGTGTTTTTATATAACTCTTTCTAGCTGATCAGTCTATGAAACTACTGTAATACAGTTGGGAAGTAAATTATGATCTTTATAATAGCAATAGAGTCTTTTGATCAGTTCCCAATTATTTGTGGGCTATGACATGCAGTAGTTGCAGTGTTTTATTACGTTTAGTTTTTAGATATTTCAAGTGGGGAATAAATGTTAGTTTTTTGTCAAATATTATCCCCAGAAATTTGTATCCATATACAACTCTCAAGTTTCAGGCTGGGGTTATTATGTAGTTTTTTTTTTTTACAAAAATGGACACATTTTGTTTTGTTTTAGAGAACCTGAATCCATTTTCAGTTGTCCATCTGTTGATTTTTTTTAGTCTTTGTGGCAGTTTTCTCTCAATTGTATGAATATATTTTGATTTGAAACATATCATGGGTTCATAGTATAGAGACCCATCGATTCCAGATGTTAATTCCTTGATTACATTGTTTATTTTTATGTTGAAGAGGGTTGTAGACAATATACTGTCCTGTGGGATACCCTCTTCCTGATTTTTCACATCTAAAAGTGTGGAGTCAATGCAAACAGACCTTAAAGAAATCTTGAAAACTGCAATAGACTGAGAAAAAAAACATATGATCCTATTTACCCAACCTCTCCGCTCGGGCAGCATATGACACAAGGTCAATTTTCTAAGCGGAGTTTAGCAGGTTTGAATTCAGAGTTTTCCTTCTCCTAGACTAGTTGCCTCACTAAGGCTGAAGAACCTAGTCTGCCCTACTATTTACCCATAGCTGGAGGGAGAATAATTGAATTCATACCTTTCCCAAGGGTATTAGTGCTATGTGAAAATGCAATCAGTCTTGTCCAGGAATTGAACTCGGATCGCCGTGTCCATATCCTGTGACGATAACCATTACACCACGGGCATATGATAGGATATATAAGTTCTTATTAGTAGTAACATGGCCAGCCAATTAAACCAATCACTCCCAATTGGGCTCCATACAAGAGTGTAATCTACTCTCAGCTCATCATGTACACAAAACAAAACATTGCTATATATGTTCTCAATTGTATCTCACACCTCCTGAGACCAGCATGGAATAGTAATGTATAAAAACAACCTTGAGGGAAATTATTATTGATGTTGCATAGAACAGTTGGCATTCGAAAAGATATTGTATTCTGAACAATTCATGCATTTAAAAAAGATTGTTGAACTAGGCGTTTTCTTGGTTAATACTAGTTGGAATAGTCAAAGGTTTTGTAATATTTGCATATGTGCTAGTTTCTAGAATAAACTCCGGGAACTTGAGACAATCAGACTGATGCCACACCCAGCATATAGTTTGGACCTAGCTCCATTAGATATTACTTGTTCCGATTCATGGATCACTTCATGTACTTGTGACAGTTCAACAACCTAGAGGAGGTGGAAGGTTCAGCAAAGGAGATTTTAGCCTCAAAGAACAAGAGCTGGCAAAAAGGTGTTCACATACCATATAATCTGGACATGGCTCCCTCAGAATATCACTTCTGATCCATAGCTTACTTTGTGCATTTGCAATGCTTCAACAACCAAGAGAAGATGGAAGTTTCAGGGAAATAGTTCTTTGTCTTGAAGGATTAGGGATCTGCATAGGATCAAAGAACTGAAAGAAAGGTGGCTTCAGATGGTACAACATGATGGCCTCTACTTTGGATGCTAGGTTACTTTTGTTGTAACTTGCAGAATAAAGCAAATAAGTTAACAAAATATTGCAAAATTTTTGACTCACTCAGGTAAAATCTGTTCAACATGTCTTCTTGGTGACTAAGATGAGGAAAGATATTAAAAGTTGAAGTTTGTTAAGAGTTGGTTGGGTTTTATGGCATATCAACCTTTATAGGTCATTTCATACCAATCCTGTTTATACATATATATTAAATATATGATTTGTAAATGAATAGTTTGAAGATAACATGATTTTTGAATGATCCAGAGCTCATTTATTAGTGCACAGTTAACTGGTTCCAAGTATTGCTATTTAACACTAATAGTTTTATTTGCACGCAATTAAATGGCTCTTAGACTTGCTTATGTAATACTAATAATTAGATTTAACATTTATCATTTGTGTGTACACAGTTAAATGGTTTTAAGTGTATTGTTTAAACAGTTTTATTTGACCCATAGATTGGACCCTAACTGATACTTTCAATGCAGGTCCAAGTTGACTTGGGAGTAATAACACTAAAGAGGTACTCCAAATTTTCGAAAGCTCTAGGAGTGGAGCCTCACCATCAGATTGTTTAGAGTCATATCCAGGACAGTTGTCACACACCTCTGCAGAGATGTAGTTGATATATTCTACAGCCTCAACTGACTGGATTACTGAACTTATGTACGGCTTCATCTTTTAGTTACAGAGGTTGGTTAGCAAGGTGTTGCTAATTCTTTGTTTCTGCAGTTACTTAGTTACAGGGGTTGGTTAGCAAAGTGTTGCTAATTCTTTAGTTCTGCAGTTACTTAGTTACAGGGGTTGGTTAGCAAGGTGTCGCTAATTTTTTAGTTCTGCAGTTACTTAGTTACAGGGGTTGGTTAGCAAGGTGTTGCTATTTTTTTAGTTCTGCAGTTGTGTTGTAAAGAGAACAAGTTGATTGATGCTTTATTGTTTTGGTCTCATTGTAGACAGGTAACTTACAAAGATTGGCACACGGGTAAATTATTAAATGTATTGTCTTTTGTCCAAGAGACGCACCAAAGGACTGAAGTTCTAGCCTCAAGATAAATATACATGAGTTTGTTTTGGAGTGTCCCCCCGAAAAGGCCTTTTTGAGTGTGTCAACTGGAAAAAATCTTTTCTGCTAGATTAAAAGTAGGAAATGTTGACATATGAATTTTCTTTGCTGTCAGATGATTTTTTAAAAAGATTTTTAATGTAAAAGAGGTGCATGTAGTGTAATTGTTTTCATCATTGAAAATGGGATCAACAACCCGAGTTCAAATCCCAGATGAGACTATTTGAATTTCACTTTGTGCTAATACTCTTGGGAAAGGCATGAATCCATGTTTTCTCCCATGATCACAGCAATGGGTAAATTGTAGGACAGACTCAGTTCTTTAGTCTTGATTAGACAACCAGTCTTGAAGGAAAACTCTGAATTCAAACCACTTAAAAATTAACCTCGAGTCACATCCTGCTCATGTTGGAGATGTAGGGTAGATACATACTTATAAAAGCAAGATAAAACTGTTTTTCAGAATATATTTTATCATACACATTTTATGTGACAACATGGACTTTAGTAATCCAGGTTTGTTCCTCCTTTTCATTATTATTGCTATTGTTGTTATTATTATCATTATTAGAAGTAGTAGTAGAATGAGTTGTAATGTCATTGATGAGCTGCATTCAAATACCAGCTGAGAATATTTCCATTCACTTCCCATAAATGTTCTAGGCATATTCTGGATCCATCATTTCACCTTCTAGCTACAATTAAAACAGTGGGATAGGCTGGACCCTCTAGCCTTGATTTGGCAACCAATTTAGAAAAATGACGACTTTGAATTTAAAACCAGCTGTGACAGCTTTAGCAGGAAAACAGTGAATCATAGTTGCTTGAAAAAATAAATGAAGAAAAACAACAGACTGCTGACTTTATTTCTCCATGACACTTCCTTCACAGAAATGGCTAAATGATAGAAAACAATAAAAACATTGTAACTGAAGAATATGCACTAAAAATAAGTAAATAAAAAGCAATAATATTGATTTTAAACTGAGTTGTTAGAATTGCTAAAATTATTTGAATTTGGTGAATGGAAAAAAGAAAACAACAGGTTTAGTTTCTTTGTTCAATGTCATATCAATGTTCATGGTTTAGTTTGGTTTCTTTGTTTAATGGCATATCAACCTTTGTAGGTTATTTAATACCAAAGCCATCCTTCTAGAAGAACAGTTGTGGTACTATTTGACTCATAGCTGGGAGGATAAGGGGGTTCATACTTTTCCCAAAGGTATTTGTCTGAAGGTGAATGTAATAACGTGACTGGAGTTCCAACTCGTTTATTTTGTTTCCGCTGTTCATTTCTTTAACCATTACACCACGAGGACACCCCCTCAACTTTCATGGGTTATCTAATGTCGTGGTGTAATGGTTAAAGCGATGAACTGCGGAATTGTAGTACGCGAGTTCGTACTCCAGTCGAGCTATTACGTTCACATTCGGGCAAATACCCTTGGGAAAGGTATGAACCCCCTTATTCTCCCTCCAGCTATGGGTAAATAGTAGGACGGACTAGGTTCTTCAGCCTTGGTGAGGCAACTAGTCTAGGAGAAGGAAAACTCTGAATTAAAACCTGTTAAACTCCGCTTAAAAATTGACCTTGTGTCATATCCTGCCCGAGCGGAGGGGTTGGTAAATAGTATCTAATGTCAAAGCCATGCTTGATAAAGAACAGCAGTAGTACTATTTAACTCACAGCTGGAGGGATAAAGGGGTTCAAGCCTTTCTCAATGGTATTAGTCCTAAAGTGAACTGGAGTTTAAACTCAATTACTTTGGGGTCCAGCACTTTAGCTGTTATATCATATTAACTCCTCCCTCAGAAACAACAGTTGATGCACATACACACAAATGTATATGAGTAATGAACAACTTCATGGAATAAACAAACCCTAATTTTTTGCCATAAAAAGGTGTTTTTATCTGATATTGCATGTAATGAATAACCCTTAATTTTTAGGCACAAAAAGGTGGTTTTTTATCCTATATTACATGTAATGAATGACCCTTAATTTTTAGCCACAAAAAAGTGTTTTTTTATCCGATATTGCATGTAATGAATGACCCTTAATTTTTAGCTACAAAAAGGTGTTTTTTATCCTATATTGCATGTAAGGAATGACCCTTAATTTTTAGCCACAAAAAGGTGTTTTTTTTTATCCTATATTGCATGTAAGGAATGACCCTTAATTTTTAGCCACAAAAAGGTGTTTTTTATCCTATATTGTATGTAATGAATAACCCTTAATTTTTAGCCACAAAAAGGTGAGAAACTAAAGGAAATGAGGAATTCTCGTCCCCAATGTTGAAATATGAGATGGACGAGAAAGTGGTTCGTCAACAAGTGACGAATAGGGGAAAGAGAGAAAAGAAAAGGAAGTTTTCTCCCCAAAGCTTGACAATTAAAATTATAAAGTCATCAAAAGTGACGAAGAAAGAAAGAAAGAAAGAAGGACTTACCTCCTCAAGGTTTGAAATATGATATGGCCAAAAGCCGAGAGAGGAAAAGAAAGAAAGGAAAACAAGATTAAAGAAAAAGAAAAGGGAGAGAGAGAGAGAAAGAAAGAGAAGAGAAATTGTTTTCCCCTATAGTGAAAATTAGGAAGGACGAAAAAAAAGGAAAGGGAAAGAATTCGTCAAAGCGTGAAGAAGAAAGGGGATGAAAGAAAAGTAAAGTGAGAAAAAAAAAAAAGTGAAAGAAAAGGAGAAAGAACAGTGAAATGAATTGCCTTTTTCTTTTCTATGGTATTTCTATTCATCCCCTTCCTTCTCTTAAGGGGGAGGTGTCACGTGATAGCTCACGGAGACGAAGAGGTAGGAATGATACTATCCTCCCGTGTTGCTATTAGCGCTTTCTAGCAGTCAAAAAGTGACCGTTAAGAGAGAATGTGGGTCACGCAGGATAGACCAGATGTTCACACTTAAGTGACCTCAGGTCGCCGGACATCGGAATGGGGAAAGAGAGAGAAGCCAAATGATTGGCTGGGACCCCAAAACGGAAGTGGGGTTCCCTTCCCCTCAGCGGAAGTAAATAGGAAAAAAGGGAGTGTTTGAGCAAGGCTCGTGGCAGACGGACCATAGCCATTTTTACTCCGGGCTAAAGACAAAAGATTAACTGAGACACGAGGGACTCCAAAATCCTTCAAGCCAGTACTAAAAACAGAACGAAGTCTATTAGCCCGTGAAAGAAGAAAAATTCTCCAGTGGAACCCCGTCGAAAAAGATAAGTAACTTTGGGGACATTTTTCCTTTACACCCAAATTTCGTTTACTACTCTCTCTCTCAATTTGAAAAAGGATAAAGCCAAGAAAAGACATTCATACTCATGGACTATCCAATTATATGTTTTGACACTTTGAACGTATATATATAACCGTAGTAAAGAATCTATGTATTATCATTTTACCATGTGGTCTATGTTGTTATTTCATGCTTTCCTTTCAGCTTCTATTCGCCTTATATTATCTTGCTTAGAACTGTCCTATTAATTCCTAAAGTATCAAACGGGAAAACCGGAGTTGCCGACTACAACAATATTAATATTATTACGACTAAGACCTATAGGCCCGTATTCTTCTATTATCTAAGGGAAAGAAGTTTAGCGGCCTGGTGGGTGTGTGATAGTGTGAAATTTGGAACCCCTTTGCCAGCGGTGGTCAGTCTGGCCCTAAATTATTCCCTCATGTAATATGCCAGTCCTTATATGACTGAGAGAAAAACTCTGAACAGGACTTATTTCTGTAGGGGATCAAGTGCCAACCCGCCCCGTCTTCACACGTGCAAAAATAAAGTCCCGTTATGGGATTTTAGTCAATTTGCCGTCACAATAGCCACAAAAAGGTGTTTTTTATCCTATATTGTATGTAATGAATAACCCTTAATTTATAGCCACAAAAAGGTGTTTTTTATCCTATATTGTATGTAATGAATGACCCTTAATTTCTAGCCTAGAAAAGGTGTTTTTTTATCCTATATTGCATGCAATGAATAACCCATAATTTTTGCCAACAAAAAGGTGTTTTAATCCTATATTGCATGTAATGAATGATAATAACCTTCAATGATTTCAAAAACCTATCTTGCATAATCAACAACCCCTTGTTTTTGATTGTCCAGTTGACTGGGGCTGTAGAATACACCGACTGCTTCTCTGCTGAGGGGTAGGATCACCCTCATCAACGAGTGTCCTAGATATGACACTAAATAATCTGATGGTGAGGTTCCAGTGATGCTGGAGCTTTGGGAAATGCAGAGTACCTCTTCATTGCCATCACTCCCAGGTCCACTCTGGCCTGGTGTGGGAGCACCTGAAAAGGGTCCTTTCTATGGGTCAAATAGAACTAAACTGCGTACTTATTTTATTTTAGGAAGTAATTGTTTATATCACACTTCATATTGTTTAGTTTCTTTAATGACATATCAACCTTTGTGGGTTATTTAATGCCAAAGGCATCTTGTAGATGGACAGCAGTGATACTATTTAACCTACAGCTGGGAGGATAAAGGAGGTCATGCCTTTTCCTCGAGTATTAGTCAAAAAGTTAACATAATAGCCCGACTGGAATTTGAACTTGCTCATTATGATGTTGCAGTCCAGCCTGTTAACCACAACACCATAGTGACTTCTCCTCCCTACAATATCTTATAATTTTAAAATTACAGCAACCAATATGAAGGCTAACACAGAGGTTGGGAAATTTAAGGAGAGGCAATACAGTACATAAATATTGTATTTAGATTGTAGTAAAATTATATAATCAACAATATACAGATATATAATGAAAAAGAGGCAATATAATAATTGCACCGGATATGACGCAATACATGCTTGTCCCATTTTTTGAGTCTTTGTTATGACTTGACCTGGAATTGAAACCCAGTCTCTCGGGCCATTGGAAAACACTCTACACATGAGGCCAATGGGTGGTAGAGATGGGTAGCAGTTGGAGCTAAAATGAAGGACAAATTGTGAAATGAAAAAGACAAGGAAATGACATTAAGTAGCCTAAACCTGACAAAAAAGAATCAAACAAAAATGTAAAAATAAACAATGAAAAAAGATGGAGATCCTAGGTAAAGCATACAAATACTACATTCTCATTTGAGGCACAAATATTAGGGAATGACACTTTGATGTTGCACAGATACTACACTAATCCTGAGCAGAAGCATTGATCAATAAACAAATAAGTAAAAGTAAAGTTGGCAACCTTAGTCGAGGGTGATCCCTTTTTAATAGCTACTACACCGAGGTGGAGGGGAAAGCACTACTCCATTCCCTGGATTGTTCCACTTTAACCTTGATCCTTACCTTATAATGCTGAGTGAGCAAGGTGGCATTAAGTACCATTTTTTGAGTCTTTGGCATTACTTGACCTGGGATTGAACCCTGGTCTACCGGGCCATTGGCAAACACTCTACTCATCGGCCAATGGCCCTGTAAATAATGCCATCAAGAATAACAGAAATAATGTGAGTACTGTAGTAAATCTACTTGCTTTTGTTTATTCAATAGTCTATCAACCCCTGATAGAATATTTAATGCCAAAAATTCGCAAGAAGTTATATGGTTTGAAGTATTTTTATTTAATACTAATAATTTTCAGACAGATCTATTTGACTCAAACAGGTACAATCAGTCCAAGTCAGAGTGGATATATGGAGTAATAGCAACAAAGAGATACTCCATACTCCCTAGAAATGGAGCCTTACCACTGGATGCAGCATATTATCATACCAGGGTCAGAGAACTTATTTACCCAACACTTAGGTAAATTTTTAAGTGGTGTTTAACAGGTTTGAATTCAGAATTTTCCTTTACCTAGACTGGTTGCCTAACCAAAGCTAAAAAAAACCTCAGTCTGCTCTACTTTTTATCCATAGCTGGAGGGAGAATAATTAGATGTATACCTTTCTCAAAGGTATTAGCGTTATATGAAATGCAAACAGCTTTGTTCAGGATTTGAACTTGGGTCACCATGTTTATTCCCTATGATGATAACCATTACAACAAGAGCGCCTCTAGGGTCAGAGTAGACCTAGGGAATAATGGCAACCAAGGGACACTCCACACTTGCTACAACTCAAGAACTGTAACCTTACCTCTAGATGCAGTTAATTGTCATAACTTGGGTACTCTGTTTTGGGTGGGTCTTAGAAGATGCAGTTTGTGTATTCTAAGCCCCACTATCAGTGTAATTGGATATGAAGGTGTCTTTTATACCTTCATTATGTTAGGTAACTCGAAGAATATGGCAACTTTTAGTCATGGAAGGTTTTTTGGGTTTAATGGCATATCAACCTTTGTCGGTTATTTAATGTCAAATCAATTTTTAAACAAATAATCAGTTCTATTTCAAACAATTCAGTTCAGCATAAGTAAACAGTTTAATTGTCAAAAACATTTCTATTTCAAGCAATTTAGTTTAGTCAAACAGTTCTAATTCAAACAATTCAGTTCAGCATTAGTATGCAGTTTAGTTCTATTTAACTGATAGGTAGAGCCCTATCAGGTGCTACCATTGCAAACCAGAGTTGACCTGAGAGCAATAACAATTAAGGGTCGCTCCATATTCCCTAAAGCCCCAGCATCACTGGAGCCTCACTATCATATTGTTTAGTGTCATATCCAGGACACGCATTGGGAGGGGGTCTTACCCCTTTGCAGAAGTACAGTCAATGTATTCTACAGCCCCAGCCAACTGGGCAATACACAGAGTTAAATGTAAAAGCAGTTTTATTTCCAATAATTCAGTTTAGCATAAGTACACAGTTTAGATGACAAAACAGTTCTATTTGGAGCAATTCAGTTTAGCATAAGTACGTACAAAGTTTAAATGTCAAAACAGTTCAATTTTAAACAATTCAGTTTAGCACAAATATACAGTTTAAATACAAAAAACAGTAAACTCAAGAAACCACAGTTTAGTTCTATTTAACCTATAGATAGGACCCTTATCAGGTGCTATCACTCCAGGCCAGAGTGGACCTGGGAGCGATGGCAATAAAGGGGTATCCGCATTCCCCCAAATTCCAGCATTACTGGAACCTCAGATTGTTTAGTTTGATATCCAGGATACTCGTTGGGTGGGTGTGCCTTACAACTCTGCAGAGAAGGAGTTGGTGTATTTTACAGCCCCTGCCGACTGGGCAATGGAAGGAAATGAAAAATCCAACTGTTGTGTCAGTGTGCATATATGTCTGCCTAGTTGGTGAGTCACTTTTAGAAAAGTTATTTCATGCATTCAAAAGCACATGCAGTCTACCAACTGTCATGATTAAGTAAGCTAAGCCACTCTTCTAAACTGACCTTTTCACTCTTAGTGCAGATATGCAACGACATAGTGAGAGAGTCAAGTTGTTGCAATGTTAAAACTTCTGAATGGAAATCATGTTTAGGGATTTATGATGATAAAAGAAGGCAGAGTTACTGAACTGGAAGAACACAGTTTTTATGCTGTCTACAACACACATTATTTAAGAGGGTTAAACTGCTTTTGCAGTTGGATTTGAGATTAAATGACACCAAAAGAATTAAGCCTGCTTCTTACACTTTAAAATAACCTTCTCTGAAGATAAAAGATTCTTTGCAGCTAGTTTAATATCCTATTGAGAATATAAGATGATCTATAATTTATATCTGTCTGTCTGTGTATGAGGTACTTTAAAATTAAAGCCACTTATTCATTTCTACAAAAACTATATAGAGCAAGTTTTCAGCTACAAAACATTAATTTTCCACATAGTCACTACCACAGGCAATATGCTGCATACTACTCTTGTAACATAGTTACTCCATAATACCTCCTATTTTATTATGTTGCCCTATAATGTCCAAGGCAGTTGGTGGTATGGCAGTAAAGGTTAAACCTTCTCTCCAATAATCCATAATTCTTTTTATCCTGATACAGTTAGCAGGTAAGTAGCAATCTGACAAAATGATATGAAAGCAGAGATGCATCACTGAATTTCTTCATCTGGAAAAAATCACATTCACTGACATACATCAATGTTTGCAGGATATTTACAGAGACCAGATAGTGAGCACAGTTAGGCAGTGGGTAATAATGTATTTCAGCAGTGATGTGAGTGATGAACCACATTTAACTGAGCTGTCACTCAATCAAATGAAAATCTTTGATCAGCTCATTCTCATGAATCAGGCCAATGAAAAATGGACTATGCAAAAAAAATGTTTTTCTGAGAAGTCATCATTCCTGGTGGTGCAGATATTTTAGAAGCAGAGACTGATGATGATGTGAAAAAACAGTGTTTTGTAACTTGTTCTATATAATGATGTTATTGGGTTCCTTACATTTGTAGTAACAAAAAAGACATTACATTTGAAGTGATCTATCTATCTATCTATCTATCTAAATGCATTAAGTACATGCAAAAGTTTTCTTTTTTTTTTGGAAAACTAGAGACTGATTACTGTTGAAAATAAGTTTTTTTTATTGGAGACTCTTGCTCACAACTAATGTATGTATAATGCTGGATGTGTGAGTAGGATAAAAAGTTATTGATGTGTAAAATGGTATCCGTAATCTGAGGCTATTGGCATCCACTTCATTCTAAAGAAAAAGGCATGAATCAATTATTTCGGCTCCAAGTTATGGAATTTAAGGAGAAGCAATACAATATATATATATATATATATATATATATATATATATATATATATAGAGAGAGAGAGAGAGAGAGAGAGAGATACAGGGTGGTTGAAAAGTAACTCTTTATTTTAAAATTCTTAAAATCTATTTCTTAACAGTAAATTTTACAAGAAATGAAATCATGAGTATTTTAAGATAGGCTGTTATTTTTCAATCATCCTGTATAATGGATATATAGATAGCTATACAGAAGTGGTGATATAAAAAATATTGTGACTGAAGCTTTAGATTTTTTTAAATCTAAAATTTTAATGAAGATCTATGTCCAGTTGAGCAATTTACCTAAGAAAAGTGATCATGTCCAGACAACTGTCTCAACATCTAGACTTCATCTAGATAAATTTGTCACAATACGAATTATGAAGTCAGATAACTTACTAGTTCAGATTAAAAGCCCAGTAAGGGTAACCCAAAGCAGAACGACGTTAAAGCTTATTTTTCTGATGTAGGTATCATTAGGGAATGAGAAAAGTTTTGGTAAACAGGCTAGGCTATTACCATGCTTTTTACCAAGACTTTACTGTATACTATATATAAAAAATTCAGGAGGTGCCTGTGGTGTAATGTTTTCCTTGTAGGAAATGGACACGGCGACACGAGTTCAAATCCTAGATGAGACTGATTGCATTTCACATAGCACTAATATCCTTGGGAAAGGTATTAATCCAATTATTCTCCCTCCAGCTATAGGTGAATAGTAGGACAGACTGGGTTCTTCAGCCTTGGTGAGGCAACTAGTCTAGGAGAAGGAAAACACTGAATTCAAACCTGTTAAACTCCGCTTAAAAATTGACCTTGTGACATATCCTACCCGAGCGGAGGGGTTGGTAAATATATATATATATAAAAAATTCATCATTGTTAAAGTGGGTTAAACTTTAATCTCCTCAAGCTGAACAAATTCCTAAAACTATACCATAATCCATATACTGTGATTTGTTATATATAACACACATTCATGTATAATACGCACTCCTAACTTTCAGCTATGAAATTCAAAAAAAAAAAAAAACTTTTGTGTATAATATCATATTTACCAACCCCTCCGCTCGGGCAGGATATGACACAGGGTCAATTTTTAAACGGAGTTTAACAGGTTTGAATTCAGAGTTTTCCTTCTCCTAGATTAATTGCCTCACCAAGGCTGAAGAACCTAGTCTGCCCTACTATTTACCTATAGCTGGAGGGAGAATAATTGGATTCATACCTTTCCCAAGGGTATTAGTGCTATGTGAAATGTAATCAGTCTCGTCCAGGATTTGAACTCGTGTCGCCATGTCCATTTCCTACAACGATAACCATTACACCACGGGCACTTCATAATATGCATTGACTTTTTAAAATTTGTAGCAGCTAAATTTTCACTAAATTTAACATTTGTTCAACTTTTTATCAAGTTTGTATCGACTAAAATAAGAATTTACATTGTTTGATGTACTCCTGTGGATCCCTTCACATGGACGAGCAAAGGCAGGACGACCAGCTAGAACCTACATACAGCAGCTCTGTGTTGATATGGGATGTAACTCTGAAGACCTTCAGAAGCAATAGACGATAGGGAGGGGTGGTGAGAGAGGGTTCGGGATATCCATGCTGATGGCACGACGTAATGATGAAGATGATGATAATGTAATGTTTTGAAACATAACATTTATACAGTATTTATACATAACACTTATACAGTATTTTCAGCAAAGGCAAAGACATGTTCACATGAAAATGTAACAAACTTTTGGCAAAAATAATTTCACAGTAGAAGAAACAAATAATTAACCAACACATTCTGATAGATTGATAGATAGCAGTATAAAACAGAAGTGTTTGGTAGACATCACTTAGTCTGGATCGTAGATATAACTTACTTTTAATTATGCCATCCTGAATATAGCAATGTATGTGACCAAGAAAATAGATATCTAGTTCTTAGATATTATATGCACCTCTAAGCTTTTAGACTCAAAAATCTAGAAAAAGGGGTGTATTAAACACAAATAATTATCCTGAGGCTATGAGTTCTGTTACTTTTTGAAGAAGTGTATTTGGCTCTAAATGTGGAGAGGAATTTCACTGAGTTCAGTGTCCTCTGAAAATGCTGCCCCCATAATTTTTTCCAGAGTTCTTATTTTTTAAGCATTTAGTTTAAATTTGCCAAATTTAGCATAAAAAATCTGTTAAAATTTGTTTGAATCTCTAGTAACTAGCCAAACTGCAAAAATGATTTTTTTCTCCTCCTAGGTTTTCCTTAAATTTAAACAAAGATGGTGAAAAATTGATTTTTTGAAAAATTCACTGAAATTGATGTTATATGCACACCAAAACCCGATCAAATCTATGATTCCTTTAGACTAGAGCTTCTTAAAGTGGTTCATATAGACTCCTTGGCATGAATAACATTTTTACAGGGCATCCATACTACTGTATGGTTGCACCACTTGAACTTTAACAAAATCCCAGGAAAAAAAACTAGGTAGGATCTATACAAGGATGCTACATACTGTTTTGAACAAATCCTGGAAGCATCACCCCATAAAACAGCAGCTGTATGGCCATTTACCTCTCGTTTTGCAAACGATCCCAGTAAAATGAGCAAGACAAGGGCACTGCGGATGAATTAAGGACAGCTTCCTTAGTGACATTCTCCAATGGACTCCTACACATTGATACACCAGTGTTGGCCAACAAGCAGAAAATTACATTCATCAACTCTATATGAACACTGGATGCTATCTAAAGGACTTATCAAGAATGATGTTCTATTGGGACACATAGTGAAAGAGAATCAAGCAAATTCATGCTGTTATCCCACCATGAGAATAATTACAAGAGAACAAAAATTACAAAATCATGTAGACTAATTGCCAGATATCATACACCTAGCAGAATGCTTCATTTGGTGTGATAGCCGCATACAACCCATTCAAAAGATACAGGTCATTTCAATGAGTGAAAAATATGCCAAAGTCACCTGTTGACGGGTGACGCAATATCTATATGATCTTTTCAGTATTATTAATGACATAATCATATTTTCACAAAAGAAAACATTTAAGAACAATTATCTTTTAAACAAATTATTTTATAAAAATACTGAATTCTTAATAACCCTTTAGATAAAAGATTATTCAATCAGAAGAATAAAAATATAGATGCAAAAAAAAAAAAGAAAAAAAAAAGAAAAATAATGAAAAATAAAAATAAAATTCAATGCCTGATATTTGAATTCTAATCTGTCATAATAGATCTTTACTGAATAGAATTAAAATCAAATTATTATGAACAAAAATTCCCACCATCGTAGAATAGACTTATTAAGTCAGTTTTAGTATTGCCAGGTATTTGTTGGTTTGTGGGTTATTATAGGATTCAATATTTCATTTATGATAACTTTCTTGAATAACTGGAAACCAAAAACATTTAAAAAATAATCAACCACCTCTCATCACAGCATCCAGTGAGACTAAGAAAAAATAGAAGCAATATTTAATTGATTTACTAAGATAAAAATAGAAATTGAATTTGGCTTCAAGGATTGCATCAGGTAAAAAGTTTGAGAAACACTACCTTAGATAAATGAATGGATAACATTTATATTTATCCAACCCCTCCGCTCAGGCAGGATGTGACACAAAGTCAATTTTTTAAGCGGAGTTTAACAGGTTTGAATTCAGAGTTTTCCTTCTCCTAGACCAGCTGCCTCACCAAGGCTGAAGAACCTAGTCTACCCTACTATTTACCCATAGCTGGAGAGAGAATAATTGGATTCATACCTTTCCCAAGGGTATTAGTGCAATGTGAAATGTAATCAGTCTCATCCAGGATTTGAAGTCGTGTCGCCATGTCTATTTCCTACGACGATAACCATTACACCACGGGCACCTCATAATATGCATTGACTTTTTAAAGTCATTTTTAAGCGGAGTTTAACAGGTTTGAATTTAGAATTTTCCTTCTAGATTGTTTACCATACTAAGGTTAAAGAGCCTAGGCTGCCCTACTATTTGCTCATAGCTGGAAAGATAATATCTGGATACTTTTCCTTAGGGTATTAGCACTATATGCAGTGCAAACAGCCTTGTTCAGGATTTAAACTTAGGTTACCGTGTCCATTTCCTATGATAATAACCGTTACACCATGAGTGCCTCTTTATTGTTAGGTTAGCACAAATGAGAAATCCCCTTTCATGAAATCTGTTATATATCCTTCAATTTATTTTAGTAGGGATGACTGTCCTGCAATCAGAAGAAGTAAATCAACAACACCCATTTCTTAAGAATAAGATCCTTGTTATTGATTTTCTTAAAAGTTTTTTAAAAAGATTGTTTAACTGACAATATAATGTTATTTTACTTTTGGTTCTTTGCCATCTCTTGTCAGTGTTCTTCAATTGTCCTGTTTTCTTCAGATCTTCACCTCCTTATTTAAGACTGACGATCTAATAGACACTTTTGTCTGTCTATCCACTTTTGGTCTGAGACTTTTCTTGGTCTGTGACCATTTTCTTTGGTTAAATCTGTAATCCTAAGATTCATGCAGTCCTTTTTTTTTTTCTGCCAAACCCTTCAGTTAATGTGAAGTTTGTGGATATCTATATTTAAGATATCAAGATATTCAGATTAAGATTTTCAGAAATTCCTTTTGAATACAAATATCCTTGTGCATATTGTGTCACCTGTCAACAGGTGACCATAGCATACTTTTCAGACATTTCAATAAACCCACATTTATAAAACTGACTAATGACATCATAACACATTTCCAAGAATAATGAGGATTACTTAATAGACCCCATCACTTCTCCAACAAACATGTGACAGGTTATATTTGGTTACAAGATAGCAGTAGCAAAGAAACAATACCTAATTGAACCTAATCTTATTATATTATATAAATCCTAATTTATTCAGAATTAAACTTTCTGTTTTTATGATATTTGTCTAATGAAATTCAATATTTTTTGCAAAAAAGGATTTTTAATTTGTATCCATGATAATTTTGATATACAGGGTGCTGAAGTAAAATTAGGAATATTCTAGTATAATAATAAACAATTCTATTATAAAACAAGATTAATTTCAATTGAAAAGAATAAACAACAAAATAAGATGATAGACACAAAATAGTAAATTTATTCAATTTGGTCGTAATTTTTTCAATTATTGTATCAACACACCTTTGAGACAATTTGTATGTCTTCAGAATAAAATCTTCAGACATTTTATTCCATCCCTCTTCAATAGCAGTCTTAAGTGATCCAATATTTAGATGGGAAGTTGCATTTGTTTTGCTTTCTAAAATTTCCCATATAATCAAGGAGGTTACAATTATTTTAGAAATCTTTTTGGCTTGGTCTCAGCATTAAGCAAATCATAGATTCTTTGTCGTTTTTTCTTGCTCACTCATATTGGGCTGAATTTTGATGAAAAAGCGCTTGAATAATAAAACTAATCATGAAAATTTAGATTTATCATGTTTTCTTTCAAAAATTGAACTAATCAGGCAAAAAAAAAAAACTTTAAAAAATTATTCCATATTTTGCTTCCACACCCTGTTGAATTATTTTTCATATATCATATTTACCAACCCCTCCGCTCGGGTAGGATATGACACAAGGTCAATTTTTAAGCGGAGTTTAACAGGTTTGAATTCAGAGTTTTCCTTCTCCTAGACTAGTTGCCTCACCAGGGCTGAAGAACCTAGTCTGCCCTACTATTTACCCATAGCTGGAGGGAGAATATTTGGATTCATACCTTTCCCACGGGTATTAGTGCTATGTGAAATGCAATCAGTCAGGTTCAGGATTTGAACTCGTGTCGCCGTGGCCATATCCTGCGACGATAACCATTACACCACAGGCACCTCCAATTATTTTTCATATATAGGATAGAAATATTAGCTCCCTTTTTTTCTCTCTCTCTCTCACACACAGAGAGGAGAATCCCTTAAGAAAGGGATGAACCCCTTTGTACCCATCTATGGCTTAGATGGTATCACTGGTGTTTTTCTACAAGAGTGGCTTTGGTATTAAATAACCTACAAAAGTTGATATACCATTTAAGATTCTAATCTATCCACACACACACAATGTATATATATATATATATATATATATATATATATATATATATATGAGGTACATTCAATAAGTTTCCAGACTTTTTTTGAACAGGCATTTAAAATTGTCATAGACTCTTGAAAATTCAGTATGTTATCGCTATACATCTTATGAGATGACTGACCAATTTTTATGATTTCAGCTTCAAATGAACAGCTACTGCAGGAATTGGAATAGACCCTACTAAAACCTGATTATTACAGCTGGTGAATTTCAAAAATGCAATCTGGACATGAGGACACTTTAGAAGAATAATATGCAATAAAATTGTGTTTTAAACTAGGAAAAAATGCCACAGAAATGAATGGAATGCTTCAGTCTACTTTTCGACCATCTTGTAAGAATCGAGCATCAGTTTTTGAGTGGCATAAGAGATTCAAGGAAGGCACGGAGTCCGTGAGGAATGATGATAGGTGTGGGAGGAGTAAGGAAGTCAATACACCACAGTTGATTGGCCTAAGGGTTTGGGTTAGGGTTACTATGTTGAGATTTTAAGGGAGTTCAGGAAGAGATTCTGTCGGAAGAGGCCAGCACTCTTTAAATCAGGTCAGTGGCACTTCCACCAGGACAATGCACCAGTCCACAACTCCATCCTTGTCACAGACTATTTGACCAAGATGGGCATCAAGACAGTTCCTCAGCCTCCCTATAGTCAGACCTTGCTCCCTGTGACTTTTGGTTATTTCCTAAGCTCAGAGGCTGCCGTTATGAGAGAATTGATGAGATGAAAGAGGCTGTGACAAAGGTCATTGATATGCTCACACAAGAGGACTTCCATGGGTCCTTACAGAAGTTGTTGGAATGGTACAACAAGTGCATTGCAGCCGGTGGAGATTACTTTATAGGGGACTAGAGTTTCATGTGTGTACTATCAATAAAAGTGCCCATACAAAAAAGTCTGGAAAGTTATTTAATGATCCTTGTATATATTGGTTAAAATACAAGAAAATTAGAAATTATATTCCATAATAAAAATTCATTTTGCCTTTTCAAGCTCATCAGATAGATTTCAAAAAATACCTGCGGATTGACCACTCCTTCTTTGGATATTTGCAGTCTTTATTCATGTCATGTATATATATATATATATATATATATATGTGAATCATCATTAAAATTCAATGCTAAAAGCATTTTTAATCAGTTAAAACTTTATAGTGCTCTATGCACAAAAATGCAGCACTATATGAGAATATTAAGTATAAAATAGGATAATAATAATAATAATAATGTGAAAAGAAGGATAAGTACCTTGACCTTGCTAGAGAATTGAAAAAGCTGTGGAACTTGAAAATAACGATTGTGCCAATTATGATTGGTGCATTAGGCACAATAACAAAGGATTATTAAAAGGCCTGGAGGACTTGGAAGTTGGCGGACGTGTAGAGACTATCCAAACGACAGCATTGCTAAGAATGGCCAGAATCCTGAGACAAGTCCTGGAGACTTGAGGAAACTTGCTGTCCCCCAAACTCCAGTGAAAAACCATCAGCTAACACTGATGTGAAAAACTCTAAAGGAGTAAATAAATAATAATTAAAACAGGATAAGTACTCATGACTGAGTTTCATGCTGAACCTATATATATATATGTTTAAACATCTGAGTTTGTCTCCAGAACTCTCTATTTTGTCTGTTGATTGTTCTTTACTTTTTTTCTGCATTAAAATTCATTGTGATAGTATTTTGATTAATCACTTATATATATATATATATATATATATAAGCATGTTTGATTAAATAATAAAGACACATTTTGTCTATATAATTTTATTAAGATCCTTTCAAGTTTCCAGATAAGTGTCTTGGTTTCAGGTTGGAATAGGTGGATTAATTTACCAAAATTGTTCAGAGTGCTTTCGGACCTTCAGGAGTTGCTTGCATGCATAAAGGCTGTTTTTAAAAAGTTTTGAAAGTTTTTAGGTTTTTTATAACATAACAAAATTTTGTAAACACAGAGTTGGATAAAACTGAGATGCTGATGAATTTAAAAACAGAATGCTAGCAACGGAAGAGAATATTATCAAGAAATATGGAATATCAAAAAAAATGTTTTTAATCTATCAGCATCTCAGGTTTATAAAATTATATAGACAAAATGTGTCTATATAATTTAATCAAACATGCTTAAATGAAAGACTGCTGCCTAACTACACCCCCCATATATATATATATATATATATATATATATATATATATATATATATATATATATACACACACAGTAGATAAATAGATATTATAATCAATCTTTAATGTTTGACCTCAGCCTTTTCCAATGTTTTTTTTTGCAACAGTAAAACATGGAAAGAAATGAGTTACACTGGCCCATGACATATTATTAGTGGTTCCTGGTTTTGAATCAAATCTGTCTGTCTTCTAGATTCATTTCCAACTATTGATAAAGAACCCAGTCTGCTTTCTATTTACCTATAACTGGTGTCGGGTGGAGAAGAGATGGATTTGTGTCTTTCCTTAGGGCACTAATGCTAATTGAACACTAACTTAGTCTGAGTTTGAACTTGGTTCACTGGTTCCATTTTCTGCACTGTTAAACATTTAGCTACTCCCTCTCCCTTTCTTTATATACAGATAAATTATAATTAGTCAGAAGTTTTTCTTATAGACATGTTTTATAAAAGATAACAGACAAATTATGTCTATTACACTTTTTATAAGTTTCACCGATTTTCCTATTAGTTGGATTTGGTTTCTTTGTTTAATGCTATATCAAACTTCATGGGTTATTTAATGCTTAAGTCATCCCCAATTATCTCATCCCATGGATGAGATAACTTATAATAGTATATCTGCAAGAGCTTTCCAAGATTTTTCATAAGATGGTAACGTTTCCTTGTGCAAAGGAAATTTACATATTTACTTTTGTTGGTTTGGTTTGGTTTCTTTGGTTTATAGCATATCAATCTTTGTGGTTTATTTAATGCCAAAGCCATCCTTGTAGACAAACAGTAGTGATACTATTCAACTCATAGCTGAGTGGGGATTAGGCAGTTCATGCCTTTCCAAAATGTATTAGTCTAAAAGTGAACATAATAGTGTGATTGAAGTTCAAACTTGCTATGATGTCACAGTATATATTATCCACTATACCATAGGAACTCCTCACTGTTTTCATATTAGATGCTTCAGTGTAAAATATGTAATGATAATAATGATGATGATGATCTATGCCAGCAGAACACAAAGAGAAAGTGAAAGAAGGCAAAAAGCTAGACGACTATCTGGACCTTGCCAAAGAGCAGAAAAAACAGTGAAACATGAATGCTACAGTGATACTAATCAAAGCTGGAGCAGAGCACTTGGAACATTTTTCATGAACCTGGGAAAGAGACTGTGTGAATTGGAGATTAGAGGAAGAATTGAAACAGTCCAGACTGCAGCACTACTATAACCAGGTAGGATACTTAGATGAGACCTGGAGATCAGAGGAGACTTGCAGTCATTCAGATTCCAAGGAAAAACCAGAGTCAAATAATAAAAAACAGTTAAATTAAAAAAAGAAAATCCTATTAATGTTAAAATCGAATAATATTAAAAAGTTTGGATTAACTTTTCATGATTTCTTGACAATAGTCTATGAGGATCAAATATACATGAAAGCTATGCATTCATTAATATAATAAAAAAAAAACTTTTAAAGTCCTTAAAAATTTTAGTCATATATTTAGGCACCAATACTAAAACAAGAGAAGCTTACAAAAAATATAATATACTGAAGTTGTCTGTTTATATATATATATATATATATATATATACACACCTGACATATAGTTCACTTTGTTTGCTTTCATGCTTGCATGTTAACTATTGACTCAGAGGCTAACAAGCCAATCTTGACAAAAGTTGGCATGGGAACTCTCTTGACCTTAGGGTCAAATAAAATTGATTGTTGCAACAGTTGGAAAAAATGTTGCTGATGATTTCGATATTTTATATATGCTTTTAGAAAAAAAAACTAATTACAATTGATCAGGAGGGTTTAATTTATCCAAAAGGCAAATTAAATTGGCATCCACTGTACCACCTTCTTCCTTCTTGGATTGAAATTAATCAGAAAGGTTTTATTTGTAAAGAAAGCAACTTAAATTGCTATCTCAAAGGCACAGAAGTCTAAACTAATCCAGGAAACATAAAGTTTAATTAATCCAAGAAACCAATTAAAAAAGCTGAGTGTGGGCTCTGCTGAAACTATAAGCACACAGTACTTGCACTTTTATATAATAAAATATAGATAAAACATTGTCATTATATATCATTAATAGAATTATATAGAAGTTTTTGAAGGTATATTTAAGTTGATCTTTAGATAGATTTCTCAGGCCTTTGTTACATAAATCCAATTCTGCTTTAATGGTGATAATAGAAATGCTAAACTATTAATGGCAATATGTAGCTTTAATTTAGGATAGATATATATATATAAGTTAGGATAGCATAGAGACAGAGTCAATGGTGCTTGGCAACAGTCAGTTTCTTGCCTTATACTGTTGACTATCTACAACATCTTAACTTAAGTATATATGCTCTGTTAATGATATTGAGCACTCTTTATTTCCTGGGAAACCGGGGTTGAATCACTAAGTCAAGTCATACCAAAGACACAAACATTCAACACTCAACATTATAAGGTATGTATCAAGGGTAATGTGGAGCAATCCAGGGAAAGGAGTAGCACCCTCCCTTACACCTTGGTGTTGTAGCTATTGAAAAGAGAGCCTTTGCGTCACCCTCAACATTATATATATATATATATATATATATATATACATGTGCACACACATGTATATATATATATATATGTGTGTGTGTGTGCATGTGTGCATGTGTGTGTTATCAAACATTTTTAGACTGGAGCTTTAAATTTTTTTATTCTATAATTCTAAGTTTATTTGCAGATGTGGCCACAGCAGAGAAACTTTATGTCATAAACATAATTATCATATTTATCCAAACCCTCTGCTCGGGCAGGATATGACACAAGGTCAATTTTTAAGTGGAGTTTAACAGGTTTACATTCAGAGTCTTCCTTCTCCTAGACTAGTTGCCTCACCAAGGCTAGTCTGCCCTACTATTTACCCATAGCTGGAGGGAGAATAATTGGATTCATACCTTTCCCAAGGGTATTAGTGCTATGTGAAATGCAATCAGTCTCGTCTAGGATTTGAACTTGTGTTGCCGTGTCCATTTCCTACGACGATAACCATTACACCATGGGCACCTCCTAAACATAATTATGAAGAACTAGTTTTGATACTTTTTGGACAAAATGTTTTTGCAAAATACAGGATTGTGCAAGTGCAGTACTCTCAATATTCACCAGATCTAGCTCTGAATGACTTTTTCTTATTTCAAGGGTAAAATTTGAGTTTGTGTAGGACATTAAAAAAAAAGTCAATACTACAGCTTGACACCATTCCAAAAGTGAAACTTTAGAAATACTTTAACTAATGGAAAAGTTGCTGGAATAAAGGTATTGAATAACATGGGGACTATTTTGTTTCATTCATTGTTAATTTTTACCTTGATAAATGTAACTTCAGTCTTGATACTTTTTGACCACACCTTATACACAGACATACAAAATATATACATACCAACATATGTTTGACCAAATTTTACATATGTACTGTGTATACATATATATATATATATATATATATATATGCATGTGTGTGTGAGTGTGTGTGTATATATATATATATATATACACACACACACACACACACACACACATTTGTGTATATATATATATATATATATATATATATATATATATATATATATATCCACAGTAGTTTTACAAAAATGAAAAGAATGGAATGGTCAATAGAAAAATATTTCTTTCCACTGAATTCAAATTTTTTTTTCTTAATCTCGTCAATAAGAAAAAAGCTTATTTTGGGGGATAATCCTTTAATGTATTGAATCTTAAACCTTGAGAGAAGACAATCTGGAGTCAAGATTGGAAAAATATGCAAAATCTAGGAGACATCAAAGGATTAGGTCGCAACCAAATAGTTGAACAAAAAACCAAAAAACCAAAGCAAAACAAAGAGGTGAAATAGTGATCATGCAATAAAAACAAAACTAAAAATTATTTCAAAAGAAAATTATATTTTCACACTCACAGAAAAGTATATTTAAAGTAAATATATATAGATATTAAATTTGAATATTTGAATAAATGCACATTTATAGAAAACCCATACTCCAATGGTCACTGAGGTGAGTCTAAGAAATGAATATGTTGTATCTAAATGATATCAATATAAAACATTTCCTATCCTAAGTAGGATATGGTTGCATATGGTTGTGAGACTCCAGTTCTGGAGCTCTGGGAAGCGTTGAGTCACTCCTTCATTGCCATTACTCCCAAGTCCAATCTTACCCCGAGTGATTGCACTTGTTAAGGTCTCATCTATGAGTCAAATAGATCTATTTGAAAATTATTTGTATTTGGTAGGAATACTTGAAACTATATAATTCTGCAAATTATTTGTACTAAGAATAGTTACTTAAAAGCTATAATTGTTTACAAAGGATTATTAACATTAGATACTTAAAATCATAATTGCAAAAAAATCTTTGAAACCATTTATCTGTTTAAAAATGGTTAGTATTAGGTAGGAATACCTGAAATAATATAAATATGAACAAATTATTTGTATTTGAGGAATACTTTATCTGGGCCATTGGCCTAATGAGTAGAAAGTTCGCCAATGATCTGGGAGACCAGGGTTCAATCCCAGGTCGAGTCATACCAAAGGCTCAAAAAATGGTAATTGATGCCGCCTTGCTCAGCACTCAGCATTATAAAGTGAGGATCAAGGGTAAAGTAGAGCAATCCAGGGAATGGAGTAGCACTCTCCCCTACACCTTGGTGTAGTAGCTATTAAAAGGGAGCCTTCGGGTCACCCTCGACTAAGATTGCCAACTTTACTTACCATTTTTTAGAGGAATACTTGAAACCATATAAACATACACAAATCATTAGTATTAGACAGGAATACTTGAAAACATGTAAACATATACAAATTGTTAGTATTAGATAAGAATACTTGAAGCCATATAAAGATGTACAAATTATTAGTTTTTGATAAGAATACTTGAAACCATATCAAGTCACTGGTTTTATGCTACTGAGGATATAACTTGCTTATCAAGTTACCAGTTTAATGCCATATAGGAGATAACTTGCCTAATAAAGTCCCCAGTTAAGTGCAATAACTTAGAATATTATTTTTTCTCAAGATGGCAAATATTATTTGTGCAAAGAAAATTTACATTAGTGATATCATAACTATTAAATGTTTTCACAACATAATATCTTATATAGAGATCATACATAAATAACATATTTGTCTGTGAACAGATAAAAGTATAAAAAAATTTTATAACGTAAATTGATTTCTTTAAAAAAGACTATTTAGGTGAAATTTAATTTTTCTTATCTTTTTTGTAAAAAAAGATATATGGATTGCATTATCACAACACAGTAAAAAGGAAACCACACACACACACACACACACACACACACACACACACACACACACACATACATCAAATTATTAAAATATGAAATGATATCAATTTTTCTGAAACACCCTGTACATCTCGAATGATATCAAATCTTTTGAAACAACTTGGTGTGTGTGTGTGTGTGTGTGTGTGTGTGTGTGTGTGTGTGTGTGTGTGTGTGTGTGTATCTATATACATGTGTTCATGGGTCGTATTGTCCAATCTCACATGCAATCCTACTTTCTAATCTCCGTGCTCTATTAGCTAATACATTATTACTGCTATTACTCCAACTATTACTCCTGTTACTGATACTCTCTCTTCAACATTGGGTCCTTCACAAAATGGGTAGGGTCAAATTTGTATCATAATATACTGTAATTTTTGCAATTTGACCAGCTGTAAATTGTGAATGGGTGTAGCAATTTAAAGCAAATGGTGAGATTACATTGTGTTGAAAATGACTGTGATACCAAGAAAAAATCTAAAGTAGAGGCAGGATATATTTCTTGGATTATTGTAAATTACTATTTTTAATCTTCTGGATGTCTCACATGGCGCAACAGTTAGAGACCTAGGCTAGCAGACCACTTTTAGTGGATTTGATTCTCGCTAGGTGCTTTATATTTCTGGTCTTCTGCCAAACTATAATCAAAGCTAAGTAAATGAGGGGGATTCACATGGGGTAAGGGTTTGCCAGTTTGGATAGCAAGCCATTTTTAGTTTGGATGTCATGATTCACTGATGTGTGTGTGTGTGTGTGTGTGTGTGTGTGTGTGTGGATTGAGATATTTTTTAGTTTGGCTATATATGATATTTCTTTAATGATTCACTGGTTATGTGTGTCCATAGTTTGAGATATTTTTTAGTCTGCCTATATATAAGATTTCCGTAATGATTCACTGGTTATGTGTGTCCATGGTTTGAGATATTTTTTTGTTTGGCTATATATAAGATTTCTTTAATGATTCACTGGTTATGTGTGTCCATGGTTTGAGATATTTTTTAGTCAGCCTATATATAAGATTTCTTTAATGATTAATGGTGTGTGTGCGTCCATGGAGTGAGATGTTTTTTTGTTTGGCAGTATATAAGATTTTGTTAAATATTCACTGGTGTGTATGCATCCATAGTTTGAGATATCTTTCAGTTGGGTGTTTGTGTTTTATGGCATATCAACCCTTCTAGGTTATTTAATGACAAATCCTGTTTATACATATACGTTAAATATATATGATTTGTAACTGAATAGTTTGTAGGTAACAATTTTTAGACAAATCAGGGTTTATTTGTTTGCATACAGTTAAATAGTTTCAAGTATTACAAACACTAGTAATTCTATTTAACATTATTTATTCATTTGCACACAGTTAAATAGTTTTAAGTATAGTAAATAATTAAACAGTTCCATTTGACTCATAGATGGGACCCTAACAGGTACTATTACTTCAGGTCAGAGTGAACCTGGGAGTAATGGCAATGGAGGAGTACTCCACATCACCTAAAATCTCAGTAGAAATTTACTTTTTTTAATAATTATTATATAGCATGAACTTGGCAATCCAATGGTGGATACAGACTTCATTTGAATCATGACTATTGCATTAACACACCACTAACCAATGTCAATTAAATTGTACAAAAACAAATATGCAACAAAAGCCAAGTTCATACCATTCTTTTAAATGGCTTGAGACAATGAAAATTAACTTTGTATGATTCCTATGAATAAAGTTGTACCATTCTTGAAATGGGCAGGAGACACAAATGAAAGATTTTTTTTTAGGTTTCTTCATTTAATGACATATCAACTTTTGTGGGTTATTTAAAGCCAAAGCCATCCTTGTAGAACAATTGCAGTGATACTATTTAACCTGTAGCTGCAGGGGTAAGGGAGTTCATGCTTTTCCCTAGGTTATTAGTCCAAAAGTGAACAATAGCATGATTGGAGTTTGAATTTGCTTACTTCGAGTTTACAGTCCAGCACTTAGGCCATTTCGTCATGGGGGACTCTCCCAGTTAAATGTGGTTGAAACCCTAAATTTTTCAAATGATTAATATTTCTGTGATTGTAAATTAAAATTTTTTTAAAATTATACATTCCTCCTTATCTGTTCTCGTTAATCAAATATATATATATATATATATATATATATATATAATTCATGGAAGTAAGACTTCAACCCCCTGGGTTTCATGGAGTTTCATGAAATTTTCTTAACTGCCTGATGATTGTTGTTTTACAAAACACTCCATGAAACCCAGGGGTTGCAGTCTAAATTCCATGAATTAAATATATATATCTAATATATATTTATTTATTATATAATGGAAATCAGACATGACCGATAAAATGAAACACAGTTTCTTCCAGGCAGCAGTCGTATCGATACTGCTGTATGGATGTACTACTTGGACGCTAACAAAACAGCTGGAAAAGAAGCTGAACGGCAATTACACAAGAATGCTGTGAGCAATATTGAACAAGTCCTGGTGGCAACACCCCACAAGGCACCAACTATACTGCCACCTGCCTCCCATCTTGAAAACTATCCAAGCTAGACGAACCAGACATGCAGGACACTGCTGGAGAAGCAGGGACGAGCTCATAAGTGATGTACTCCTATGGACCCCCACAAATGGCCGGGTAAAAGCAGGATGACCAGCTCGAACATACATTCAGCAGCTATGTGAGGATACGGGATGTAGACCTGCCAGAGGCGATGAACGATAGGCAGAAGTGGCGAGAGAGAGTCAGGGATATCCGTGATGGCAGCACGACATGATGATCTTGATGATGATGATGATTATATAATAGCTCTATCCTTGATATTGAGCACTCTCCATATTATATTGCACTTGGTTCAACACAAACCCACAAAGTGATTTAGTGACAACCAACACTGCTATAATATATATATATATATATATATATATATATATATAGGGAGTCTCAATATACATGGGACCCATGTGATTACTAATTACCCTACTAATGAAAATAGTTTACTATGACAACTATTAACACTTGATCACATTGCCTTGGACAAGATAGGAAAATAAATTTTGTGTCACTACTTATTTGGAGACAAAAATCATTTAAAATTGCCTCAAAATAGATGCAACCCATTAATATAATAATCATTTATTACTGAGACAAGAAACTCAAGAAAAGATTGCATGTCCTGGAAGCTGATATAACAATTAAAAAAAACATTGATTTGATATCTCTAGCTCAAAAGATGCATTTTTTACAGAATGTGTTCCAGATGATTGCCATTGCACTTGTCTCAATCATAAATCATTATCATATTAATAGGTTGTATCTATTTTGAGACACCCTGTATATATCAGAAAAATTGAAAATTCAAGAAAGAGATACTTGACAGATTAACAGAAGAATCCACTAAATTTATGACCAACTTTCACCAATTGTTTGATGAAAGCAGTAGACCGAATTTCTGGACACAATTATCAGTGATGAGTTTGTGTTTCTCTTGAGAGTACTTTTTCATTTTTTTTTTTTCCTCTTGGCATGGTTTCCTGTCAAGGTTGATATACTTGTGAGACTTACAAAATGTACTGTCACAAAGTATTAAGCAAGAATATGTCATTCTAAGTGTCTAGTAGCATTTTGGGAGATATTTTCTCATTCTGAATGAACAATAGATTAAAATAAAACGGATTTGGAACGGTGTATTCACTAACAATTCAAACTATTTCATTGTCTGTTTTTTTTAATGAAGTGTCTCCACGGTATAACAGTTATCATCTTAAGAAGTAAACTTGGCTACCTAAGTTCAAATCCAGAACAAGGAAAGTTGCATTTCCCATACCTTTCTCAAGTTTCTTGTGAAAGGTATGGATCCAACTAGTCTCCTTCCAGCTATAGCTGAAGCAGTTCAAGCCACTGGAGGTGCTTGCTGTGGTTGGTAGTATTGTGCAAGTTGGTGTGTTGACATGCCGTGAATTGCTTCACACCATGATAAATAGTGGGGCTGACTGAGCTCTTTAACCTTGGCATGACAACCAGTCTAGGAGAAGGAAAAATCTGAATTTAAACTAGTTGTAGACTTGGAAAGTGATGTGCTCTGCCAGGTTATTTATGCCCATAACACACTATACCCATCCTTCTACAACTACACCTGATTAAGGACCAGGGAGAGAAGGTGGCTGAATACAATAATCATTGCTTAAGTATTGGTGTTATATTTATTTTGATTTGTTATACATCTACCGTTTTACCATGTAGTAGACATTTATCGGATGGAAAAACATCAGACTCATTAATACGTCTCTTCTACAAATGTATTACTAATTTTACTTTGACTAACGGTCAAGTCAAGCTAAAGCTACTGAAAGCCAGATCACCAAAGTTAAGTAGTGATGAGCCTATAAATTATTTTGATGAGTGATGAATCATTTAGTGATGGCAGGTATCCACAGTTACTAAGGGATCACCCACCTGCATGCCAGTCTAAGCAAAGCTTAGTAGATCCTATTTATCAACCTCTCCGCTCGGGCAGGATATGACACAAGGTCAATTTTTAAGCAGAGTTTAACAGGTTTGAATTCAGAGTTTTCCTTCTCCTAGACTAGTTGAAGAACCCAGTCTACCCTAGTATTTACCCATAGCTGGAGGGAGAATAATTGGATTCATACCTTTTGCAAGTGTATTAGTGCTATGTGAATTGCAATCAGTCTCATCCAGGATTTGAACTTGTGTCGCCGTGTCCATTTCCTATGACGATAACCATTACACCATGGGCAAAGCTTAGTAGATGACAGCTAATTTTACTTTAAATTATCATCATAATCATCAAGGGATGCTGACAGCATAGATTCCCTGGACTCTTTTGCCATCCATCCATAGCAGTCATTGCTCTTGGCAAGTCCTCTAGACGGCATCCAGCATCTACCCAGAGCTGACAAATATAAGTCCTGGCTGGTTGGCTAATACTGTGCGTCCATATGTCCACAGGAGAATGTTGCTTATGAGTTTATCCTTACTTATCAAGCAATGCCCACCATGTCTTACTTGGATCGTTTGTAAGATGGAAGGTAAGTGGCCATACATCTGCAGATTTGTTGGAGGCTGCTTCAAGGATTTATTCAAAACAAAATGCAGTATTCTTGTGTAGTTACCATCTAGCTTTTTCTCCCAATGTTTCATTAAAGCCCAAGTGGTACAACATCGACATGGCTACAGCTTTGAAGAATTCCAATTTCATTTTATCAGAAAGATCAGATTTTCATGCGGTTGTAAACCTGTTAAGGTTAGTTGAAGTTAGCAAATTGAACAAAAGTAATAAAACTAAGAATGTTGAATGCTTTATACTAACATAAGAATTATACTTTCAGTTGAATGAGCTATTTTTGCTGTTTAGGTTTTGTGGAGCTGAGTGTAAGGATGTATATGTTTACTTTTGATATTGAGAATAAAATGTAAAGGTAAATAAAACAAGAATTAAAGTCTTTAGAAGAAAAACTTGTGGTGTGCTGACATGATGATGTAAAAAGTAAAGTTAGTGACCGTAGTTGAGGCTGACCAGAAGGCTCTCTTTTCAATCGCCTCTACACTGAGGTGTTGGGGAGGGTGCTACTCCTTTCCTTGGATTGCTCCACTTTACCTTTGATACATACCTTATATAGGTGAGTGTTAAGCAAGGAAGCATCAAGTACCATTTTTAAAGTCTTTGGTATGACACAACCAGGGATTGAACCCATGTCTCTCAGACCATTGGCGAACATTGTGTTTATATCTTGGAAATTTGGTAACAAGTGTGATTTGCAGATTTATTGATGTTATTCTGGAAGATGAGTTTGGTTGGCTTCAAATAGTCAAATTATCTCTTCTATAATAAATATAGGATAGATAATTCGACTCTCAGCTGAGGAATCAGGTGAAAGGTTTTTGGCAGATCCTGATTAGATAAGAAACCTGCTTTTATGTGATGTGAAATATTCTCTATTGTGTTCACTTATTTTTCACAGTAAGTCTTTGGCTTCTGAAATCCTAGAAATATCTCCTCTTTTAGTGTAGTGTACTTTAGCTTTTGCTCTCTGGTAGAGGTTATCAAAAAGTAATCACAATATTCATATATATTTGGGAAAAACAGGAAATAAATTTGACTGTATGAAAATGAACAAAATTGAAAAAACACAATGTCTTCAGAGTATGACTTTATTAATTGAATCATTTGCTGATGCTTCATTTTTTTTTTAGACTTTCATTGGAGTGTGTGAGTTATTCAATGAATTGAAAAAGATGAGAAAGTTTTAAATATTCTATTTCTGTTGGTAGTATTCAGCTTCAAATTGGAGTGATATAATTAGTGTTGGAAATTCATTATATATATATATATATATATATATATATATATATACTAGGGTGAGGAAAAAATCTTGCAACATTCAGGTACAATCTAGTTTGTGGTGCATATATCACATGACTGAAGCAGTTCAAGCCATGGGAGGTGCTTGCTGTGGTTAGTAGTTTTGTGCAATGAGTATTTTACATTATAAATTGATCCAACTGAAAAATCTGTTTTAAATAAATGAAATTAATTTATAATGGAAAATACCCACTAATTTTCTTGTTCTTGAGATATATATATATATATATATATATATATATATATATATATATATATAGTACAGTTTGATGGAGACTCAAACTCGATTAAGTCGTCATAATAAATTTATATCGGTGGAGAATATTACTATACTCTCCGTCTCGTCACATGACTATTTACATGCTTCTCTCTCATCGCAGAGTAGCAAATGTGGAGTTACAGTTCGTATTCAAAAGATAAAATAAAGGAATTAAAAAATTAAAAAATTAAAAAAAAAAAGATAAATAAACAATAAAAATAAAAATAAAAATAAGAATAAAGGTGGAAATCAAATTACAAATTATTTCATTTATAGGTGTGGGCAAAGGGGGTTAACATGTTATGTATTAGAACGATTATACACACAAGTGATTGATTTTGCTGTTTATTTACCCCTTCAAAATTTTTTTTCAGTTTTTATAGCAATTTATCATGACCAAGAACCATCATAGAAAATAATTTAAAAAAAATTTTTATGATATCTCATAAAAAGACTGAGGAAAACTTTTAAAAGTATTTACAATTTGGTCAATGTAAACTATACAAAAGGTTAATGACATTCTGTTAAAAATATTGCAGTTCAATTACATAACCAATAAAGATGTATATGATCTTTAACTGGGGTTAATCATGCGGCCAAGATGGCTGCTAAATCAGAAAATGTCTTCACCAACAATGGCATTGGATAATAACTATTTTTAGGCAGAAGAGTAAATGAGAATTAGAGTCTTGTGTTTTTGTACCTTTAAAACGCTGGGGGCATCTTTGTTAAATCATTATCATGAAATTAAGAGTTAATGAGTATTCTTTATGGAAAAGCTTTTAGGTAATTGCAATTATGCACAACTAAAACAACAAGGATATTTTATAAGTGATTTTACAAGTATCTTAATTGAGTCTGAAATGTGATCAAAATGCAATTATACTTTAAAAAATTAACAAAAAAAAATATCTGAAGTGAAGACCATAGCAACTATCTTCACAATCACAGCAGAGTGAGACAATTGGCTGTTTAAATTCCTAGAAATATGATCCAGCTGAAGAAAATTGATTTTGGGCTCTGTTTTTTTGGTTTTAAAGCAAAATTGATATCCAGCAGGACATCATTCTCAAAAGACCAAAATGTGGTTTTACTTATTTTCTGTCGATCCAGTCAGCAAAAATTTTATCAAATTAAACCACTTTGCAAATTATATTTCAAAACAGGTAAAATGCTACGGTGAGTCAAAAGTTTTGCAATATTTTGGCACATGCTAGTTTGTAAAACATATGTACTGGTTGAGGCTGATAGTATTGTGTTAGTTGGTACACTGACATGTTGCGCATTGCTTCACTCTGTGTGGAATTTGAAAGCTGCACAGATAAATGTGCAACATTGTCTACTTCAGGAATTTATGCTTTACAAGTCTGAACTGAGCCATAACACCACAGAAGCAACAAAAAATATCTATCATACTAAAGGTGTAGTTGCAGTTTACCACAGTACAGTTTTCAAATGGTTCAAGAAATTTCACTTTGGTTATAAGAACTTTGGCAATCAGGCTAGGTCAGGTAGGCCTAAAGCCATGGATTCTGAGGCTGTGCTCCAAGCCAGGGAGACAAATCTGACAAGTACCACTTGAAGAGTATCAGGCAAGCTTGCCATCTCTTTGTTCAGTGTTATTCATCACCTTCACAATGTCGACAAAATCCTCCAGAACATCCAAATTGTATTTCATGTTACCAAAATTTTCCAAAATTTTTGACTCACTCTCAGATAAATAAAAAGTACAAGAGCATGATACAAATATTTAATAATAGAATTTTTGAAATATCAAAAAAAAATCAATGTAAATGTCTGAGTCTTAGAAGATTGGTTGGTTTTATGTTATGTCAACCCTTACCGAGTAATTTTATACCAAAGTCAGTTTAACAATTATGGTCTCCAATTACATTTAGTACAAAAATGTATTTTCACTATCGTTTTAAGTTGGCTAGGACAGTAGAATATGCCGAATGTGTCTCTACAGAGGGGTAAGACACCCCCAACGAGTGTCCTAGATATGACATTAAGCAATCTGATGGTGAGGCTCCAGCCTTGGAGATTTGGAAAATTGCTCCCAGGTTCACTCTGACCGTGAGTGGTAGCACCAGATAGGGTCCTATCTATGGGTCAAATATAACAAACTGTGTGCAAACAAATGACTGATGTTAAATTGTGACTCTAATATAGCAATACTTGAAACCATTTAACTGTATGTAAAAAAAAGAGTTCAGACTCGTTTAAGAAAGCTATCTACAAAATGTGTTCACAAATCTTATATATATTTGATATATATGTATAAACAGGATATAGCATTAAATAACCTACAATGGTTGATATACTATAAAACTCAGCCAAACCAAATCATATACATTTAATATATATGTATAAAGAGGATTTGGCATTAAATAACCTACAATGTTTGATATGCCATAAAACACAACCAAACCAAATCATATACATTTAATATATATGTATAAAGAGGATTTGGTGCCCGTGGTGTAATGGTTATCGTCGCAGGATGTGGACACGACGACATGAGTTCAGATCCTGGATGAGCCTGATTACATTTCACATAGCACTAATACCCTTGGGAAAGGTATGAATCCAATTATTCTCCCTCCAGCTATAGGTAAATAGTAGGGCAGACTAGGTTCTTCAGCCTTGGTGAGGCGACTAGTCTAGGAGAAGGAAAACTCTGAATTCAAACCTGTTAAACTCCGCTTAAAAATTGACCTTGTGTCATCCTGCCCGAGCGGAGGGGTTGGTAAATAGGATAAAGAGGATTTGGCATTAAATAACCTACAATGGTTGATATGCCATAAAACTCAGCCAAACCAAATCATATACATTCAATATATATGTATAAAGAGGATTTGGCATTAAATAACCTACAATGGTTGATATGCTATAGAATGCAACCAAACCAATCATTTTAAACAGGCAAACAGTTCATTATTTCAGACAGATCTAGTTGATCCTAACAGTTACTACTACTTTGAGTCAGAATTGACCTAGACATAATGGCAATAAAGGGGTGATGTTGCACTCCCCAAAGCTCCAGAATTAAAGACTCACTATTGGATGTAGTTGTGTTATACCTAGGACAACCTTTAGAGGAGTTCCATCTTTCCCTCCACCTTCAGAGGATTCTGTCACCAAATGGGCTTATGGTTTATAGCAAAATAATGCTCAGTATCAAATCTTGAAATATCAGTCAGTATCTGTTGTGATGCTGACTAAAGAAAGACACGGGGAGCACAAAAGGTTTGATAGAAAAACATATATATTTAACTAACAGAAACAAGATACAAATGAATCTGGTTAAACAGAAGTTAGTTGATAGAAAGCTGAGAGTCCAGTGTGGTAGTGACTATCTCTCCACTATGCAAATGGTATCACATGTGATTGTGTCACACTGATTGGTGCACTCTGACTGATGCTCTCATTGACTTGTATTTATGGAGGAGGGTGAGTCCATTATGTAGGGAGTGCAATAGTATCAAAGTGCTTATATTCATCATAAATTAAACTTAGTAATCAGTAAACGCATAAAATATTATTAATCTACTTTATTATTTATTTTCAGAAATATACCTATGTACAAATTATAAAAAGTTTTCTGTACTAAAAAACTTCAGAGTTATGCATATACACACACTATCCCTCTCTGTTCTCTCACACTGTTACAACTGTAACTTTAAATTTATAAAATATACTGTTACAGAGATGCCTAGTGTGGAGTATTGGTCAAGATACATTAGTACCCCATTACAAATGAGTTTAATTCTCACTGAGTACTTCATATTTCAGGCCTGGTGTTACAACTAAGGTAACCTTAGTAAATAAGAAAAGGCATCTCATCATGATATAGTTGTTAATGAGCTAATCTTATTCATCCATTGCAGTGAATTTGATCTTCACTAGGTGCCCCATAATTGTAGCTCTGCATTGATTTAAAAATGACATCTTGTGTTATGTGAGCTAAACTGAACTAAACTTAGTACACGAATACATAATGCTGAAGTATAGTGTGTCATTTGAATACTTTTATTATAAATATATTCAATGGTATTAAGAATTAAGGTTTGGAGAATGGCTAGAGATAGCCATAGTTTTTCCACTCTCATAAGGTCCTTCACTCCTGACCTCAGCAAATATGAGAACTGAATGCATTTAATAATTACTTTATATCAAGCAATACCCAAGTATGTGTAAAATAGTGCAGCAGACTTGGCTTTGTAGCCTTGGTGGACAATCAGTATAAGAGAAGAATACTAGTGAATTCAAAACTAGAAGGTGGAGGCTCTAAAGCAGTGAGATATGGTTTTCAACTTTTTTCTGGAAGCTTATGCAATGACTGTGTTACCAAGCTGGATTGGCCCCTTTACCTTTATCTAAGATAACAATGTAAATAGGGAAGACTTGATACATGGGCAAATGCTAGTTTTACATGCAAATTTGTTTAAGTCTACATCCAGATTCAGTAAGTATGTAAAGCTGGCAACCGCAGTCAATGGCGACCAGAAGGCTCCCTTTTTAATAGCTACTACACCGAGGTGTCGGGGAGGGTGCTATTCCTATCCCTGGATTGATCCATTTTACCATTGATATGTACCTTATCTCACTGAGTGTTAAGCAAGGAGGTATCAAGTACCATTTTTAAAGTCTTTGGTATGACGCGACCTGGGATTGAACCCAGGTCTCCCAGACCCTTGGTAAACACTCTAGCCACTAGACCAATGAACTGAAATGTAGAGATGTTAACAATTCAAACAAATAAATTCTCAACAAAAGCAATTAGGCTGAAATGAACTCACCATCAAAATTTATGAGTTTATCTGTGTCTGCAAGATTATTCTCATCATCCTCTACACCCCTGTAGATCAAAGGCTGTTCAGGGTCCCCAGGTATGGCAGGAGGGGGTGTCGACATAAGATCATCCCATCGCAAGCATCGGATGCTGTCTTCGGCTGCTAACAAACACCTCTGGAACAAGTTACGTAGTTCCCCTCGATTGGTCATGATTGAGCAGTTGGCTTTGTTTCCAGCCCCAGATGACAGCAACAAAGGCAAAGTATCTGGATAGAAGGAGCCAGGAAATATGCTTGTAAAGAATTTTCTGATGAATATGGGCAGGAAGTCTTTTGATAATACTTCCTGGAACAATTTCCCAGACCCAGCCAGCAATTTGAAGCTGTCATCTGCACAGGGCATCAATTTGGGCCAAAGCTTGTGTTCTGCCGGTGTCACTCTTGGAGGAGCATCGCTAGGACACACCAACATGGGAACATAGTGAGACCAGAGACGGCGCCGACATTCACAGAGGATGCGGACCACCAGTTGTACATAGTCACTGTCTGAGTCGAAGATGTTCGCTGAAGTGGAGGAGGACGAGCTGGACGGGTAGTTTGTGAGACATTTTTCAGGTGGTAATTTTAAGGATTCCAAACAAGACACCAATGACCTGCCTGCAGAATTTACTAATGGAGAGATTGGTGATGAATCCTGAAAAAAAAAAAAAATATTATTAGAATTACATCTTCCAGGAGGAATGTTGACATATGAAGTACAATAGAGTATCATGCTTGAAGATTTACATTTTCTAATTCTAAAATTCAAATTTTAAATGAGGATATGTTTACAGCTGTGCAACTTATATGATAAATGATGATATCCAGTTGTTTTGATAGATATCCTAATAAGTCAGTATAAGTTTGAAAATTTTAAAAAAATGAAACCAGTCTCAAAACTTTTTAAATATCAGTTTTTGACTATATATATATATATATATATATATATATATATATATATATATATTCATTCAAACTCCATTTGAATTCAATCTGACAAGCTTGAATAAACGAAATAGATCTATTATGGAAATGAATACTATTTCTAAATTTCTTATTTTTTAAACGAAAATATATATTTTGCTCTGTGGGTATATTCTGAATTTAAATAGCCATGCATTGAGCACTCTTTCTTTAGATACTCACAGTCATTATTTACTTGGTATATATATATATATATATATATATATATATATATATATATATATACCATAATTAGTCATGTATAATTCAAACATTTTCCAGATTTTTAAGCCTAAAGATGCCTATTATACACAACAACTAAATATTAACTTTATTCTGGACAAATGTGCTGCCATCAGAAAAGTAATATCTATGATCCATTCTGTCTGTCGGGCTTAGAATATACTAACCCTATCCCTTGCAGAGGGGTAAGATCCTCCTAAAAAGAGATGTTCTGGATATGACACTGAACTGCATCTGATGGTGAGGCTCCAGGTCTAGAGATCTCAGGAGTGTGAAGTACCTTTTTATTGTTATTACTCTAAGATTCATTGACCGAGTGTTAGAGTTCCATCTATTATGCATTATTTAAAAATTATTCATATTTGATAGGACCATGCATAAAAAAAAACTTTTTAAGAAACAACTACACAAAAAATGTAAATGAATATAATTCCTTAATCTCTATGCATAAGATATCCTAGACAGGTTGACATGTCTTTAAAATCAATCATCTGATGGTCCAAACTAATGAATGTGTAACTAAAATTTCTTTTTTATGCCACTACAAAGAAACAGCCATGAACCACAAGTTTGTTTATATTTTTATTTCTTCTAGTGTGACCTTACTGTGGCTGTAAACTTGTTGCGTTTTTATGTGAATATATCTGTGCATTTACTGTAAATAATATGTAAATTTTGTGCTTTAAGACATTATGTAAACTATACAAACTCTTATTTTTAATTAATACAAACTGGATAATAAATTAAACAAATGTCAAATTTAGTTGGTTGGTTGGTTGGTTGGGTTTTTTTTATGGCATATCAACCTTTGTAGGTTATTTTAATGCCAAATCCACTCTTATGAAAATAGTTCTATTTCAAACAATTCAGTTTAGCATGAGTACACAGTTTAATTGTCAAAAACGTATCTAATTCAAGCTATACAGTTTAGTCAAACAGTTTAGCATAAGTACACAGTTTATTTGTCAAAAACACTTCTATTTCAAGCTATTCAGTTTAGTCAAACAGTTCCATTTCAAACAATTCAGTTTAGCATAAGTATGCAGTAATTCTATTTAACCCAAAGATAGGGCCCGATCAGGTGCTACCATTCTGGGCCAGAGTGGACCTGGGAGCAATGGCAGTAAAGGGGTGCTCTGCATTCCCCAAAGCTCCAGCATCACTGGAGCCTCACCAGCAGATCATTTAGTGTCATAACCAGGACACTCATTGGAGGAGTCTAGCCCCTCTGCAGAGGTGCAGTCGGTGTATTCTACAGACCCAGCCGACTGGGCAATACACAGAGTTAATGTCAAAACAATTTTATTTCAGATAATTCAGTTTAGCCAAAGTACACAGTTTAGAGGTCAAAACAATTCTTTTTTAAGCAATTCAGTTTAGCATAAATATGCAGTTTAAATGCAAAAAACAGTAAAGTCAAGAAACCATGGTTTAGTTATATTTAACCCATAGATAGAACCCTTATCAGGTGCTACCACTCTGGGCCAGAGTAGACCTGGGAGCGATGGCAATTCAGGAGTACTCTGCATTCCCCAAAGTTCCAGCATTACTGGAACCTCACCATCAGATGGTTTAGTGTCATATCTAGGACACCCATTGGTGGTGGTGGGGGGTCTTACCCCTCTGCAGAGAAGTAGTTGGTGTATTCTACAGCTCCTGCCGACTGGGAAATGTTAAATTTAGATTAAATTCAGCTGTGATGCGTACGGTACATAAAAGATGTTGATTTTCTATTTGAATAGTTATAATAAATACACACACATAGAAGGTGTAATCAAAAAGTTTCAAATTGGGGATTTAATTCTTTATATTAAATTTAAACAAAGACATGTGCATGGCTGAAAAACATAAGATGATGATGTTTAGACTTCATCTAGACAAGTCAGTACTAATTTAAAAAGATTATGAAGCTCGTAATTTTATACAAAATGTTTTTGGCAAAACAATAGATTGTGCCAGTGCGGCACCCACCATACTTACTAAATAACTTTTCTCTTGCTTTCTAAATTGAAAATTCATCTCAATGGTAAGATTTGAGGAATTTAAAAGAAACATTATGGTGCTGCTCAGCACCATATCAAAAGAGATGATTCAGGGGTGCTTCAACAAATAAAAAACTTGCTGGAATAAGTGGGTTGAATTCCAAGGGGACTATTTAAAGAAAATTAACATTCTATTCAGTGTTTATTTCTTTCTTGGTGAATATAGCTTTAATCAATACTTTTTGAATACACTGCATAGATTTATCTAAAGAGTTAAAAAAAAAGATAGCCAAATGAATTGCACATTTGAAGAAAGCTAAAGATAAGGCATTAAAAATAAACAGGGTGAATATGCCCAGTTTATTTTGATTTTATTTATTGATTAGTTGATTTTAATGGCATATCAACTCATATAGCATTATTTTATACCCAGAGATTAGGGAATCATGTTAATTGCATGTTCATATTTACATTTGTTATGTATTTGCTTCTTAAAAGTATATTTGACCATAGTTTTATTTCAATACAAAAGATTTTTAATCAGATCTATTTCACCCACAGATGTGACTGTAAGAGATACTACCAATCTGGTTCAAAGTGGATGAAGGAGTACTTCACACACCCTCGGTCTCCAGAACCAGAGCTTCACCATCAGATGCAGGTTAGTGTTATATTCAGGACACTAAGTTTATTTTGAGATACCTCGGATGTACATGAGGGTGGTGACAAAATTAGATCTGCCTGTATTTTTATTTTGGGGTAATCTTTGAAATTTTTTTTGAAGAGGAGATTGATATAGAATTTTTGTCAGATATTTTCATAGAGATCCATTGTGTATATATTTTTTTTAATTGAGTAGAACTTTACAAAAAGATCTGAGAACTATTTTCTTTGGTCAAGGAAAAAAAATCTACTTGATAAAATTTTCGTTTTTACACTAGGAAAGAAGGAATCAAGCACAAGGGTCACTTTCCTAATGGAGGTTTATATTGCTAAATAATGAATGTTAAAGTGTCTATTTAGAGAATGCTAAACGCAATATCCACTAGAAAGAGTCTAATCCAAATATTTCTTTCTTAAATAGACCAGTTTATTATTAACTACTTACCTGGTGAAGGTACCTTAGATGGTGTAATGGTTAGCAAGCTAGACTCGTAAACCTTTAAGAATGAGTTCAGTTCTCACTGAATTCCCCATTCATGTGGCCTTGTGCCACATGCAAGCAAAAGCTGAGAAAATTACTACTTGCCTTGTGTATATAGGTCACTTTTCACTGTAGCACCTTGAGGTAGCTAATTTTAACAATTTTTACCAGAGAAGGCTATAGAATATTCTGGATGAAATTACATTTGAACAATAAAAACAAAGATTTCAATTGTTCAAATAATTCTTTGAATGTTAATGACCCTTCTCAAAAATATAGACAGATGTTTTGGATATGTCAGCAGTTTTAGAACAAGAGTCTGTAGCATGATTATAATGAAATTCTGGAAAGTACTTCTTTATTTCTTGATCTTGATTCTTTTTATTAATATTGCTGCAATCCTCCGAAAATTAACACTGTCCTTTGAAAGCCTCCTTTTAATGAGAAAATTCCTTGAGCAGATTAAACATTTTCAATGTGTCTCAAAGACTTCAAAAACAATTTAAAAGATGGATAAAAATAAAGAATTAAAAAAAGAGAGAGAAAACAAACGTTGTTTCATGAAACATGAAACAAAGAAACATATTAAAAAGAACAACTTCAAATAATCTACAGTTTTTCCAGAATGCTATTAATCTATATTGTAAACATGAAATATTGCGGAAAATCTTAAAACAAAGCTATTACATCAAACAATGTCCTCTTGCATCTTTTGAAATAGTTAAATGAGAGAGCGGCAATGCTGTTTATGTTATTAAAAAAGTTCTTGCAATAGGAATTTTAAATTGGTTTCTCTTGACATAAAAAAGGAAAGATAAAGAGCAGATAAATACTGGAAAATAAACAATGAAAAACAAACAGCATTAAAAGCAAGAGAAATGCCTAGTTAAATGAAAATTTCCAAGGACAATATCAAGGATCTGATTGGCTAAAAAGATTACTATTCTGATTGGATGAACACAGAAAATGGCAGTTTCAAGATTTTGATAATGAAAAAAGGTATTTGTTTAGATATCAAAGGAGTATAATTAAACAGCTGATAGCTAAGATTACAATTTTTAATTTAGTAAACCTAAAAGATTTTTTGATTTTTCAATGCATAATGGAAATTCTAAATTTTTCAAGAGTAAAATAAGCTAAAAAGTCTTAATGGCATATCAACCTTTATGAGTTATTTATTTCCAAAGCCCTCTTTGTAGAAGAACAGCAGTGATACTATTTAACACATAGCTGGGAGGATAAGAGGATTTCTACCTTTCCCAAGGGTATAAGTCTAAAAAGGAATGTAATAGCTTGACTGGATATTGAACTTACTTATTTTAGCCATTACACATTGGGGGCTCACTCTTTCCTTCATAGAAATACCAACCAGAGTGAGTTGTGATAAAAAAATCACTAAGATTAAAAAGATGAATGGTATTAATACTTTTCACGGTACAATTTTATAATGATATGGTGGGCACAAGAAATGAGAGTCTAGCAATTCTGAAACAATATTTTAAACTAGACCCCAAACCCACTGAAGCTGCTTGGAGAATTGAGAAAGAGAGAGGAAATGAAATAAGATATTATTTTATTTCCTCCCTCTTTTTCTATGCTGTTCCAAAGTGATAAACTTCAAAAACATGTAAGAGTTCTTAAAAAGTTTCCCATGAACCCTTATTTAATATAAAGGTAAAAGTACATATGATACATCCTAATGTAGGAAATCATTGCCGAATGATTTGACTATGAATATACATTAGAAATGATTTTACTGTAAAAATCTATTGTAAATGAGTTGACAATAAAAGTGTAATATGAATGGTTTTACTATAAAATACATTGCAAATAATTTTACTAAAAAATACATCAAAAATTATTTTACAACAAACTTACCCTATGCAAAACATTGCATAAGCTTCAAAAACATATATAAGCTCTTAGAAGTTTTCCCATGAACCTTGAGTTAATATAAGTTTAAAAGCTCATATGATAAACTGTAATAAAATAAGCTTATTTCTTATTTACACTCTATGATTTCTAATAAATTGTAAATGGTATTCTAATAATATTCTTTCTATGTTTGAATAATAATATTCTTTCTATGTTTCTATTTTCTATTCTTTCTATTGTAATAATAATGTTGTGTCCATCTTTCTATGTTTGAATTAACTAAAGAAAAGTGATTTTATCCTGAAATAATCCAACACCAGCGTCAATTCAAGTCCTTATCTCTTACCTGAATAGTTGATTGGTTGGTTTTATAGCATGAAAACCCTTGTTGGGTAATGTATTCTGAAGTCAGTCATTTTTTTTACAAGAATTTACACAGTTTCAAATGAGTAATAATAACAACCACTTGTTTGCACATAGTTATATGGCGTCAAATATTCTTATCTAATAAAAATAATTTGCAGTTACATGGTTTCAACTATTCCTATCTAATATTAAAAATTTCAAAAAAGTTCTAAATGACCTATAGATGGGACCCTAATAGGTACTACCACTTCAAGTTAGAGTGGACCTGGCAGTAATGGCAATGAAAAGGTGCCTCGCCTTACCTAAATCATCAGAATTAGAGCCTTACCATCAGATGCAACTTAGTCTCATGTCCAGTACACAGGTACTTCAGCTTGTTTTGCAATGACCTTGAATATTAGCATTTAAAAATGGTGCATATTTTTTCTTCTCTCAAAAAGGTTGCATTGATGTACTTTGTCTTGCTATGACTTGTGCATGTTTGGCAATTTGTTAAGGATTTGTTGTTTATTTGTTGACAAACATGGATGTCTCTTGAGAGATGGATGCAATCAACAAGGAAGATTTAACATAAATTCTAATCAAAGAAGGTTTCCCAAATAGAGGGAATTAGCAGGAGGCTCTTTCTGTACAACTCCAAGAGTGACATTAATAATAGGAAATGGCTTTCTATACAATATTTCCTGGGAGAAATCTCAAAGAGAATTTTGCTGATGTTATTATTTTTATTATTCTTATTGTGGCTGCTTTTATTTTTGTTGTTGCTCTTGTTACATTCAATATTGATGTTATTATTGTTGCTTTTGTTATTGGTATTTTTGATGTTGTTATTGCTGTTTGTATTACTATTACTCCTATTATTATTATTATTATTATTATTATTATTGCAGTTTCAGTCAGCAATGACAGAATTATTTGAATATGAATCAGAACTTTTTCAGAAAAAAATAGTATATATTTATTTAACCCTTCCATCATAGGTAGGATGTGACACCAGATAAATTTTTAAGTGGAGTACATCTGGTTTGAATTCAGAATTTTCCTTCTATAGTGGTAACCATACAAAGGTTAAAGTGTCAGTCTATCCTACTATTTACCTACAGTAAGGACAATAGATGGATTTATGCCTTTCCCAAGAATATTTACACAAAGTGAATTGCGAATAGCCTCATCCAGGATTTCAACTCAAGTTACTGAGTCAGTTTACTATGACAATAACTGCAAGGCAATGAGAGCCTCCTTAGGTAAGTGTAGAATAACAACAATAATAATAACACTTGCTCATGGATCCCAACTAGTGTCCAGTTGGCAGACAAAAATAAAACAGGATGTAACTCAATACAGTTATTTATTCTCCGTCCCACCACTGGACAAGTACAGCACAAGGGTTTTTTTAAAGTAGGTCTGGATGCAGGACTGCAGCACACACGCATCCGGCCAAATCCAAAAATACCTTCGGCCATGTCGGCATTTCCCCAATGGGGGTGCCTCAGATGCCAGGAAACAAAACAGCAAACAATTGATAAAACAATTGGTGAACTCAATACAGTTCCTGCAAAAATACTAAATTAAAGCTGTACTTATACATGAATATGCCCACGCATAGATCAGCAAACCAATCATGATCCAGGGAATGGACCTGCCCATGTGGGCATAATGGAATGCTCCAACATGCCACAGATGACTCTCCTTCTTCAGAGCTCTGGAGCTTTTTCAATGCTATGTAACTAAGTGCTGATTTTGAAAACCTATCAAACTCAATAGGTAAGAACATAATATCTAAGCTCTAGAGTGTAGTATCTGTACAAAAAAAAATGCTGAATTTCCAAAGATAGAAAGGAACAAGGAATGAAATATTCATTTTCTTCAAAATAGTCTCCTAGGTAATTTGTACATTTATTCTTGTAAATTTTCCATTGGTCAGAGCATCTCTGAAACTTCTCTTTTGATATGGTGTGAAGCTGGGCTTTCACAATTCTTTCAATATCCTACACATCCCCAAATTTTACACTTGTGATGAATTTTCAGCTTAGGAAACAAGAAAAGCTAAAACTTGTGAGTATGGCAAAGATTAGAATAGTTCACATTGCACCTTGTGATTCTATAACCAACATTGTCCTGCAGTGCATGAGTCAGGGTTTGTATGCAACCTCCTCCTTCTCCAACTCCCACTATAAAATGACCTGGTAGGAGGCAAGACAAATATTGAGTATGGAGGGTGCTGAACTTGTACAATCCTATATTTTACCAAAAATATTTTATTATTTCATTCAAAAAGTATCAGGACTGGCTACATAATTTTCTTTTAAATTGGCACTGACACATCTAGATGAAGTATTGACATCATCATTTTATTATATAAGATGTTCAGCTGTTCTACACATCTTCATTTAAATTTTAAAATTCAGTCTAAATACTTTTTGATCATTCTTCATGGCTTGTTTTTCGGTCTACTCTTAAGACCGGAAAACAGTCGGCTCTCCACACCATAGTGGGGGGATGGGAGGGAAACCAAACGGGGCTTATGTTTTGTTTTCTCGGGGCTTTTTTCTCCAATCCCCCATCATGCTCTGTTCAATTGTATATATATCATTTCATCTCATCGGGGTTTTATAGTAGGTCGTTTTCATTGGGCGAATGAGGTATTGTGGTGACTGTTGTGTGCAAAAAGATGCAAGAATGAATTTATTGTAAAGAGTGGCTGATGATGATTGTGGCTAGCTAGGGCTCCCTAGAACAGCTATGAATTTTTTCCGAATAGCACAGTTTTCTCCCCTTCCCCTCCCCTTGAAACATTTCAGGCCTTGTGCCCACTTTTTAAAAAATGTTCATATTTTTTAAAAGGAAATAAAATCACTCTTCATGTGTACACATATTGATCTTTGCTCTAACCTGGCATGGTAGTACTTGTTAGAGTCCCATCTATGAGGCAAATACATCTGCTTAAAAATTATTTGTATTTAATAGGACTGCATTAAAAAAAAAAAATCTAAAGAATCAATGGGGGTGTCCTCATGGTGCAATGGTTAAAGCGATAGACTGTAGAATCGTAGTAAGTGAGTTTGAATTCCTGTCACGTAAGTACGTTCACTTTCGGACAAATACCTTTGGGAAAGGTATGAAGCCCTTATCCTCCCAGCTATCGGTTAAATAGTAACACTACTGTTCTTCTAGAAGGATAGCTTTGGCATTAAATAACTTACAAAGGTTGATATGTCATTAAGCAGAAGAAACCAAACTAAAGGATATAACGACAATAAAAATGCAAACATGAATATTCAATGAATATGCTTGCCTAACATTTTTGGCATAAAATAACCCAAGACAAGTTAATGGTGAATGTGGAATGTTTTGGAAATATATGAGAAATAGAATTGTGAAGTATTCTAAACTTGAAAAGTCCTGAAGACCTACCTAGGGCGATGAACGATAGGGAGGAGTGGCGAGAGAGGGTCAGGGATATCCGTGCTACCAGTGCGATATGATGATGATGATAACTTCTCTGCACTCGCACTGAGATTATATTTAACCCCAAAATAAATGAAGAGATGATATATGGAATATTCTTTTTAGACACAAGTATAATACAATTTCAAAATTATTTTCACACTGTAGTAATTTACTAAGCTTTTTGTTTAGATGTGGCACAAGGCCATATGAAAGGGGCACCCAGTGAGACTCGAACTCACTCGTGTAGGTTTGCTAGTCCAGCTTGCTAACCATTACATCACACTGTAATTATCTTTTTTTCATGGCATGGGGAAACCAGTATAACAAATAAACACATATAGAATATATGTATTAGTGAAAATAACGGCAGGCACCTCAACTGAATGCATATAGGAAAATCCTGACAATATATCTGTCAAGTATAAAAATACCAAAAAGCTACAAGCGCATATGTAAATCAGAGAAGAGTGGGTTATGTTTTCAATTAATGAAAGTATAAGTTGAATAAAAGAAGACTCAGCAGAGGAGAAGGAAGAGGTGGCAGTGGTGGCAGAGTGCATTGAGGGCCAGCCAGAATTTGTACTACACAGTAGATCTACCGAAAAACAATGCAACATAGGGACATAATATGAAGCCTAATGAGAAATCAATTCTTTGTCTTCAGAAAAGAAAAGGTGGAGTCAAAATGAAGGTCAGTGAGAAGGCCGAGTGAGCTGTCGGCTAATTCCAAATGAGAAAATACTGAGTTAACCACCCCCTGCCCACCCACTCTCTCACTATAGGCAATCAATACAAACATTGCCACCCCTTCTTATATAGAAAATCAATGATTGAGTAACCTTGAACTCAATAAGGAATGGCTCATATTTACAATACTGGGGATGTTTTTTGTTTCTTTTATGGAATTTTGAAAAAGATAGACATGAAAACACTGAGAGAGAGAAATCACCAGTGAGGGAGAGAAAGAAAAATAATGTTATGAACAACTGAGGTAACTATCTAGATGTGAAAAGAGCAATGTAAATGTGTAGATGAATATAAACAGAGTGGGACAGATGTGCAGATAGATATCGACAGATATGCAGATATATAACAACAGAGTGAGACAGATGTGCAAATGGATATCAATAAAGCAGCAGAGTAGATTTTCAATGGATATCAATAAAGCAGCAGAGTAGATGTTTGATGGATATCAATAAAGCAGAACAGATGTGCAATGGATATCAATAGAGTAGGACAGATGTTTGGATGAATATCAAGAGTGGAACAGATGTGTAGATAGATATCCACAGATGTGCAGGTACTATTTACCAACCCCTCCGCTCGGGCAGGATACGACACAAGGTCAATTTTTAAGCGGAGTTTTAACAGGTTTTGAATTCAGAGTTTTCCTTCTCCTAGACTAGTTGCCTCACCAAGGCTGAAGAACCTAGTCCGTTCTACTATTTACCCATAGCTGGAGGGAGAATAAGGGGGTTCATACCTTTCCCAAGGGTATTTGCCCGAAAGTGGACGTAATAGCGCGACTGGAGTACGAACTCGCGTACTACGATTCATTCCACAGATGTGCAGGTGTATAACAACAGACTGGGACAGATGTTTCGATGGATATCAATAGATATGCAGATATATATATTAATTGAGCGGGATAGATGTGTAGATTGATATGAAAAAGTAAAGAAATAAATAATAGAAAAGAGCAGCCAAGATAATGAATATTGATAGTGACTATATAACCGGACATTGGCCCAATGGTTAGAGTGTTCACCAATGGCACAGGAGACCTGGGTTCAATCTCAGGTCGAGTCATATCAAAAACTCACAAAATGGTACTTGATGCCTTCTTGCTTAACACTCAACATTAAAAGGTACAGATCGAGGGTAAAGTGGGGCAATTCTGGGAAAGGAGTAGCGCCCTCCCCCACACATTGATGTGGTACTATTTACCAGCCCCTCCGCTCGGGCAGGATATGACACAAGGTCAATTTTTAAGCGGAGTTTAACAGGTTTGAATTCAGAGTTTTCCTTCTCCTAGACTAGTTGCCTAACCAAGGCTGAAGAACCTAGTCTGTCCTACTATTTACCTATAGCTGGAGGGAGAATAATTGGATTCATACCTTTCCCAAGGGTATTAGTGCCATGTGAAATGCATTCACACATTGATGTGGTAGCTATCGAAAAGGGAACCTTCGGGTCACCTTCGACTACAGTTGCCAACTTATATATATATATATATATATACACACACATACACACAAAGTGAGGTAGATTTGAATAGAGATCTATATATAAAAAATAGATAATGACAAACAGATAGAGGAGTCAGTTCTAAGCCAAATTAGTGAGATGACATGAATAAAGGAAGTTATAAAACCAGATAGATATGAACAAACTGTAATAAATCAACCAAATGACAAACAAACAGAAATGTTTTGGGCAAATAAGTAGATAAGTATATACGTGAATTGAGATGAACAGGAACCAAAAATAAATTGCAAAATTATAGATATACAGAGATAAACCGGCATGAATAGGGACAGATTCAGATAAATACACTTCCTATAACTTTGAAGTGATTTATTATCATTGAAATTGTTCTTTGGACAACTGAACTCATTCTGAGAATCTGTACACATAAGACTTTTCTGCCTAATTTAGGTTGGTGTGGATTTCTTTACAAAGCCAAGAAAGGATTAAAACATGCAACCCTGCATATCAATATATATATATATATATATATATATATATATATATATATATATATAATTATCTGTTACATTGATTATTTTGAATGGGTTGGTCTAATCACTATATTTGTCACCATTATTTTTTCTGCTTGCTATCAAAGAAAAAAAAAGAGACCTTCTTCTTCATACAGATTGTATAAGACTTAAGATGGGATTGGCTGGCTGAAATATCATGTAAACAACAAAATGAATGAGATCAATATCTGAACACCTCTTGAAAGAATAACAATCCTTTCATTCCTAATGAATTGTGCACCTGAAGAAGCCTGTAGAATGAACCATCCAAAATGTAGCAACAAAACCAATGAAATCCATAGTCTGAATAACTCTTGAAAGAATAACAATACTTTCCTTCCTAACCTGTAAGGTTATAATATTACAAGGTACATAGATAAAAAAGATGAAAAAATATTTCCAAGAAGAATTGAAATCAAGAAAGAAAGAACACAGGCAAAATTAATAAAAGGGAGAAATACATAAACCCTTTCACGACAGAGTAAAACTATAGTCAAATTTCATCCCATTGGTGGGGCTTAAAATACACTGACTGTATCCTCTGCAGAGGGGTAAGACACTTCCCTACCCCAAAATGGGGTGTCCCGTATATGACACTAAAACTGCATCAGATGTTAAGGTTTGAGTTCTGGAGATCTGAAGAGTGTAGAATAACCCTTTCATTGCCATTACTTCTAAGTCCACTCTGACATAGAGTGGTAGTACCTGTTAAAATTCAATCTATAGGTCAAATAGATTTGTTTAAAAATTATTCTATTTCAGATGGAGTAAATGCAAAAAAAATTCTTAACAAACAACTACACAAAAAATGTAAATATGAATATAGTTGACAATCAATCCTATTGTTGAATTGCAAGCATTGTGCATTATGCAACTATAGTTGAATTTTGTATAATATTCCATTTGCCTGGTTCATACTACCCTGTCAGCTGAGGCAGTAGAATATACAGACTGCATCTCCTCTCCCAACAAGTGTCTGGGATATTACTCTAATTCATCAGATAGCGAGGCTCAAGTCCTGGAGTTTTGGGAGATTTGGATTACCCCTTCATTGCCATTAGTCTCAGATCCATCTGACCCAGGTAGATAGTACCTGTAAGGGTATCATCTATGGGTCAAACAGAATTGTTTAACCATTTAACTGAGTGTAAACAAATGACTGATATTAAATCGAATTGTTTGTGTTAGACAGCAATACTTGAAACTATTTAACTGTGTGCAAAAAAATGATTAATATTAAATTGAATTCTTGAAACCATTTAATTCTATGTATACAAATGAGCTCTGGCTTGTTTAAAATGTTACCTACAAATTATTTGCTTACAAATCTCACACACACACACATGCATACATATATATATATATATATATATATATATATATATAAATTCAGCAGGAATTGGTTGATGTATCTTCCATAATTGTTTATTTCCCAACTACTTTCTGCCTCACTTAGGGCACCTCTGGTGGTGTAATGGTTAGCAAACTCGACTAGCAAACCTACATGAGTGAGTTCGAGTCTCATTGGGTGCCCCATTCATTTGGCCTTGTGCTAAATCGAAGCAAAGAGCTTCATAAATTACTACTTTCTGCCTCACTTTGGACCATCATCAGGGGACGATCTATTACAAAAGTGATGTAACTTTTGTATGTAGATAACTACTTTGTAAGAAGAAGAGTGTCTGTGCCATTGTAGTGTGTAGCGTTTACTTTTAAAATGGCACAGACGCTCTTCTTACAAAGTAGTAATGTACATACTTTTGTAATAGATCCTCTCCTAATGATGGCCCAAAGTCGGGCAGAAAGTACTTGGGAAATAAACAATTATGGAAGATACATCAACCAATTCCGGCCGAATATTATAAAATCAATATGGCAATATGAAAGTATCAACAAGAAAATATGTAGACAAAAAAATGTCTATTATGTTCAACAAAATTTGTATTAATGAAGAAATGCTGCCAAAATATACACACACACACATATATATATATATATATGTGTGTGTGTGTGTGTGTGTGTGTGCGTGTGTGTAAGCAAGGTAAATAACCTATAGGGGTTTATATGCTTTAAAACCCAATCAATCAATCAACCTGTTCTATACTTTCTAACCACAAGGAAATCCCTGAATATGGATGTTTTAGTGCATGGTAATATAATTTGAACTAAGAAATTTTTGAAACAGTAGATTTTTGCAAGAAAATCAATCCCTGGGATTATCTTAATTAATTTCTTGTGAATAAGATTAATTAATTAATTAATTTCTTGTGAATTAGATTAAGGTTTTGGATCAGAATTTCCAGAAGGTGACAATGACAAACATCTGGAGAAAGCTTTCCAACATAAAATATTGTAACTATAACCAAGAGGAAGACACTAGTCTAAGTACATCATTAGATAATCTTATTGTAATTTGTCAACAGTCTGTTCACACAAATAAAGCCCATCATTTTTTGTCTGATTTTGACAAAACTCAGTAATTATTAGTTATGCCTGGACACATTTTAAACTGCATAAGAAGATCCATCTCAATTTGTTTTCTTCAAGGTGGTTTCTGTCTCTCACCCTTTATGTCCTTATGTCCATTTCACTGTAAAAGAATATTTGTCTCATGTCCAGCATCTGTAACCCACTCTCTAGGTAATCATTACAAGAGGTAAATGTTCCATTCCTATCTGCAATTGGACCCTCTCTGGTGTGACCAGATGTTAAGTCACTAAGAAGGCATTAATTTCATTTCAGCCCCAATCAAATCTTAGAAACCCAATAAAAAAAAGAATAGGTTGATACTATCTCTCCAAGTCTGTGACCCATTCTAAATAAATGATAAAAAGAAAACCATCTTCTGAATATGAATAATCATACTAAACTTTTATAAAAGTGACTCACTCTACGACTTTTAATCCCAGTTAATTGGGACTGTAGAATATACCAACTGCACCTCTGCAGAGAGGTAAGACACTAAATTATCTGATGGTGAGGCTCCAATATTGGAGCTTTGGAAAATGTGAAATACCTCTTCATTGCCATTACTTCTTGGTCCACTCTGACCCGGAGTGGTAGTACTTGTTAAGGTCCCATCTATGGGTCAAACAGAACTGTTAATCAATTATTATTATTGAAATCATTTAAGTGTGAGTAAACAAATGATCAATATCAAATTGAATTTTTAGAGTTAGATAGCAATACTTGAAACCATTTAACTGTGTGCAAATAAATGAGTTCTGGCTTGTTTAAAAATGTAACCTATATACAATTCTTTTACAAATTATATATATATATGTATGTGTGCATAAACAGGATTTGTCATTAACCTACAAGCCCAACCATCCAACCAACCAACCAACCAATCTATTTCCTTTATTTTCAATAATGGCATTCTTAAAACACACACAAAAGAGAATCAAATGTTTTGCAATATTTTGGAATGTGCATTTTAGCGGCATGTGTATCATGTGACCAAAGCAGTCTAAGCTATGATAGGTACACACAGTGGCTGGTAGTATCATGGTAGTTGGTGTGCTGACACATTGTGTATTGCTTCACTTTATATAGGATTTTAAAGTGACACAGATGAACATGTAAGTAAAGTTGGCGACCTTAGTCAAGGGTGACCTAAAGGCTCCCTTTTCAATAGCTATGACACCGAGGTGTAGGGGAGGGTGCTACTCCATTCCTTGGATTGCTCCACTTTACCCTTGATCCTTACCTTATTGTGCTGAGTAAGGCGGCATTAAGTACCATTTTTTGAGTCTTTGGTATGACTTGACCCGGGATTGAACCCCGGTCTCCCAGACCATTGGTGAACATTCTACTCATTAGGCCAGTGCAGTTCATCCCTTTCACAACCGCAGCAAAAGCAGCTGGTAAACTGAGCTTCAAATTACCAAAATATTACAAAACTTTGAACTTATCCTTTTACATAAGATGTGTGAATACTGCTTGCAATGATACTTTTTTTCTGTAGAAGTTTAGACAAGAGAGATAAATAATGATTAAAGCCAAAGAAGATACACCATTTTTAAAAAATGGTGTAACAAATGTTTTTGATTCATGAGGGCATTTTTCAACATGGCTGAAAATGAAGACCTTTCATTTTTTTTAAAAAGATATTTATATTCATATTATTTATCCCAACAAATAAAATCAGCAATATTTTTTGAGCTTTTCTTAAACTGTTCTTCTTTAGGCTAACTAGCTACTAACTGTATTGACCAAAAGCAAGTTTTTCTAGTTTTGTTTGTTTTGGAACAATCATATGATCTATTTATACCTACTTACATGACATTTTATACTCCAACATTATTCTAATTTTCCTTTATTATCCTGGTTTTGTTTCTAGCCTCTAAAGTTATATATATATATATATATATATATCTTATATAATTGTGTAAGGATTTTTTTATATTATCATTTTTCGTTGGTTATATCTTATCTTTCGGTTTAGTTAGGCTTAGAACTATTCAGCTTAGTGCACAGGTAGGGGCACACATTGAGCGCAGGTGTTCATGTTTGCGCAGGGAGGATGTGACAATCACAGATGTCATAATAAAAACCCCGGATAGGAAATGACACAGGGGATTTGAATGAAATCATGCCCGTAAGAGATAGGCTTAGGATTTTGGGTGATTTTTGAAAAAAAGCAGTGAGTTGAGATTTGAACCTAGAGGAGGCTAGTGGATTTTTGAGCTGGGCGAGGCCAGTCCAGTGGATCTATGAGATACGCCGCATGTGGTGGGGTCAGATGGAACAGTCAGCAGAGTAGAAATTGTGTCTCTCTCTCCTCATGTTGAAAAACCTAAAAGTCAAGAAGGTAATAAAAGTTTCGTACCTGAACAAAGAAAGTCGTCAGTGTTTTGCGTATTTCAGGATTCCTACGCATATGTACATTTTATGTATCCATATCATGGATATGATATATATATATATATATATATATATATTTCTATGCTACTTCTGATTCTTAATATTTTTTTCAATCTGCCTGATGTATAAAATGGCACTCTTTCTTTCAGATTTGAGTGAAGTAAGTTCAAATTCTGGATAAGGCTGCTTGCATTTCACTGCATTGCTAATGCTCTTAGGAAAGGCATATATCTATCTTTTTCTACCCTCAGCCAAGGTAAACCAGGCTACTAAGCATTTGTAAGGACAACCAGTCTATAAGAAGAAAACTCTGAAGGGTCCTGGGTATGACACTAAATTAGTGGTAAGGCTCTAGTACTTGCAATTACATCCGGGTTCACTTTGATTCAAATTGGTAGTACCTGTCAGAGGTCTCATCTGTAGATCAAATGGATCTATTTAAAAATTATTTTTATTAGATAGGGTTTGCTTGAAATTATCATAATCATTAATAAATAAGAATAGTTATTTGAACTACATAATTGTCTCAAAATTAATAGTATTAGATACAAATACTTGAAACAGTACAACAGTATGCAAATTATTAGTATTAGATAGGAATACTTGATAACATAAAACTGTGTGTAAACAAATGGCTATAGACAAATTTTGGTATTGTTTGGTTTGGTTTTATGGCATATCAACCATTGTTGGTTATTTAATACTAAAACCCTTTTCATACATATGAAGTTATATTTCAAACAATTCAATTTAGTATAAGTATAGTTTTTGGTTACACTCAGTTAAATGTCAAAACAGTTCTATTTCAAACAATTCAGTTTAGCACACAAAAACAGTTCCATTTCAACCAATTCAGTTTAGCATAAGTATGCATTTTAATGTCAAAACAATTCTATTTCAAACAATTCAATTTAGCCTAAGTACAGAGTTTAGTTCTATTTGAACCATAAATAGGACTCTATCAGGTGCTACCACTCTGGGCCAGAGTGGATCTGTTTGTTTGTTTGTTTGTTTGTATTTTATGGCATATCCACCTTTGTAGGTTATTTAATGCCAAATCCATTTTTATACAAATAAATAGTTATATTTAAAACAATTCAGTTTAGCATAAGTACACTGTTGAATTGTCAAAAACATTTCTATTTCAAGCCATATAGTTGAGTCAAACAGTTTTATTTCAAACAAATCAGTTTAGTATATTTTTTGTTTACACACAGTTAAATGTCAAAACTGTTCTATTTCAAACAATTCACTTTAGCGGAAGTATAGTTTCAATGTCAAAACAGTTCTATTTTGAGCAATTCAGTTTAGCATAAGTACACAGTTTAGTTCTATTTAACACATAGATAGAGCCCTATAAGGTGCTACCACTTCGGGTCAGAGGGAATCTGGGAGTGATGGCAATGAAGGAGTACTCTGCATTCCCCAAAGCTCCAGCATTACTAGAACCTAGATTGTTTAGTGTTATACCCAGGACACACATTGGTTGGTGGTCTTACTCCTCTGCAGAGATGCAGTCAGTGTATTCTACAGCCACAGCCGACTGGGCAATAATTAAATTTTGGCATTAAATTAACCCATAAGGAGTTAATATGCAATCAAACAAATTAACCAAACCAAACCAAACCAAACCATACCAAACCAATGAATTCAGACCCTTCCTGCCAATGTTGCAGGGTAACTTATCATGGTGGAATGACAAAAACTAAAAATGGTAGTTGGAGTTTGTATGATAGCTTAATGCTGTGTTCAATGTTGTTCTGCCAAGACTGATGTTATAAAGAAGAAGACATGCTGCATGGGCAACTGCTGACCTTCCATACAGACTTGCCCAGGCTTGTGTCAAGATCCAACTACAGACCCATAATTTCATAATGACTGATAAATGTCATACACAAATTTACCGTTATAATTTTTACCAATCAGTTCATTAGTTATCACCTTCCAATGGGATGAGTTGATCTTGTATTCCCTACGAAGACATTTATTCTCTAGTAATACTTTTATTACTGTAATTATTTGTATATATATGTATATATATATATATATTAGTCAAAATACTGGGCAACAATTCAAAGTGATTATTTGCCCAGTGAGCTGGGGTTGTAGAATACATCAATTGTTTCTCTACAGAGGGGTAAGACCACCCCAATGAGTATCCTAGATATGACACTAAACAATGGTGAGGTTCTAGTAATGCTGGAGCATTAGGAAATGTGGTGTACCCCTTCATTGCCATCACTCCGAGGTCCACTTGGGCCTGGAGTAGTAGCACCTGATAGGGCCCTATCTATGGGTCAAATAGAAATAAACGGAATTACTTGAAATAGAACTGCTTTTGACATTGAAATTGTACTATGCTAACCTGAATTATTTGAAAGAAAACTGTTTTGACATTTAATTGTGTTTAAACAAAATCCATACTTATACTAAACTGAATTATTTGAATTAGGACTTTGACTAAACTGAATTGCCCAGTCAGCTGGGGCCGTAGAATACTTTGACTGCACCTCTGCAGAGGGGGAAGACCCCCCCTAACGAGTGTCCTGGATATGACACTAAACAATCTGATGGTGAGGTTCCAGCAGTGCTGGAGCTTTGGGGAATGCGGAGTACCCCTTCATTACCATTGCTCCCAGGTCCACTCTGGCCCGGAGTGGTAGCACCTGATAAGGGTCCGATCTATGGGTAAAATAGAATTAACAGCATACTTATGCTAAAATGAATTGTTTGAGTAAAACTGACTAGTTTGAAATAGAAATGACTTTTACAATTAAACCGTACTTACATTTAAACTGCGTGCTTATGCTTAACCGAATTATTTCAAATAGAACTGTTTTTTGACATTAAAACTGTATTTACACTTAACCGAATTGTTACATACAACTGCTTGAATAGTTAGAAATGGAAATGTTTTGACCATTAAACTGTGTACTTATGCTAAACTGAAATGTTTTAAATAGAAGAGATTATTTACATAAAATGGATTTGGCGTTAAATAACCTACAAAGGTTGATATGCCATAAAACCCAACAAACCAAACAAACCAAACTAAACTGAAAAGCTTGAAATAAAAATGTTTTTGACAAATTGTTTTCATGCTAAAGTGAATTGTTTAAAATAGAACTAATAATTTGTATAAAAATGGATTTGACATTAAATAACCTACAAAGGTTGATATGCCACAAAACCCTAACAGTCAACCAAAATGACTATTAAAACCAAAAAAGCATTTATTACAACTGCCAGTTTTATGGTTTTTTTAGGTTTTAATAATAGTTTTTAATCATTTCCCAACATTTTGACTATTAAGAGGTTCTGCTCTGTCCAGGATATTGAACACTATCATTAAAACGACATGAATTTTGTTTTAAAAACTATTGATTATATACATATATATATATATATATATATATATATATATATATATATATATATACACACACTCAAACTTTTATTAATTTTTACTTTTATAATTTTATCTTTCATATTATTTCACATATAGTATCACCTATAAATAAGTACACCCCAACCAATTTTTTGTCCTGTTGACTGAGGCTGTAGAATACAACAACATCTCTGCAAAGGGGAAAACCCCTCCCCCAATGAGTGTCCTGAGATGACACTAAACAATATAATGGTGAGGTTCTGGGAATGCAGAGTACTCCTTCATTGCCATTGCTTCCAGGTTCACTCTGGTCTGGAGTGGTAGCACCTGATAGGGTCCTATCTATGGGTCAAATAGAACTAAACTATGTACTTATGTTAAACTGAATTGTTTGAAATGAAACTGTTTTTGTAAGCTGAACTGAATAGCTTGAAATAGAACTGTTTTGACATTTAACTGAGTGTAATCAAAAACTATACTTATACTAAACTGAATCATTTGAAATATAACTGTTTATATGCATAAAATGGATTTGGTATTAAATAACCTACAATGGTTGATATGCCATAAAACCTAACCCAGTCAATTTCTGATAAAAAGTTCATTTTCTTCAAACTAAAGATAGCAGATATTATGTCTAGTGGAATATTATACAATCAAATAGATATTATTAGGTATCATTAATTACCAAACTTTATAGCCTTGAAACTATAACCAAGAAAAACTAAGTTTTATAGGAAAATAAAATTAGATAAACTTTTTGCATAGGGCTGTACTTAAGTTACATATTCACATTTTTATTTAAACAGTTTCAGTGTTTATCATTAAACAATTTCTAATTGCATTTTTTCTGATTGTTTATTGTTCCTTCAGAAATAATAATATCCTGGTATCTTTAACTTAAACAGAAATTACTTTCTATAACAAATTATGGATGTTCTTATTTATAGGTGATACTATATATTCTAAATAAGAAATACTTCTTTTGTATGTTAAGCATGGAGGCTAAGGAATTACATTTTGACCCTTGGGAGGAGTTCTGGAGAATGACACTTTCATCCTAGTTAGAATACACGGATACAGTATTGGAAATAAAAAAAAGTGAAAAACTGAACCATTTTTTTTATCATTACCGTAAATTTTAAAGCAACTTCAATGGCTTAGACCCACACAGAGAAACTGATTATTTTCCTTGTCAAAGTTCCCTTAGTTGTAGCAAAAGTTATAATTTTCAAAAAAGAAAATTCTCAGAAACACTGAAAAAGAGAAAATTTCTTTAACCTTTCTTTTTCTTGATTTGATATCCCAGTTTGTGATTTGTCCTTTTTTCATGAGAGTAAGCAATTATCTGAGTTTGAAAAAAGTTAAATTATGACATATAATCATTTTGGATTGTCTTTTAGTGATATTGTAAGTAAAAAAAGGAAAGTTGGCAACTTTAGTTGAGCATGACCCAAAGGCTCCTTTTTCAATAGAGCTACAACACCAAGGCGTAGGGGAGGGCACTACTCCTTTCCCTGGATTGCTCCACTTACACTTGATCTGTACCTTATAATGCTGAGTGTTAAGCAAGGCTGCACCAAGTAACATTTTTTGAGTCTTTGGTATGACTCGACCTGGGGTTGAACCCTGGTCTCCCAGACCATTGGCAAACACTCTACTCATTAGACCAATGGCCTGGTAGTGATATTGGAGAGAAATTAAATCACCATCATTCATTAAATCATGTTTTCTCAAAAATTACAGGAAAACTGGAAATGATCATTAAAAAGAAGGTTGTAGCCATTAGAGAAAAAACTATTGCATCTGAAGTAAGTGAACTTCAACAACAAGGATCAAAGGAAATTATCATTTTCTGCTACAACTAAGGAAACCTTGACAACAATAATCAAGGAAAATAATCCCTTTCTATGTGTGTCTAAACCATTGAAGTTTTATTAAAATTCATCGCAATCATATAAGATTGATGTATTGTATTGGGTCTGTACCGACTGGATATTAGTTGTCTTAATTACTGAGATGAAGCTTGTTGATTTTTATCATTAACGGTTTTCAGACTATTGTCTTCATCTTTATTGTTATTTCCACAACGTTTTGGCTGATATGTCCTCCGGCCTTCTTCAGGTGTTTGTTGAACTTGGAACTTCAAACTACGTCTTTTATTGAATCCACAGGGATCACCTGTTCTGATTCTGTTAGTCATAACAGGGTACAAGTGTTAAGTATTCCTGTAGTGTTACTCGCCTGCAGTCAGGATTGAACCAGCAACCTCCAGATGATTGTCTCCTTAAAAGCTTAGGGAACCAACGCCTATAATCATTATGCTATGTGTCATCTCAGAAATTCAGACATCATAAAAGATAATTCAGTTTTGTCATTGTTTGTTTTTTGTTTTTTCTTTTGCCCAATACTGTACAACACCTTGATCTTAAGCAGAGGTGTCAATCCATATGTAAATAATCTTATTTTTCTAAGAACTATGCCAGTAAATAAAAGAGTCTGGTCAAAGAAGTTGAATATCCTGGTTGGGAGAGACGGTCAGCACAAATACTTTTAGTCTCTGGATAAATGTATACAGAGTCCAGCCTCAGAGGATCCAAATTATTTGATACATGATTCAAGTTTTTCAGTAGTCACTGTATTCATGACTTGGTGACTATTTTTGTCAGCCATCCATCCTAGCAGAGATCACATATGCAGACAATGTTAGCCTCGCAATCTTGTTACTGACCAGCATTTTTAAAGAAAGAGAAACTACAGAGCAACAGAGACATGCACATAAAAGAACAACAGCCATTACTGAATAGTGACGAGGCCTTTTTCCTTTATTTTTTCTTTTTTTTTTAAATCCTGGGGAAGAGATTGTGGAAGAAGTAAGATGGGATGGCTAATGGGAGTTTCAAATATAAAATAATGAAGGCTGCAAGATTCTAAATTAATCTTTTCATCAAGTATGCAAACTGAAGCATATGGCGACAGGTTGGATAAATTGTGTTGATTGGCAAGATGGAGAATGAATTTGTTCTGTGAAGTACTTAGCAACACTGAGTCTGGATCAGCCCAGATATTCCCGCTAGTTTTGTAATAATATTCAGCAGGAGAAACAAATTTGCTGAATTAGAATTTGGTCCTTTAAAAATTATTCATGCATAATGGTGGCTAAAATGGTGAAGAAGACAAAGACCAGTGAGTTACAGTAAGAGGCATAGAAAAAAAGTTTAATATGTCATGTAGATAAAGTGCCACACTTATAACAGCTTTTTGCTGTGGCTTTTCATTATTATGCTTTTGGCTAATCAATTCTTCAGTTGTCAAATTAAATTTCAGGAACTCTGAAGCAAGAATTAGCTTATGATTTTGTGTGAATTTGTTGTGTAGCCAATACCTTTGTCACTTTATCCATTGATGGGATAAAAGTCTGAGAAAATAATTAAAAAATTTGTGGAATGATTTAAAAAATCCTTCCATCTCAGAACCATAATCCTTAACTAGCCAGTATTAACATCACAAACTAGAAGTTCCTATACTTGGGCTCCCTGAATATCGGCCAAGGAATCCTCATTTCTGCATTGATACTTTCTAGAGTTCACAATATTATTTAACAATATTATTAGTACATCACTATTACCAATAATTACTGGTCTATACTAAGTTATTACATCTACTAAAAGTGATATCAACATATATATAAGTAAAGGATCAACTACTATTAACAGGTCAACAACTATGTAAAAGTTTGATCTCACAGATAAAATAAAATGGGAATTCTTCCAAGTTGTAAGTGTGTCAATATCATTTCTATGGTTGGACTTTAACAAAACAACTGGGGAAAAAAAGGCCAGTAGGAAACAACACAAAAATCCTGTGAGATGTTTTGAACAAATCCAAGAAGCACCATCCCACAAAACAGCAACTGTACGACCACTTACCTCCCATCTCACAAGCCATCCAGGCAAGACATGCTGGGCACTGTTAGAGATGTAAGGATCAACACATAAGTGATGCTCTTCCTTGACATGCTAATGTGGCCAACCAGCAAAAACTTACATTCATTAGCACTGGGTAGACATTAGCAAGAGACTTACCAAGAGTGATGGGTGATAGGGACAGATGTTGAGAGAGAGTCAAGGGAATTGGTGCTGTTAACACACCTTAATGATGAAACCTGCTAAATAACAAATTACAATATTTACATTTTTCATCTTGGAGCCCAGGGTAGGGTAGTTCTATTAGTCATGTGAACTCAGTGTTCTAAGAGATAAACATCTTAAACTGTTAGGATAAAAAAAACAACAGGAAAATGAAGAAACTTAAAAATTTATCTGTAGCTGTACATGATAAGTAAGGCTAGCCTTGGGAAGTGCAGGATCCAATTGGGAACATATATTGCAATGTGTTGTTGAACTTGATGAGCTGAAAGTAGACTTCACTCAAGCACAAGGCCCCATTAACCATGAAGCCCAATTAGGATCAATAATAAAATTAACAATGGCAAGACAGACTAGGTTCTTCAGCCATGGTTAGGCAACTAGTCTAGGAGAAGGAAAACTCTGAATTCAAACCTGTTAAACTCCGCTTAAAAATTGACCTTGTGTCATATCCTGCCCGAGCGGAGGGGTTGGTAAATAGTACCAATTAGGATCAATTGGTCCAATTGTCTCAAGGCTGATCCTGAATTGGTGATTTAAGTTTGAATCCTGAATAAGCCTTAGAATGCACTGACTATTGCCAGCAGAAAAGTAGTATGACACTAAACTATGTCTAATGGTGAGACTTCTGTTTTGGAGATCAGGGGAATGTGGAGTACCCTTTCATTGCCATTACTTCCAGGTCCACTCTGATGCAGAGTAGTAGTACTTGACAGAGTTCCATTAATAGGTCAAAGAGATGTTTAAAAACTTCATATTTGATAGGACTGTGAGCAAAAAAAAAACCCTCTTAAGAAACAACTACACAAATAATGTAAATATAAACATGTTTCCCTAACCTCTAGACATAAAATAAGCCTAGACTGGTTGACATGCCATTAAAACTAATCAATCGAACAACTTTGTCACAGATTGAAAAAAACATTGAAAATAACAAAAGAAAATATCTGGACCATCTAACCCACAAGTTGTACTGGCCTAAGCTAACCTTATTTTTAATGATGATATATAATTGAAGCAAACAAAACATCCCTTCTTGTAATATTGGTGCAACACAGTCTTCCAACAGAATGATGAATTTAAGCTTATCTTCCAACACAATGATGAATTTAAGCTTATTCTAATGAGAATAAAAATGATGGGGGTAGATCCTTACTCCAAGATTTGAAAGACTGACACAACATAATCTTTCTTCAAAATCATTTGTTTCTGTACTGGACTAAGCTAAGCTTATTTTAATGAGGATTTAAATGAAGTAGGCAGGCCTTCCTCTCATGAAATATTGGCACAACACAATCTTTCTTTGCAACCATTTACTTTTTGATCTTTCAAAGAGTTAGGTGATCAGAGCTCATAATTGCGCAATCTATATCTTATTTGCAACTTTGAGATCTCCTACCTGACACCAGGACTTGAGCAGCCACACCACTAGAAATTCGAGGAGAAACTTGCAGTGGGAGTTTCACATCTCAGCTCAATAGAATGCAACTTGATTCACATGACAATCTCTGTGTTTTCAACAGACAATCAATAATATACAAACCTAAAGATCATTTGTAAACACTTAAATCCAGATAATTACATTAATCAATTAATGGCAACGCAACTCTGTTTAGACTCAATATTCTGCAGAAAATAACAACCTTGCCATTGTTAATTTTATTATTGGAGTCAAGTAAATAAGTAGATAGGAACATCTGATATTTTATTGTCAATAAAGACAGAAAATATTCAGTGTTTGGGTGGATTCTGAAGTCGACACAAACACAACATTTTACAAAGTATTTAGACTGATATGCTTATTCTTGTAGAAATTGTATCGAATGGTGAGGCTGCAGTCTTGGAGAACTAAGGGGTGTAGAGTAGCATCTTTATTGCCATTGTTTCCAGATCTGTTCTGACTTGGAGTAGAAGTAAGGTCAAATTTATGAGTTGAATAGATTTTATTTAAAAATTATTCATATTATAAAAATTATTAACAGTGCACCCCCACCCCCTAAAAAACAAACAACACTTTTAAGAAATAAATACACAAAAAATGTAAATATGAACAAGTTCCCTAACTTCTTGGCATAAAATAACCCTAGATGGATTGACATGCTGTTAAAATGAATGAATGAATCATCCTTGTAGGTTTTAGCACAGTGTTTCTGACAATGTATTCAACAGTCATCCCAGTGTTATCCAAAATTCTAAGAGATGTCATTTTTTTCATTCCATGAGTTATTCTGTCTAGTGTTTTCTTCTTTGTTGTTCATAACCCTGCATTTTTTCACCAATGGTCTGCGAGACCAGTGTTCAATTCCAGATTGAGTCATACCAAGGATTCAAAAAATGGTACTTGATGCCACTTGCTCACCACTCAGTATTATAAAGTGCTGATCAAGGGTAAAGTGGAGCAATCCAGGGAAAGGAGTAGTGCCCTCCCCTATACCTCTATGTTGTAGCTATTGAAAAGGAGCCTTTAGGTCACCATTGACTAAGGTTGCCAACTTTGCTTTACTTTTTATATATCTATATATCTATATCTATCTATATATATATATATATATATATATATATGTGTGTGTGTGTGTGAGGAAAAATTGACAACAAGTAATCCAAATAGAAAGGGGAGATTTTATCCAACGGCCAATTTTCTTTGTCATAAACAGCCAACTTTTCTTGTTATACAACTTTTCCAAATTTTTATATATTTTACACTTTTTATACATCCATTTATACTTAACATTACGAATATGACCCCTCATAGTCCTGATGATGGTTCAGCAGAACCGAAACGCTATAGTATCGACTTTGTTTCTCAATAAATCTCCCCTTTCTATTTGGATTACTTGTTGTCAATTTTTCCTCACAAACTGTCGGATTACTATCCATTATTTTCTTCCATATATATATATATATATATATATATATATATATATATATATATCAGTAATGGAGGTGCCCGTGGTGTAATGGTTATTGTCGTAGGAAATGGACACAGCGACATGAGTTCAAATCCTAGAGGAGACTGATTGCATTTCACATAGCACTAATACCCTTGGGAAAGTTATGAATCCAATTAATCTCCCTCCAGCTATGGGCAAATAGTAGGACAGACTAGGTTCTTCAGCTTTGGTGAGGCAACTAGTCTAGGAGAAGGAAAACTCTAAATTTAAACCTGTTAAACTCTGCTTAAAAAATTGACCTTGTGTCATATCCTGCCCGAGCGGAGGGGTTGGTAAATATATATATATATATCAGTAATATCCAGTCAGCATCCAAAGACAATAGGTGTGGATTATTCACATACAGAATATATGAGGAATTTCATATAAATCTATGGGAGTGCTCGATGTATGTCTATTAGGGACACTCTAAAAGTAATAAGCCTCATCAATCGGGCTTATATTCTACTTACTGTATCCTCTGCTGGAAGAAAAAGGGGTGTCCTGGGTATGACGCTAAATTGCAACTAGTGGTAACGGTTTAATCCTTAGGAGTATGGAATACTCCTTCATTGCCATTACTTCAGTCCACTATGAGAGGCAGTAACTATTAGTAATCTGTGGGTCAAATAGATCAGTTCAGAAAATTATTAAAATTAATTAGTAATATGTTGAACCATATAATTATTAGATTTAGAAATACTTGATATAACTGTGTTCAAACAAATGATTATAGTAAAAAAAGAAAAGAAAAAAAAGTAAAATTTAAGACAAGAAAGTAGTAGAACATTGAAAATATAGTTATGAGTGTAAACAAACTTTTTAAAATTAAACAAATTTTAGCATTAAATAACTCATAAGGAGTTAATATGCCTTTAAACAAAGGCATACGGTCTAATCACACTAAAAATACCAGTTCTCACTTGACCAACCAACTTTAAACAAATAAACCAATTCAAACTTCTGTGGGTAATGTTCACTATTTCAATAGATAACTTCAATATAAACAGGAAGCACAATAATACCATTGGATAGAACAAGTTTTCAGCTACAAAGTAATATTAGTCACCACCATTCATTGTGATTATCAAGAGTTTATATGCTGCATCAGTAAGAAGTTTTTCCAAAAGTAATGCCTTCTATTCTATGTTGGTCAGGATGTTTGTGGTATGGCAGTAGAGTTTAAAACTTTTCCCTATTAACCAATGATATTTTTTTATCTTGTTACAGATAGCAGCTGAGTAAAATCAGAAAAAATAAGAAGGGGGCTGGTTGATCATTATCAATAGATGCTTAAAGTTTATGATGGGAATTCTTCCCAGTTATAGCCATGTAAGTACGATAGCATGGTTGTAACACATGGACTCAAACAAAACACTTGGAAAAGAGAATAAGATGGGAACTACACAAGGATGCTACATGCTGTTTTGAACAAATCCTGGAAACAGCAAACCAAAAAAAAAAAAACAGCAGTTGTGCAGCCATTTACCTCCCATCTCAGAAAATATTTAAGAAAGATGAGCAAGGGCACTGAGCACTACTGGAGAAGTGAGGATGAACTCATAAATGACATTCTCCAATGTATTCCTACACATGGACACACAAGTGACCAGTAAAAATATACATTGATCAGCTCTTTACAAACACTGGATGCTGTTTAGAAGACTTACCAAGACAGGGAGGAATGGTGAGAAAGAGTCAAGGAAATCAATACTCCTTGATTGTGAATGTGTTGCAGCATTGGTGATAGCAATGTCAATGATAAGCCACATTCAATTTGGCTGTCAATCCACAAAACGAAGGGCATCACAATCTGCTCATCTACATGAACTGGGCTAATGAATGATGAATTTGATGCCAGGAAAATGTTGTCAGTGAAGAAGTAGGCTGACCCCTGCTGCATCCCTGGGAAAAATTTTGTGAAAGTATAGCATGCAAGCTCTGGTTCATTAAGAAAAAGCATAACTAATTATGATCACTATAAAAAACTGTATTTTGTAGCTGAACGCTCACTGTATCCAGTAGTGTTATTTTGTTTCTAGTATCTACTGGAGTTTTTGTCAAAATGAATAGGAAGCCTAACAATTAGGTTGGCTTGGTTTCTTTTGTTTAATGGCATATCAACCTTTGTAAGTTATGTAATGCCAAAGCCATCCTTCTAGAAGAATAGTAGTGGTACTATTTAACCCATAGCTTGGACTGACAATTAGAGTAGCTATATATATATATATATATATATATATATATATATATATATATATATATATATATATCTCAAATTCTATATCAATTCTAGAAACTCATGAAGATAGATATCATATCTTGAAACCCTTTCTCAAAATGGACTTAAAATAAATTAAACCACCTCAAAACATTACAATTTAATTCTTAAGTACTTATTTTAAAATTCATTACATTTTATAGATTGATCTTCCTATTAAATGATATCTTCAAGAAAAAAATTAACACATGCAGAATCAAAAAATACAGTTGTTAAGTTCAAATTACATTAACATATGTAGCCAATTCTTTGGCATTCACAAACCTTTCAGTCTTGAAGTGTAAACAGTCATGAACTAAATATTCTTTGATAATGGTTAGGATTTACAAATTCACTCCCCAAAATTTTACCAATATTTATTTGTCTATTCTTTCGTTCTATTAATCTCTCTCTCTCTCTCTCTCTCTCTCTCTCTCTCTCTCTCTCTCATATATATATATATATATATATATAGTCACTCAAAGAGTGTTGCTGATATCATGTTACTCAGTACTACATGCAAACATAGTCAAGTGATTGGCTACTAAATTGAATCCCCCACCAGACTTAACTGATAAGGAAGGTGGCTAAATAAATAGCAGGATGAAAACAACAAAAAGTGATTAAACTCTTTTTATGTTCAATAATCATCTAGCACATTCTTTCAATGATGGATACCCAGATTTTGATAAATCATCAGTTTAGGAGAAATGCACTCTGATATACAATTGAGAGTGATAGATCACTAGCTTTTGTGAATGAGGATCAAGCTCTAGAGAGTCACCTCTTCGTTGCCATTACATCCAGATCCAGAGTGGCAGGACCTGTTAGGGTCTTATCTAGGGGTCAAATAGATCTGTTTGAAAATTATTTGTATGAGTGGAATACTTTACACCAATATAACTGTATGCAAATTATTTATATTAAGAATAATTACTTAAAGCAATAATTGGAGAAAAAGGATCATCAAGGAGGACAATCTGATGTACACATCTGTAGCTACAATAATATCAATAGTGTTAGCTTGCTCTTCTTTATGACATGAGACTGCATCCAATATTGAGGATCAAGCTCTAGAGAGTCACCTCTTCGTTGCCATTACATCCAGATCCAGAGTGGCAGGACCTGTTAGGGTCTTATCTAGGGGTCAAATAGATCTGTTTGAAAATTATTTGTATGAGTGGAATACTTTACACCAATATAACTGTATGCAAATTATTTATATTAAGAATAATTACTTAAAGCAATAATTGGAGAAAAAGGATTATTATTATTATTTGAAACTAAATAACTAAAGGCAAATTATTCATATTAAGAATCGTTACTTGAAGCTATAATTGTTTACTAAGGATTAATATTGTTATTTAAAGCCATATAACTGTATGCAAATTATTTGTATTAAGAATAGTTACTTGAAGCTATAATTGTTTACTAAGGATTGATATTGTAATTTAAAGCCATATAACTGTATACAAATTATTGATGTTAGATAGGAATACTGGAAACCATATCACTCTGACTGTATCCCTTGCAGAGGAGTAAGAACTCTCACTCTGAAAAAAATAGATGTCTTGGGTATGACATTAAACTGCATCTTATAGTAAAGCTCCACTTCTGAAGTTTGGGGGAGTGTGGAGTACCTCTTCATTGCCATTACTTCCATGTCCACTCTGATCTGGAGTGGTAGTACCCATTAGGGTTACATCTTTGGATCAAACAGATTTGTTTAAAAATTATTTGTATTTGAATGTGCAATCCCCACTCCCCCCAAAAACAATCTCTTTAGAAACAACTACACAAAAATGTAAACATGAATGTACAATGAACACACTTCCCTAACCTTTAAACATAAAATAACCCCATATAAGTTGATATACCATTAAATCACTTATTCAGTCAATCACTGAAACTATACAACTGTGTGAAAATAAACAATTATAATTGAATATAGATAGTTAATTAAAACCATATAATTGTAAAAAAATTATCTAGTATTAGATAGGAATATATGATACTATATAACCAAGTTCAGATTATTTGTGTTTGATAGGAATACTTGATACTATATAACCAAGTTCAGATTATTTGTGTTAGATAAGAATACTTGATACTATATAACCAAGTTTGTGTAGGATAGCAATACTTGATGTAACTGTACAAATAACATTTTATTATTATAGTCAAATAAAAAAAATGTGATTTAAAAAAACATGATGGTCGTAAAACATTGAATATATAAATAGTTATGATTGTAATCAAACATTTACAAATTAATCAACTTTCAGCACTAAATATCCCATAAGAAGTTGATATACCAATAAGCAAATAAACCAAACTGGACAAAGAGACTCTTAGAAACTAAGCAAAATATTTATTTGTATATGAAAACAAAATACAGAATGAATTCTGAATCTTTCCTACACCAGACGCATGTTCCATTTTGCTAGCTTCTTTCTTAGAACATTTGCACTATGGATCAAATATCTCATGAATGCTTTCTTTGTAAGCTACAACCTTGGAATTTTTCCTTTTGGGGTTAATAGGCATCTTATCCCGTTTAATTTGGATTTCTGTTTTGTTGTCCTTCCATAATACTCTTTTGTTATATTCTTCTTATTTATTTGACATTTTGTTACCCCCTTTTTGATTGTGGCAAATGGGGCTTCCTTAGGATGACTAACATCCTTATCATTTGTCATTTTGTAACTCTTTCTCTTTAGTGGTCATCTGGCTTTGTGTTGGGTAAATTAGAGTATTAAAAAAATATTAAAAAATTCTTTGTGTTGTATATTTATTTGTGGCAAATGTAAAAGATCTTGGCCCAATCAATAGGAGAAAAAAACTAGAGCCATGAAAGATACATGTTATGCAATTTCATTTCACTGGAGGTGCTCTTTGTAGAAGAGATGTCATGACAAAAGATGGAACCAGTAACCTGTTTAATTTCTGGATGAGGTTTGCATTTCATTTCATATTAATGCCTTCGAGAAAGGCATAAATTCATCCCCCCTCACACCATTAAGGCAGACTGGGTTCATTAGCCTTGGTTTGGCAACTTGTCTAAGAGAAGGAAAACTCTAAATTCAAACCACTTTTTAAAAATTGTCCTTGTGTTACATCCTACTTATAGCAGAGGGGTTTTACATAAAAAGTAGTGTAAATAGTACTTGGTCCAAACAAATTAATTTTTTCTTGGAAGGGAGGGAAAAAAATAAAAAAATGAATCTTGAAGTTCAAAACACATATCGTTTCTTAATTTTTTCCCTTCCTTCCAAGAAAAAATTAATTTGTTTGGGCCAAGTACTTTTTACACTACTTTTTATGTACAACCCCTCTGCTATGAGTAAGATGTAACACAAGGTCAATTTTTTAAAAGTGGTTTGAATTTAGAGTTTTCCTTCTCATAGACAAGTTGCCTAAGCAAGGCTACTTTTTATGTTATGGGGGTTGTTCTCATGGTGTAGTGGTTAAAGCGATGGACTGCGTAATCATAGTAAGCAAATTCATACTCCAGTCGCGCTATTACGTTCACTTTCGTGCAAATACCCTTGGGAAAGGTATGAACCCCCTTATCCTCCCAGCTATGGGTTAAATAGTACCACTACTGTTCTTCTCGGAGAATGGCCTTGGCATTAAATAACCTACAAAGGTTGATATGCCATTAAACAAAGAAACCAAACCTTTTTATGTCATTTTTCAATTTCTGTTTCCATAGAAAATCATATATCAACATTTTTTTTTTTTTTTTAAGTTTGTTTTTCCAAGCAACACCAGTTATCCTTGCTTGTATGTTTCTGTTTGGACAACTGAATAACTGATCAGATGGCACAAAAGTTCTTTCAATATTAGAGAACTCAAAAATTTCTCAAAATCTACATGAACACATTCCTGCTGATCAAACTTCTCTCCTTTCAAATTTATTAACAATGAATGCTTTTGTTGAAATGAAATAACAAATATTTAGTCCAGAATGAAGTTTAATTAAGAAATTTATATTTGATGGCATAATACTTGATATTACTTTGATGATTGCCAATTTTAGGAAGTGTTCATTGATTATTAATGATTTGGAAATATGATCACCTGAGGCAGGAACAAAATCTGATGGGTTCTAAGCCAAAGTACACAGGGAGAAATATCTTTAATTCTATAAAAGCAAAGTCATTTTGAAATATTACAAAAAGCAAATCAATACAACACAGATGTCATATGTCTGTCTAGAGATGTTTGTTTGACTAAACCAACAAAAACATAAGGCAATGTTCACAGGACACCCAGTGATCAATGCATTATCAATGGTTTGCAAGATGCGTTCATTTATTAGGCAGTCTACTATAGTAGATTCTGTCAACCTCTGCCTTCTACTTGGCAGCTTTTTGTAAAGGTTTATTTTTTTCTTTTCTTTCTTATCAATCAATCTCATAATGTTCATATCTATCTCTTTTTTTTGCCTGTCTCACTCTTTTGATATCTGTTTTTTTTACCTCTGTCTGTACATACATACCTGTCAAACTCAATCTGCTCACATCTATTAAGTTTGGTTTAGTTTCTGTGTTTAATGGCATATCAACCTTTGAGGGTTATTTAATGCTAAACAGCAATGGTACTATTTAACCCATAGCTGGGAGGATAAGGGCATTCATACCTTTCCCAAGAGTATTAGTCTGAAAGTGAACATAATACTACAATTGGAGTTTGAACTCACTTACTTTGAGACCATAATCCAAAATGTGAGCCACTACAAAACAGGGATTTTCCTTCTCTATCTATTAGGGTATATCAAATGTTTTTTTTTTCTTTACAAATTTAGTTTTATGTTCATGTTTAAGAACTATCTTTGACTTGACTCTACAAAGTGTTTGAAGTATATGGCTCTTGAAGCTGTATTTACCAAGACAGAAATGAACACTGAATGAAATGATAATGTTTTTTCAAAATGTCCTAGATATTCAACACACTTATTCCAGTGAGCTGTTCATTGTTTGAAGCACCACTGAATTTTTTTTTATATGGTGTAAAGCTGTCCTCTATGTCCTCAAAAATTACCATTGTGATGAATTTTCAATGTAGAAAACAAGAAAAAGCTGCACAGAACTAGGGGGTTCGGTGAGTATGAAGAGTGCTGCAGTTGTACAATCCTGTATTTCACCAAAAACATTTTATTTAAAGAGTATCAAAACTGACTTCATAAATATTTTTTTAAAAATCATACTGACTTAGACCACAGTCTAGATGTTTAGACATTATCACCTTATATAAGTTACTCAGCTGTGTAGACATCTTCATTTTTCAAATATGTAAATTATCTAAACCCATTAGGAAAAAAATTGTCACCTTCATAAACTTATTTAGCATGCTAGTCAGAAATTAACTTTAGGTGGAAGAAGTAGTTTTCTTTTGTTGGCACAATGTTAAGTATTATATATGCAGACAAACATCTTTATATAGAGAGAGATATTCAAATGCATTCCTACCTGTATCAATTAGTTCATATCACTATATTGATATATCTTATTTTCTCTTAATTACTAGCTGTATGTCAGTCTCAGATAGTTCATATGAATTTCTCTATCTGTTCCACTTTGTATGCTTATCTCAGTTCATATGTATATATTAAGATATTTCAGATATTTGGTATTAGACACTATTGTTAATGCATACATTTGGCTATGCTTTGGCAGGTGTTTTTAAGATTACTCTTTCATCATATTTATTGGTCATGCAACCTGGTATCACACCAGAGTAATTAGAAATTCTGCTGTCATGGTAACACTAGGTGTTATCTCATGGACTGTTCTTATGACACAGGAAGATGTAAAAATAGAATTTTCTGCTATGTTAAATTTGAGAAGGTTTGTTGGTTGTTTGGGTTTTATGGCATATCAACCTTTGTAGGTTATTTAATGCCAAATCCATTTTTATGCAAATATTCAGTTCTATTTCAAACAATTCAATATAGCATGAGTACACAGTTTAATTGTCAAAAACATTTCTATTTCAAGCTATTCAGTTTAGTCAAACAGTTCTAATTCAGCTAATTTAGTTTAGTATAATTATAGATTTTCTTTACAAACAGTTAAATGTCAAAACAGTTCTATAGTAAACAATTCAGCTTAGCGTAAGTACAGTTTCAATGTCAAAAACAGTTCCATTTCAAACAACTCAGTTTAGCATATGTTTAGTTGACTAAACTGAATAGCTTGAAATAGAAATGTTCTAATTCAAACAATTCAGTTTAGTTGGTTGGTTGATTGATTTTTTTGCCATATAAACCTTTGTAGGTTTTTTAGCGCCAAATCCATTTTTATGCAAAAAGTCAGTTCTATTTCAAACAATTCAGTTTAGCACAAGTACACAGTTCAATTGTCAAAAACATTTCTATTTTAAGCTATTCAGTTTAGTCAAACAGTTTTATTTCAAACAATTCAGTTTAGCATATGTATGCAGTTTAATTCTGTTTAACCCATTGATAGGGCCCTATCAGGTGCTACCATTCCGGGCCAGAGTGGACCTGGGAGCAATGGCAATGAAGGGGTGGTCCACATTCCCCAAAGCCCCAGCATCACTGGAACCTCATAATCTAATTGTTTAGTGTCATATCCAGGACACTCATTGGGGGAGGTCTTACCCCTCTGCAGAGGTGCAGTCAGTGTATTCTACAGCCCCAGCCGACTGGGCAAACATTTGAGAAATGAAATTCCATGATTGTTCAATGGTGAATAGAATGTTTTTTGTTAATTTGGGAGTAGGAAAGAACATTTTTAATGTAAGAAGCTGAAATGTGTATATATTTATCCAACCAATCTGTCAAAGGCAGAATGCAACACAAGGTCAATTTTAAGTGGTTTGGTTTGGTTTAATGGTATATCAACTATTTTTGGTTATTTAATACCAAATCCTGTTTTAAATATATGATTTGTGAACACATTTTGCAGACACACAAAGTTAAATGATCAAACAGTTCTATTTCTAACAATTCAATTTATCATAAGTCAACAAAGTTAAATAGTTCCAAGTATTAAACATTAGTCAATTGGTAACACCCAGTTAAATAATCAAACTTCTATTTCAAATAATTCAATTTAGTATGTCATGGAGTACAGTGAGTTTGAATTAAGAGTTTTCCTTTTCCTTAGACTGATTGCTACACTAAGAGTAAAGTGCCCATTTTACCTGACTATTTACCCATGGCTAGGAAGGGAGAACAGATAGATTAATGTCTTTATAAGGATTAAGTGAAAGATAAATAGCCTCATCCAAAATTTAAACTTGGATAACCAAATCCATTTATTTGAAGGAATAACCATGATGACCTTTGTGTCTCCATGAAAACTGAGATATGTATACCAGAAATATTATATCAAATGAACTTTTACATTGGTGTGAATGGAAATTTATAAGGTTGTTTTTATTTGCGGGTTCTCAGTAAACTTTGACTTTCAATTCATAATTGTCTTGAATTAGTGGAACATCTACGAAAGGTAGTGTATTGAACATACTAGCAAATTTATATTCAAAGATGAAACAAACCATACATTACCTTTTGTAGACATTCAGCCAATATGAGACAATTATGGTTTGAAATTCAAAGTCTACAGAACTCCCAACCCATACACACCCACCCAAATATCTCTGAGCGTTATCCAATGAATAAGTTGAACTTTGCATAAAGATTTGGCAGTAAGAAGCACCTTTTATGGTTGTGCCTTTTTCAAGGAAATCAATTTGTGACAAGTCTTTTCATATCTCAAAAGACTGTGAGCATAACCTTCTTTATTGACCACTAAACTTGGAATTCCATGGACTGTCTTCTCAACTCAGGCTTATAATGGCAAACCCATGTTTAGACATTTGTAAACATCTTTTTTACTAAAGCATATTTCTCGATATACATTACATTCTTTTGTAAATTTGATATGATTGGCACTTCTTTGCTGCCTGGAGCACAGTTTGATTTACCATTGTTTTGATTAGCCTCAAAACAAATATTTTTGCAAGATTAAAATATTTGCTAAAAAACTGAAGAATTTATGTTTATAGAAAAAACTTTTTAAAATTCATTTGTTTTTTTTGTTTTTTTTTAAATGCTCCTTATTTATTGAATGACCCTCATATATAAATATATTTTAAAATGAATAGGTCTGCAAATGATTTCAAATTTAGTATTTTTTTATCATTCCATATAGATTTTAGACATTTTAGTCCTGTTCAAACATTTGAATTTTTGGTTGTGTTGAATTTACTTTTTTTTTTTTTTTGTGATGTTTTCTCCCCCAAAAATTATTTTGAAATGAAAAAAAAAAAAAAAATGAGAAAGTGAGTTTGCATTCTGTTTCAAAACGTATTTGACATAAGTGTTCAAAAAATTATGTATTTTATTTTATCTTCGATTTATTTGTTTATTTCATTTTTTCAAAAAACAAAAAAAGAAAGATGTAGATTAAAAAAATTTTTAGAACCCTATATAAGAAATGAGAAATTATCTAAAATTTTTCAAAAATAACATCTATGTGTGGAGTTTAGAAAAAAAACATTTATTTTTATTTCTAAAAAAATGTTATTATTTTTGTTTTATTTTTAAATTGAATAAAATAACATGTTTGTTTGCAATAAAAAAAAACAAATATAGAAAAATTTTGATTAGAAATCCTATCGAAACTATTTAAATTAAGTGTGATTTATTAATTAATAAAAACTAATTACCTGCCCATTGGTATAATCGTTAGAATGTTTGCCAATGGACCGGGAGACCGAGGTTCAATCCCAGATTGAGTCATACCAAAGGCCGGGTACTTGATGCCTCCTCGCTTAACACTCAGAATTACAAGGTATGGATCAAGGGTAAAGGAGTAATGTCATCCCCTAACACCTTTGTGTAGTAGCTATTGAAAAGATATCCTATGGGTTGCCCTTGACTAAGGTCAGAAAACTACCATATATATATATATATATATATATATATATATATATATATATATATACAAACACACAATGAGGCAGAATACATTTTGAGCCAAATGCTATTTTATTAATTGTAGTTATTTGTTTCTATGAATATGGCTTCTAGTATTTGCAATCTTTTTAGGATTTCATATTATATAGTTTGTTATTGATAAGAATTTTCCTAATATTATTTGGAAGTGAATTAGAGTTGATAACATTATTGTAACAAAATTTAATAGAAACATAACAAATATTCAAAATTTCTCTTCACTCTGCATCACAGATATTACATCTATTCCGCTGAATTTTAAAGAAAAAAATATTTTGATAATATTCCTGAAAATGACCAATGACAGTGGAAAGCACTCGGGGAGAAAATTTCAGACAGTTTTGATATAAAATTGAAACAAATTTAAGAAATCTACTAAGATGACAAACAAAAAGATCAATAAAAAATTGGTAAAAATAATAGTCTATGTTTTTTAATAAAACATGATTAAAAGAATTATATATATAATTGAAATTTACCATTAGAACTGTTTTTAAATCAGTAACATACAGTGCTTTATGATAGAATAAAACAGGATACCTCAGATATGTTGATACAAGCTTATCCAAAGATCAGACAAGTGAAACTTAGATATATATATATATATATATATATATATATATATATATATATATATTGAAGAGTCTATATTTAGACAGCAAGTTATTATTGAAGCAAGTTTTGTGTGTTAGAGATGATGGAACACAGTTTATTATTTTTAATTTTATTTTTTCAAGACTCCTTGTTATTTTTCTAGATTTGGGATCTATATGGTAAAGGAGTTGTCCCATATCTTCTGCCCAAGCGCTTTCAACCATACTTTTGGTCATCATCATGGGTAGTGTAGTTTTGAGTTGACAGTTTGAGTTTATATTGTTTTAATCATTTGTAGCGTTTTGTTTTGAAGTTGTCAGTTGGAACGTTTTCAGCATTTTGTTTTAAAACGTTTGGTCGGAAAAAAAAAATTCTGAAAATAGCACCATAAAACAACATTTGATTTTTCTTTTTTTCCAACTGAACGTTTTTAAAACGAAATGTTGAAAACATTCCAACCGACAACTTAAAAAAAAAAACACTACAAATAATTAAAATAATAAAAAACTCAGACTGTCAACTCAAAACTACACTACTTCTGATGATGATCAAAAGTAAGGTCAAAAGTGCTTGGGCAGAAGATATGGGACAATTCCTTTACCACCTAGATCCCGACACAATAAAAATAACAAGGAGACTTGAAAAAAAACCCCAAAAAAACTAATAAACAGTGTTCCATTATCTTTAACAAAACTTACTTGAACACTTACTTGAACACACACACACACACATATATATATATATATATATATATTATATATATATATATATATATATATATATATATATATACATATATATATATATATATATATGTGTGTGTTCAAGTTTAATCCTTCCTCAGCAATGGGTTAAATAGTACCACTACTGTCCTTCAACAAAGATGGTTTTGGCATTAAATAACACATGAAGGGTGATATGCCATCAAATAAAGAAACCGAAGTAAACCGATATATATATATATATATATATAGGTTTACTTTGGTTTCTTTATTTGATGGCATATCACCCTTCATGTGTTATTTAATGCCAAAACCATCTTTGGCATTAAATAACACATGAAGGGGTGATATGCCATCAATAAAGAAACCGAAGTAAACCGATATATATATATATATATATAGGTTTACTTTGTTTCTTTATTTGATGGCATATCACCCTTCATGTGTTATTTAATGCCAAAACCATCTTTGTTGAAGGACAGTAAGTGGTTACTATTTAACCCATTGCTGAGGAAGGATTAAATGGGGTCATACTCCACTTAGTGCCCTATTTATACAGCTTTGTGCCTCATCAAAGCAAAAAAAAATCACTTACTATGATGTCACAGTCCAGAACTTTACCCATAGAGACTCCTCCCTATATATATATATATATATATATATATATATATATAGAGAGAGAGAGAGAGAGAGAGAGAGAGAGAGGCGGGGGAGGAACCAGCAGTCAGCTGGATTTCAAGACCAGAAACTTTCTGTGTTTTGTACCAAAAGTCATCTATGGATAGTGCACTCTAAGATGATTTTTAAGCAAGTGAGAGTGGCAGTCCCTACCACAGACTAGACATTACTTATCATTTAGCCCAGCAAAAACGTCAGACAGATTATCAACAAGTTGAGAATGCTTGAGCATGTGATTTAGCTTAGCAAATCATAAGATTTTTTAGTTTAAATTAAGGACATCTTAAGAGGGCTGAACAAGCTCACCCTTGTGAATGGGACACTTGAAGGTGGCATGTCCATCTCCAAAATATATGGTTCACAAATGAATATGTGTGCATGTGAAATGAAAATAAAAAGATAGTAATAAGTTGATAAAATTAAGAAAATCTGAACAATGCCTTGTACAACTAAATGTAGTATGGACTTTTGCCTCTACCCTTTATGAGCTACAATACTGGATCACAGAGGGCCTGCTTTAGAGGAGATGTTAGAAACTAGAAATAAAAATAAATAACATTTTTCCTGGTCTAATTCTGTGAACTTCTGGGTAGCACAAAATTATTATAATTTTAATTTCTTTTGCTTTTTGGGAAACTAGTCATTAATAATTTTATGAATTTTTAAAAAATTTCAAATCATTGTATGTTGAAATATCTGAGTCCTGTAAAATAATACATCCTATTAAGAGGCAGAGACATGCAAATTGCATTTTCTACTCAGCAGCTATTCAAGCATTCAGGGAAAGACAAAATGTAGGTATTAAAATTCCAATCATATCCCCAAAATACCTTTTTTTTTAAAGATATTTGTTGTTCAATGCAAAGTGTCTTAGCAATAAAATTTTATAAGAATATATCAATTATATGATTATCCACATTTAAAGTGGTGATCATCTATGTATTACTAAAATTCTCATTATGTGTGTGTATGTGTGTGTGAGTGTATATATATATATATATATATATATATATATATAGAGAGAGAGAGAGAGAGAGAGAGAGAGAGATTTATTCTGTCTCATTATTGCTAGTTTTATTGTCTCATTATTGCTAGATTTATTCTGTCTCATTATTGCTAGTTTTATTGTCAGGAGTAGTGCTCTCCCCTACACCTTGGTGTAGTAGCTATTGAAAGGGGAGCATTCAGGTCACCCTCGACTATGGTCATCAACTACTACTATTGCTAGATTTATTCTGTCTCATTATTGCTAGTTTTATTATCTCATTATTGCTATATGCATTCTGTCTCATTATTGCTAGTTTTATTGTCTCATTATTGCTAGATTTATTCTGTCTCATTATTGCTAGTTTTATTGTCTCATTATTGCTAGATGCATTCTGTCTCATTATTGCTAGATTTATTCTTTCTTTTTATTTCTAGTTTTTATCATGTTTTACTCAGAACAGTAAAATCTGGTTTTGAAACCACTGAAATGCTGAGCAAAGCTTATGAACATGATGCAATGAGTTGTTCCATGGTTCTTGAATGGCTACAATCCTGAAATTAAAATTCCGTCATCTGTATGAAATTTCTATCATTACCAACGCAAAAGAAGACTAATCAAGTTATTTTTTTTTATTATTGGTAAATATTAACTATTGTAAATTGCAGTGTATAAGTCAACCTTTTAAACCTGAAAAAATCTCTATAAAACTAGGCAGAGCTAAAATTCAAACCTTTACCACTGGTTGCCTATTCTGTGGTAAAGATTTGGATTTTTAACCTTGTTGTATATTTTGTTTTATTATTGCTAGTTTTTATCATAATTCTATGGCTCATTATATTTTTTGACCACTAGAAAGAATAATTCAACAATTTGCTTTGCTCAAGTTTAGAACAAACTTTTAACACCACTAAGTGTTAATAACATGCATTTTAAGGCCAAACTTTGAAATGTACGCAAAGAGAATGGAAAATCCAAGTCTGAGGCTTCAAATATTGGCAAACAGATAATTACAATGATTAACCGATACCATGTTTCTATCTTCTGTCATTAAAGTGTGAAAATATTGTTTTATCTCTGCTGCTCTAATCCAAAATAATTTGTTGTTATGAATCTCAAACTATTAGTGAATTTCTTTGATTGGTTCTATCATTCAAAAAATGTAACCTCCACATTTTAACATATGGCGCCAGACATAAATAAAACAATTTTTCGTGGAAAAAGAAATTTGAGCCAAGTAGTTTATTCCTTTAATTTGGTTTTCTTACTCAGAGATTTTTTGCTTACACACACACACACACACACACACACACACACACACACACACACACACACACACTGTATATATATATATATATATATATATATATATATATATATATATATAATATTTAAAACTAAACTCATCTTGTTTTAGTGATAGTGCTTAATATCTAAGATAGAGTCTCTCAATATTCAAAATATTGGGCAATGTTTAAAAATGATTATTAAAACCTAAATCCAATTAAAATAACAGCCATCACAAGTGTATAGTACAACTGCCAGTTTCATTATCCAAACATCATGACGATTGACTCAGGTTGTGAAACTGACAGTAGTGATGGCTATGATTTTTAAGAGGTTTGGTTTGGTTTCTTTGTTTAATGGCCTATCAACCTTTGTGGGTTATTTAATGCTAAAGTCATCCTTGTAGAAGAACAGTAGTGGTACGATTTACCCCATTTCTGTGGGGATAAATGTACACCTTAATAATTTTTTGATAAAAAGTTAATTTTCTTCTAAAGTAAAGATACCAGGATTTTATTCTTTCTAGTAGAACATTATACAAAGAAAACAGATATCATTAGATATAATTTATGACCAAACTCAACAGCACTGAAAGTATAGCCAAAAATAAAATTACAACTCTTCTGTAAGCAAAAATAATATTGCATCAATATTTTTAAAAGGTGTACTTATTTTTGGACAGTTCGCCTATGGTCTGGGAGACCAGGGTTCAACCTCAGGTCGAGTCATACCAAAGACTTAAAAAATGGTACTTGGTACCTCCTTGCTTAACACTTAGTATTATAAGGTACGTATCAAGGGTAAAGTGGAGCAATCCAGGGAAAGGAGTTGCGCCCTCCCCTACACCTCAGTGTAGTAGCTATCGAAAAGGGACCCTTTGGTTCACCCTTGACTACAATCACCAACTTTACTTACTTACATATTCATAATTTTTAAAAATTGAGACATTAACTAATATATATATAATGAATATCTGTAGATTAAGAACATTGTTTTTAGCACTTCAGTCATCAGAGTTTAGCAGAGAGCAACTTAACAAATCACAGTTTTTATTCTCATGTTTTTAAAGTCTGTGATAAATTTCTTGCTAGACAGAATTCTTGCAAGTCAATTCCTGGCATGGCTTACAATTATTCTTTCTTAAACTATCAAGCCATAGCTGTTGAATGTAGTAATGGATTTTCTTTTAAAGAGTAAATATTACCTGATAACGTTATGTCACAATAGCACTTTTTACAAAATTTTCAGAGAATGATATTCCATATTGCAAAATACCTAAGCCTTCTTACAGTTGATAAAGAGACAATGTATTTCACTGGTTAACACTAGTGAAAAAAAAGTGTTTTTCACTAAATGCAACATGCTGCTATAGTAGTTTTCTACTATAGCATGTGACCAAATTTTTCAAATACAAAGAACATATGTCCACAATACCTGCATGACTTAATCAGTCACCTTCTTGAAAAATGTTTCTAAGAAAAGTTTCACATATTTTTAATGCCAAAGAAAGTGGAAAATAAAAAAGAAAGAAAGAAACGTCTGGAAGATTTGCTGAATGGAAAACAGAGTAAACATTTTTAAATCATCAAGTCAATGCAAGCCTTCACAAAAGTGTTTGTATAATCAGATTTGTTTAGATTCATTAGCCCAGTGGTGTCTGATAGGGATGGATGGTAAGAGAGAGTCAAGAGACTGTGTATTGTTGGCATGCCTTGATGATGATAAAGAGAAGTTGACAGTTTATTTATCTTGAGAAACAGAGCAACATGTTAAAAGGTGGAAACTCCAAATGCTGATTTTCAAGGCAAGCAAACCCAAACCTAATTTAGAGGACTGGTACAGCAAAATTTTCCTATTTTCATTTTGTCTAAGTTCATTTTGGCAAAAATAATAGCGTCTCTGTAAATCACATCGAGTTCTGTTGGTGTGACATTTATAGGTTGGGTTGGATTTGTTAGGTTTTATGGCATATCAACCTTTGTAGGTTGATATGCCATTTTTATGTAAATAATCAGTTCTTTTTCAAACAATTCAGTTTAGCAAGAGTACACAGTTTAATTGTCAAAAACATTTCTATTTCAAACTATTCAAGCAGTTATATATAATAATTCAGTTTAGTGTCAGTACAGTTTCAATGTCAAAAACTTCAATTTCAAATAATTCAATTTAGCATAAGCACGCAATTTATATGTAAGTATGGTTTAATTGTGAAAAACATTTCTATTTCAAGCTATTCAGTTTAATCAAACAGTTCAGTTTAGCATAAGTATGCCGTTAGTTCTATTCAACCCATAGATAGGACCCTTATCAGGTGTTACCACTCCGAGCCAGAGTGGACCTGGGAGTGATGGCGATAAAGGGTTACTCCGCATTCCCCAAAGCTCCAGCATTGCTGGAACCTCACCATCAGATTGTTTAGTGTCATATCCAGGACACTCGTTGGGGGGGGGTCTTACCCCTCTGCAGAGAAGCAGTCAGTGTATTCTACAGCCCCAGCCGACTGGGCGTGTGACATTTATAATGGTAGGATATAGAATCAGGGACCTGAGTTCAAATCCTGGATGAGGCTGTTTGCATTTCTCTTCATGCTAATGCTCATTGGAAAGGTATAAATTCATCTCTTCTCTTCTCGCTATGGGTAAAACAGTAATGCAGACTGGGTTCTTTAGCTTTGGTAAGGCAACCAGTCTAGGAGAAAAACTAACTGTGCTCTGCATTAAAAAATTTAACTTGGGTCACATTTTACTCACAACAGAGGGGTTGGGTAAATGTATAATGTCTATTTTAAAGCAAGAACCTTAAACTCAATCAATATGAACAAATCTTTAGCCCAACCAAGAAGGGAATAATCTTTTTTTTTTTTAAATTTTATTGAATTTTTTTTTTATGGGTTAGAACTTGAGAATCAGTGTGGCAAGTACATTCTGTTGAATGTATATGTGGAATAGCACTTGAAATAAATAAAATGTGTCTTTATTGAAATAAATAAAATATTTTATCAACACTGATATGATGTAAAGGCAATAATATGGTACCAAAAAATCAGAGATTAAAGTATTGGGTTGATTTAATGGTGTTATTTGGATGACTACAAAACCATTACTCTTGTAGCTTATAGGTAAAGTAGTTATCACATTTAATAAGGTTCCTCCAATGCAAAAGGGGATGTGAGTTCAAATCTTGCTAGGTGCTGATTTTTTTTTCTGATATGCACTGTTGTTCATTGCTATAGAGATAATGAACTAAGTTGTGATTGAAAAGCAACTAAAATTAAGAAAAATACAAGTTAGAATTAATTGAAATAATGATAATAAAAGATGACCTTAAAAAAAATATGAATAATTCAAAGATATTTAACTTTAAATCAAAGATATTAACTTTTTAAACACAGAAATGAATAAAACAGCATCTGGAAGAATTTGGAAGTTGATTTAAATGACCAAGTATGTATTTACCCAACCCCTCCATCACAGGTAGGATGAGAACTGATAGTAGCAGACAGCCACTGCCAACAAATGCAGACAACAACTACTTGTAAAAATAAAGATCTTTACTTCTTAAATTTCAATGGTATGAAATAGTGTTGAATTGATTAAACAATGTACTGTCTTTCTATTCAGAGAGTATCATTTCAATTACATATACATTTATCTTTATATAGACATCTACTTTCCAATGAATATATTCATCTTTATAAGCACATCAACCTTCCTGTATATAGATTTATCTTAACATATATGAAGGCAGATGTATATATAAAGTTAAGTTAGTTGATTGTAGTCAAGGGCAACTTGAAGACTCCCTTTTCAATAGCTACTACACTGAGGTGTCGGAGAGGGTGCTACCCCTTTCCTTGGATTGCTTCAATTACCCTTGATCCATACCTCTTCAATAGCTACTACACTGAGGTGTCGGAGAGGGCGCTACTCCTTTCCCTGGATTGCTTCAATTACCCTTGATCCATACCTTATAATACCGATTGTTAAACAAGGAGGCATCAAGCACAATTTTTTGAGTTTTTAGTATTTCTATATATACATTTATCTTTATATGTTCCTATACATATATAGATATATTAATCTTTATCTATACGTCTACCGTCCTATATCTACGTGTGTGTGTGTGTGCATAAACACTGATGGAAAATGAAATTACCACTGAAGGATTATGTTGATTTTGACTGGGGTACAGTATGTACATACAAGCAAGAAATAAGTATTCTAATGAAATTTTTAGGTTTTTAAATGTCCTGTGATTTGATAAAACATAGCATCTGCATGATCATATGAATGTAAGAGTAGAGCCCTTTATTTATGACTTTTATATGAATAAAAGATCTGAGAACTGATGATACACCCTTTATTTTGGAGCCTGTGCATGTATTGATATGCAGTCATTAACTGCTATATTACATTTCATCTTGGGTAAATAGAAGCACATATCCAAAGCGTTATAATTTTCTTTTGGTTTGGTTTCTTTGTTTAATGGCATATCAACCTTTGTTGCTTATTTAATGCCAAAGCCATCCTACTAGAAGAACAGTAGTGGTACTATTTAACCCATAGCTTGGAGAATAATGGGGTTCATACCTTTCCCAAGGGTATTTGCCCGGAAGTGAATGTAATAGCGCGACCGAAGTATGAACTTGCTTCATACGATTCCATAGTCCATTGCTTTAACCATTACACCATGAAGACACCTCCTAATTTTCTTTTCTACCTTTCTTTGGTTAATGGCATATCAACCTTCATGAGTAATTTAATGTCAAAGCCATCCTTTTAAAGAACAGCAGTGATACTATTTAACCCATAAGTGGAGGGATAAGGGGGTTTCAATAACTTTCCCAATGTGTTAGTTTGAATATGAATGTAATAGCACAACTGGAATTCAAAGTCACTTACTCTGAGGCTGCAGTCCAATATTTAACCAATTATGCTATGGGGATCCCTCACCCTAATTTTATTTTCTTTCAGTTTGTGTATCAGAATAAGGTGCTTTACATGGTGTAATAGTTTGCCAGCTAGACTAGCAGACCCATGTTAGTAAGTTCAATTTTCACTGAGTAATCAATGCTTCTCAGTCTCAAGTCTAACCATGTTAAACTTAGGAAATGACTACCATGGTAAGTAAATAATAATATATATACAGGGTGTCTCAAAATAGATGCAACCCATTAATATGATGATGATTTATGACTGAGACTAGTGCAATGGCGTCATTTGGAATATGTCCTGTAAAAAAATATATCCTTTGAGCTCGAGACATCAAATCATTATTTTTTTAATTGTTATATCAGCTTCCAGAACATGCAATCTTTTTTTTTGAGTTTCTTGTCTTATTATAGATAATTATCATATTAATGGGTTGCATCTATTTTGAAACAGTTTTGAATGATTTTGTCACCAAATAAGTAGTGAGCCAAAATATATTTTCCTCTTTTGTCAAAGGCATTATGATCAAAGATTAATAGTTGTAAAAGCATACTATTTTCAAATCTGAAACAAAAAATAACACAACATTATTTTTAGTAGAGTTATTAGCAGTCACATGGGTCCCTTTATATATATATATATATATATATATATATATATATATATATATATATATATATATATTAGGTTTTTCTGTCATACCATAAAATATGAAAATGTAGGAAAACTGAGTGATACATCAATTCTGAATTTTTAGTGAACTGAATTTCAGTTAGCATATAAAATAATTTTGTAGCCCTTTTGTTCATTGTGACCAAAAATTTTAAATTGATGCAATTTTCAAACTGACAAAGACCTGTTAGAAAAATAGATCTTATTCAAGCTATACATAACAGCTGACTGAAATTTTCAAGAGTTGTTTGATGCTTGGCCATTGGTAAATGTATACAACATAATTTTATCTTGACTTATATAAAATTATACTAGTTAATTAATGACCACACATGATGTGTGTATATTTTTCATGTAAGTAATATTTCTTCATAGTTTGATAATTGGGAAGATATCTGAACATAGCTTAGAAATTAGAACCAAGACTTAAAATCAGTTGTTTGAAACCAATGTTTAAGAGGAAGATAGCTTTTGCAAATAAACCTGGAGAAAGTAGGAAGAAAAAATTGTCCATCATATCAGAATATAGCCTAAGATTGGGGAAAATAACCCAAATATTACAATTAAGAAACTTAGGAATAATTTGAAAGTAATTGAAAGAAATACTATCACAAAAGTCCTGCACAGCACAGGCCTATAAGCTTATTGACCTCATAAGACCCCTTTTCTGAAAGCTTGTTTAGTATTTATGAATGAATATATTGATAAGCATGTGTCATTCTGAACATACTATGGGGTCAGATAAGACAAAAATAGAACTTTGGTGGCATAATGAGAAGAAATTTGCTTGGAGACATCAAGGTGAGGCTTTCAATCCAAAGAACTTTGTCTTCATAAGAAAACATGGAGGAGAGAGTTTTATGCATTGAGAGTTTGTTTTTTTTTCTACAGAAGAAACAGGAAGTTAAGTGTAAGTTAATAGTACAATGAAAAAAAAGAAGATAGTTGCAAAATATTGGATGTCAACCTGAAAGTGTCTGTTAGAAATCTAAAACTGAAGCATAGTTGGAGCTTTGTATATGATAATGAACTGAAACATACTTCTAAATTAATCCAGAAATCTTCAAGATGAGAAAATGTTTTGCTAAGGCTTTTACAGCATCCTGACCTGAATCCAATTGAAAACTTATGGAATAAAGTGAAAAAAAACTGCATAAGATAAGAAGTCCAACAAATTTGTAACAACTAAAAAGGTTATGTATTTGAAAAGTGGCAGAGGATAAGTTGCAGTGTAATGGTTACTGTAATAGAAAATGGACATGATGAACCAAGTTCAAACCATGAGGCTGTTTACTTTTCATATAGTGCTAATACTCTTTGGAAAGGTATGAATCCAATTATTCTCCCTCCAGCTATAGATAAAGAGTAGGACAGACTGAGCTCTTTAACCTTGGTATGGCAACTGGTCTAAGAGAATACAAACCTGTTGGACTTTGCTTAAAAATTGACCTTATGTCACATCCTGCTTCTACATTGGAGTTAGATAAATGTATATATGAAAAGTGGCAATCATCCCTACAGGTGCGTGTTCTAATCTAGTACCAGGTGATCAAAAACAAAAAAGAAAACTACAAAAACTTATATTGTATAGAACAAAAAAAAAATACTGAACCCTCTTTTATTATTGCAATAAATTATTATGAAATGGCTTTGACACATATAAGAAATGTTTATTTTCCTTAGTTATTACTGCTAAAGTTTTCTTAGTTGTAGCAAATGTAGTAATATTTTTAAGAAGAAAATTCTCAGAAATTCCAAAATATAAGATATTTCTGAGAATTTTCTTCTTAAAAAATTGTGACTTTTCATTTTTAATTTAATACTAAAATTTGGTTGATTTGTAAATGTTTCATTGCAAGCAGAATTATTTTCAGTGTTTCATTGTATTTTTTATTAGATTATTTTCATTTGTTTATAATAATTTGTTTGCACACTATTATATGGTTTCAAGTATTCCTATCTAATGATAATAACTTGTGCATAATTATATGGTTTAAAGTAATTATTTAAATTTAATAATCAACATTTGTTTGTGCAGTTATATGGTTTCAAGTAACTAATAATAATAATCCTTAGTAAACTATTATTGTTTCAAGCAAGTATATTTAATACAAATAATTTGCTTACAGTTATATGGTATAAAGTATTCCTATCTAATACAAATAATCTTCAAACAGATCTACTCATAGATGAGACCTGAGGGTAATGGTAATGAAGGAGTATTCCATACTTCCCCGAGCTCCAGAACTGGAGTCTCCCTACCAGATAAAGTTTAGTGTCATACTTAGGACAATTCTTTTTTTCTTTGGCAGGGTCAGGTCTTACTCCACTGCAGAGGAGTCTTCATATTCAGAGTACTAATGACATTAAAGAATACTTGGTCTAATGAGTAGAGTGTTTGCCAATGGTCTGTGGGACCGGGTTTTAATCCCAGGTCGAGTCATACTAAAGAGTCAAAAAATGGTACTTGATGCCGCCTTGCTTAGCCCCCAGCATTATAAGGTGTGCATCAAGGGTAAATTGGAGCAATCCAGGGAAAGGAGTACCGCCCTCCCCTACACCTTGGTGTAGTAGCTATTGAAAAAGGGAGCCTTCAGGTCACCTCCGACTAAGGTCACCAACTTTACATACTGTATATAAGGCACATATATATATATATATATATATATATATATATATATATATATATATATGCCATTATAATTTCATGTACATATATATAAAACACATATATTAATGTTTGTTTATTTTGCTCTGGCCGACTTTTACCAGCAACGTATTATATATCTTTTACCTTAAAACACTTTGAGCTTACTTCTTGGATATTATTTTCTGCTAAATATATATCCCTTATTACAGATTCTTACCATATATTGCATTATACATATTACCTATTATAATAACCCTTATCTATTATTGTTTGGTTTATACTTAGTATCCTTTACCATTGACATGGTATCTAATACCTTTTACACATCACCCTTTACCTTTTTTATTTATCCATTCATAGTAAATTAAGGGAAGAAAGTTACAAAATACCCGCTGGCAGAATAGCAATTATGCTATTTCACCCTAGCCTGTGCAGACAGAGAAGACAATTTTACACACTGTTTATTTGGGGAATCTGGTGTGAATTTGGAGATTTGAGGGTTTTTTTAAACCTCCTCTCTAAGTTTTATTTATTAATATTACAATGCCTAATATTACCCTACTTGTTAAATTTTACTTATTTTAATCAATTCTGGTCATTGCTTTTAAAGAAGTGCCCGATGAAAGGGTCCCTTAAGTGTTTTATCATTTTAAATGATTTAATAAAATGATTCCCCTGATTCAATTAATTATACAATTCTACAGTACCAAAAATTTGTTTATATATATATATATATATATATATATACACAGTAGTGGCCATAAGTTAAGAAATGGAACAACAACAAATGTTTAAATGATTTTTACTTGAAAAAATTTGCATGTACATTTATGAAATTTTCACAAAATATACTTGGAACATATATGCATTTATATCATACAAAATTTTCTAAATTTTCTTTTACAGTAAATTAATAGTCAACTGAAAAAACAAAAATATACATAGTCAAAAGTTAAGGAATGTACCATAAAACCTTGTTAGATCAATATATAAATTAAAGAAAAATTCAATATTTAGTGAATTTTCCTTTGCACTGGATTACTTCATTCCATCTTCAACCACATGAGCCAATTAACTTCTTACAAAGGGTGGTAGTGATACTTTCCAATTCTTCTTTCAGAAAACCCTACAAATCATCAATATTTTGAGGATTTCTGTTCTGAGCTTTCTCTCCAATGATTTTCCATACATTTTCTCAAGGATTCATATCTGGGCTTTATGGTGGCCACTTCATAACAGCTATTCCTTCCTCTTCAAGAAAATTTAACACAGTTTGAGCTTTGTGGCAAGGCACTTTGTCTTGCATAAATATTGGAGTTTCAACTGTCCCTTTGCATATATGAGGAAGAGCATGCTGGTGAAGAAGTTCTTTATAAACACTGGCATTAATATTACTGTAAAAATGAACAATGGGTCCTACTCTCGCTGAAGAAATCATCCCCTACACCATTACACTCTCCCTTCCAAATTTCATAGTATTCTTAATGCATTGAGGAGATAGGTTTTTCCTATTTTTATGTCTTACAAACATCTTACCACCAGATCCAAACAAGTTGAATTTAGATTCATCACTAAAGTGAGCCATATTTCATTATTCCTCTGTCCACATGATATGCTCTGTGGTGAAGTCAAGATGAGCCTTTTGATTTTTCTTTGAAATCAAGGGTTTGTAACACGGAATCTAAGCTACTAATTTTTCCTTATTTAACCTATGAGAAACAGCTTTTCTAGAGATTGACTTTCCAGTTTGTTCACAAAATGCATGAGAAATAGATGTTGCTGTATTGAAATGGTCTTTTAAAGACATTTTAACTATTATCTGATCTTCCCATTGTCATAGGAGGCCTGCCAGTTCTTGATTTTGGTTCAAGTGTCTTGTCAGCCTTAAATCTACTGATTACATGATACTATTTACCAACCCCTCCGCTCGGGCAGGATATGACACAAAGTCAATTTTTAAGCGGAGTTTAACAGGTTTGAATTCAGAGTTTTCCTTCTCCTAGACTAGTTGCCTAACCAAGGCTGTAGAACCTAGTCTGTCCTACTATTTACCCATAGCTGGAGGGAGAATAATTGGATTCATACCTTTCCCAAGGGTATTAGTGCTATGTGAAATGCAATCAGTCTTGTCCAGGATTTGAACTCGTGTCGCCGTGTCCATTTCTTACGACGATAACGACTACACCACGGGCACCGCCTACTGATTACATGATAAACAATGCTTTCTGACCTTCGTATGATACCAGCAATTTCAGAATACAATTTGCCTTCTTCATGATTTACTAAAATGAGTTTTTTTTTTTCGGGTTAAACAATTACGTGCTTTTGCCTTCATCTTGCTTACAAATAGTTCCAACGATTTATGACAAAATTAGCAATCAAGTTGTTTAAAATTTACCTAAATTACTATAATTCAACAGCGTTCCTTAACTTTTGACCATGACAAAATGTATATTTTTGTTTTTTGTTCACTATTAATTTACTGTAAAAGAAAATTTAGAAAACTGTATATGTAATAAATACATATATGTTCCAAGTATATTTTGGGAAAATTTTGTAAACATACATGCAAATTTTTTGAGTAAAAATCATTTAAATATTCGTTGTTCCGTCCCTTAACTTATGGCCATTACTATTGATAGATAGATAGATACAAACACATGCAGACTTTACATAAATCAAATCTGAAAGAGAAACTATCAAATAAAGACAAGAAATTTAAACTGAATGATACATGATTAAGCTATGAGAGTCATTAAGCGATAATGTAGAATTCCTCATCTTGTCAGACAATGGACAATTTAATCAAGTACTGAACTGTATATATTCATATATAGAGTTGCAAATTCAAGAGATTCCATTACACCTGAGGAAGGTTAGAAAATCTACTGATACAAATAGGTTGAAAGCCAAAAATTAGAAAGTAAGAAATATAGAAGGAAGGTGAAAAATTCATGAAACACTTAAACCGATTATAACTAGATACAAGAAGAAAAAACAAAAACTTGAGTCATCTGACAAAATGTGTACAAAGAAAAAAATATTCATACACACATATATGTTTGGACTTTTACACATATAAACATATACAAGTATTGGCTGAAACATTCATAGGCTGACCAAGATACTCTCATAGAATGTGACCAAATAAGATTTTTCTACATATTCCCCTTTGCGATCTACATACTTCTGCCCTCAGTGTTACAGTGTTTGGATCCTATTGTCAAAAAAGTCATCAACAGCAGATATATTGTCACCAAATGAACTTTTCTGCCCACTCTCATACATAACTAAAAAATGGATGGCTTACAATACTATCTCTGTGGGTTTAAGTTTTGTATGGTATATATACATATATGTAAAATAAACATCAAAAAGAGAGATGTGCATATATACTGGCAAGTTGAAGCATTGACGCTATAATAAAAACTTACCTATTTTATTCATATAAATATTTTGTGAAATATTCTAAAATAAAACAGAGCTTGAATTTTATATTTATTTTCATATGTAGACCCACAACAATCAAACAGTTTCAATGCTACTGTATCTCTTTTAGAAGTCTGGTATATACATATATATATATATATATATATATGAGAGAGAGAGGAAAATAAAGAGATGTACATATATAACAATAAAATGGATTTATATAAATAGATGTGTAAGAATATGCATACATACATATATATGGCTCAGTATATCACAAGGCCAAATGCAGTGGTCACTCAGTGAAGATAAAACTCTAGCAAATTTTATATTCATATGCAGTGAGATGATCTTGCTAACCATTTTTCTAATGCGAGATATAGGTTATATTAAGTAAAACGCATATTGATTATAGGTGTGTGTATAACAATCAGAAAAATAAATACACTAGTAAATGTAAAAGGAGATTATACATACATACATACATACATACATATATATATATATATACAGGAATAAAAAGAAAGAAAGAAAAACTTCTTTCAGAGAATTTTTTCTGATGTAGTCAGCTGACATTTCAGAAATATAACTATCTGAGTTTTGGAATAAAAGGTTGATGCACTTATGTCTTCTATAACTAATATCCAACATTTACGCATTGTGTATTTGTGAAGGTATATATATATATATATATATATATATATATTTATTTATTTA
>OY757916.1:35280487-35422987 GCA_963585895.1 Sepioteuthis lessoniana | reverse complement strand
ACTTAAAAATTGACCTTGTGTCATATCCTGCCTGAGCGGAGGGGTTGGTAAATAGGATTAGCTGTTTATATAATCTTTGATATCACAGGTAGGATTTGTTGAACAAATCCATGAAAACATTCAATCACACCAATAATGACATATGTAGGAATATAGTAAGCCTTGGCAGAAGAGAAACAAATATATGGTTTGGTGTCTGTTTAATGGTATATCAACCTTCATGGGTTATTTAATGACAAAGCCATCCTTGTAGATGAATAGCTGTGATACTTTGTTTGGTCGGTTGGGTTTTATGGTATATCAACCTTTGTAGGTTATTTAATGCCAAATCCATTTTTATATGAATAAACAGTTCTATTTCAAATAATTCAGTTTAGCATCAGTACACATTTTAATTGTCAAAAAGATTTCTATTTCAAGCTATTCATTTTAGTCAAACAGTTCTAATTCAGCTAATTCAGTTTAGCTTAAGTATACTTTCAATATCAAAATTGTTCTATTTCAAACAATTCAGTTTAGCCTAAGCACACAGTTTAGTTCTATTTGACCCATAGATAGGATCCTATCAGGTGCTTCCACTCCAGGCCAGAGTGGGCCTGGGAGCGATGACAGTGAAGGGCTACTCTGCATTCCCAGAAGCTCCAACATTACTGGAACCTCACCATCAGATTGTTGTCATCAGTGTCATATCCAGAACACTCATTGCTGGGTGTCTTACCCATCTGCAGAGATGCATTCGGTGTATTCTACAGCCCCAGCCAACTGGGTAAAGCTGTGATACTATCAAACTCACTGCTGGGGGAATAAGAGGGTTCATACCTTTCCAAAGTGTATTAGTCCAAAAGTGAACATAACAGATCGACTGGAGTTTGAACTCTCTTACTCCAAGCATTTTAGCCATTCTACCATTGGGGACTCCTCGCATAAATAAATGTATCTTAGTCCTAACAACACTTGAACTTACACCACCACTTTTGTTACTAGTGCTATTGCTCTAAATAAGTTTTTTTTTAAATTAGATAGCAAGATACTTTCCAAACATATGTACTTATCTACCTATATAAGATATGTATAAACATGTGCATAAGAGTATCTGCTTTCAATTATGAACAAGTTACTCTTGTGAACTATATAATAGTGTAATGGGTTTTAATGCTCATTGCATTGCCAAATACTAACACATCCACCATCCAGAGTGCTGAGAGTGGTGGGGTCACATTTCATCCCCTTATCTTAGTCTGGGCACAAAACCCCAAGTATTGAGCACCCAGAGAAAATCAAGCTCTTATTTAGTAATAAACTTGTTAACCATTTCACCATAGCTTTCACCCTTAAAAAGAAAAAAAAAACACAGAGCACAGCTTAGATTTATTGCAAGGTAAGAAGTGAAAATCAAAATCACGAGTCATGGTCAGCTAATCTAGTTTGTTAATTATTATACTACATATAAATGTAATTTGAAAGGATTTTAGTCAATTGATGGTCTTGTGGTCTCAACATGTCAAAGTAAGTGATACCACCATCTTGAATGCATAGACTAGCAGAAGTATTGATCTACATAAATAGTCCCATTATTTGGAATGAGAATGATGCAAGTTAATGATCTATATATTACTCAAATTCTCATATATGTTTTATTTACTAGGATGAATCCAAAGTCTTGCAATATTTTGCTAACTTATTTGCTTTATTCTTTAAGTTACAACAAAAGCAGCCTGGCATTTAAAATAGAGGCCATCATTTTGCACCATCTAAAGCCATCTTTCTGCAAGTTATTTGATCCCAAGCTGATCCCAATTCTTGTTCTTTGGGGAGAAAAACTTCTTCATTGAAGTTTCTACCTCTTCTTGAATGTTAAAGCATTGCAAGTGCAGGAAGTAAGCTATGTGTTGGAACAAGCAATAATTCAAGGGACCTAGGTCCAGACAATATCCCTCAAGTACCAGAAGTTTATTCTAGAAACTAGAACATATCTAAAGTAAAAGTAAAGTTGGCGACTTTAGTCGAGAGTAACCCGAAGGCTCCCTTTTCGATTGCTACTACACCAAGGTGTAGGGGAGGGCGCTACTCCTTTCCCTGGATTGCTCCACTTTACCCTTGATCCATACCTTATAGTGTTGAGAGTTAAGCAAGGCGGCATCAAGTACCATTTTTTGAGTCTTTGGTATGACTCGACCAAGGATTGAACCCCGATCTCCCGGACCATTGGCAAACACTCTACTGATTAGGCCATGTAAAACTTGACTCACTCTCTTATGTAACAGTAACCCAGCAAAAATGGCACATCATTGAGAGGTTTTTATTAAAACAAAATACTTAACACGCTCTAACTCAAAGAATAAAGCAATTTCAGGTCCAATTTGAAAGTAAAGGATAATTCTAGATTTGTACTGAACATTATTTTTTAATCATCCAAATTCTTGATATAACAGAGATAACTATGAAATGCTAATTAGAATCTTTCATTCCTTCCTGAACAGAAGTATCAATATCATCATGGACAAGTGTTACTAATGAAATGTTAATAAGAATCTTTCACTCCTTCCTGAACAAAAGTATCAATATCATCATGGACAAGTGTTACTAATGAAATGTTAATAAGAATCTTTCACTCCTTCCTAAATAGAAGTATTAATATCATTATGGACAAGTGTTATTAATGAAATGTTAATAAGAATCTTTCACTCCTTCCTAAATAGAAGTATTAATATCATCATGGACAAGTGTTACTAATGAAATGTTAATAAGAATCTTTCACTCCTTCTTAAATAGAAGTATTAATATAATCATGGACAAGTGTTACTAATGAAATGTTAATAAGAATCTTTCACTCCTTCCTAAATAGAAGTATTAATATCATCATGGACAAGTGTTACTAATGAAATGTTAATAAGAATCTTTCACTCCTTCCTAAATAGAAGTATTAATATCATCATGGACAAGTGTTACTAATGAAATGTTAATAAGAATCTTTCACTCCTTCCTAGATAGAAGTATCAATATCATCATGGACAAGTGTTAACAATGAAATGTTAATAAGAATCTTTCACTCCTTCCTAAATAGAAGTATTAATATCATTATGGACAAGTGTTATTAATGAAATGTTAATAAGAATCTTTCACTCCTTCTTAAATAGAAGTATTAATATAATCATGGACAAGTGTTACTAATGAAATGTTAATAAGAATCTTTCACTCCTTCCTAAATAGAAGTATTAATATCATCATGGACAAGTGTTACTAATGAAATGTTAATAAGAATCTTTCACTCCTTCCTAAATAGAAGTATTAATATCATCATGGACAAGTGTTACTAATGAAATGTTAATTAGAATCTTTCACTCCTTCCTAGATAGAAGTATCAATATCATCATGGACAAGTGTTAACAATGAAATGTTAATAAGAATCTTTCACTCCTTCCTAAATAGAAGTATCAATATCATCATGGACAAGTGTTAACAATGAAATGCAAATTAGAATCTAGCCCAGTTGGCTGGGGCAGTAGAATACACTGACTGCTTCTCTGCAGAGGAGTAAGACCCCTCCAATGAGTGTCTTAGATATGACATTAAGCAATCTGATGGTGAGGCTCCAGCCTTGGAGATTTGGGGAATGTGGAGTACCTCTTCATTGCCATTACTCACGGTTCCACTTTGGCCCAGAGTGGTAGCACCTGATAAGCTCCTATCTATGGGTCAAATAGAACAAACTATGAGCAAACAAATGACTGATGCTAAATTATGACTTTAATATAGCATTTCTTGAAACCATTTAACTGTGTGCAAAAAAGAGCTGTGGCTCATTTAAGAATATTATCAACAAAATATGTTTAAAAATCATATATATATTTAATATAGATGTATAAACAGGGTTTAGCATTAAATAACCTACAATGGTTGATATGCCATAAAACCCAACCAAACCAAATCATATATATTTAATATATATGTATAAACAGGGTTTAGTATTAAATAACCAACAAAGGTTGATATGTCATAAAACCAAACCAAATTAGAATCTTTTACTCCTTTCTAAATAGAAAAATCAGTGTCATTATAGATCGCTTTTGGAATGACAGCCCAACTTGTTCATAGATTATCAAACAACTTTTTCAGATTCATCTGTTGCTTAACAGTTATTTCTTTCTTAAATAGTTTTTTTTTTTAAATCTAAGACATTCTAAAAATAGAACTTTCTTTTAAATTCACTTCTTTTTTATGTATTTTATATATTTTTAAAAACTTTTTAGCAAGGAAGTAATCAGTTGCTAATGAAATAAAAAAAATATTGAAAGAAAAAGTTTTTTTCAAAAAGGAAGGAACATTAGAAAAAGTGAAAGAGTAAAAAAAAATTCTTTTTTTTAAAAATGATTTGATTGAGTGTTTTACGATTAAAATTGCTCTCTGGGTTCTTTTTTTCATTTTGCTTTTTCCCCCTCAATTTCTTTCTTCTTTCTAATCAATATTTGTTTTCCTTCTCCCTACTTTTTGAGCACTTTCTTTATCTGGGGTAAATCCCCGCCAAAGAAAGAGTGGTGTTCTGAGTATGAGACTAAACTGTATCTGATGGTGAGGCTCCAGTAGAGTGTAGAGAACAACATCATTGCCATTACTCCCATGTCCATTTGGATAATTTTTAAAAAGCTCTCACACAGTAATGGGATCCTTTCTTTCAATTTGTACTTCTCCACATCTTCTCTCTCAGTTATCATGTTTCTCTCTTTCCCTCAATTTCTCCTTTACTCCTCACTTGCTAGATCTTTTCAGTTCTTTCTCAATTTCCACTTCTCTCAACTTTCTCACTCAGTTTATTTTGTTTATCTTTTTCCCCCTCTGAATAATCTTTTATCTCCTCTCTGCAAGATTGATAGTTTGCTTTCTTTCAATTTCTACCATTTTCTACTTTTTCTTTCACTTTCTTCCTTTCTACTTTTTCTTTCACTTTCTCCCTTTCTACTTTTTCTCTCACTTTCTCCCTTTCTACTTTTTCCTTTTTCTTTTACATCTTCACTTGCTAGATCTCTTTTTCTCTTTCTTCACTAATTTCTACTTCTTTTTTTTTCAAATTATTTGAGGAGACAAACAAACACTTCCCAATTATTAATGTAGATTACTATCCAGGATATACACTTGAGGATGATTAGAGGGTCTGGTGGCTGAAATGCAATGAAGGAACAACCATTCCTGGGTCTTTCTTTTCTCATGTATGGCATACTCTTTGAAAAACTTGCAGCTTTTGTCAAGTGAATATCTGGAGAAGTCTCTTTTGAATTAAAGGTAGAGATTTTTAACTGTTAATTTTCATGTGGTCAAACAACTTTGAACAAGTTATTTAAATTACTTTCCTTGCCATAACCAAACTTCCATAGATTGATGATTTTATGACTGATTGATTGATTTTAATGGCATCTCAACATGTCTAGGGATGTTTTATACTAGGTATCATGTATGTTCATATTTCCATTTTTTTAATGTAGTTATTTCTTAAGAAATCCCATGTCGAGTCATACCAAAGACTCAAAAAATGGTACTTGATGCCTCCTTGCTTAACACTCAGCATTATAAGGTGCGGATCAAGGGTAAAGTAGAGCCATCCAGGAAAGGAGTAGCGCCCTCCCCTACATCTTGCTGTAGTAGCTATCGAAAAGGGAGCCTTCGGGTTACCCTCGACTATGGTCGCCAACTTTACTTTTACTTTTATTTCTTAAGAGTGTTTTTTTGCACACATTATCCTTTCTAATATGAATAATTATTAAACAGATCTATTTAACACAGAGATGGTAACTTAACAAATACTACCATTCCTGATCAGAGTGGAGCCTTACAATCAGATACAGTTCAGAGTCATACCCAGGACACCCCCTTTTTTAGTCAGGGTGTTACTCCAGATTGAGAAAGAGCTCAAGAGTGGAGCCTCACCATCAGATACAGTTTAGAGTCATACCCAGGACACCCCCCTTTTTTAGTCAGGGAGTTTCTCCAGATTGAGAAAGAGCTCAAGAAGTGGGGGGAAGGAAAAGAAATATTGATTTAAAAGGAGAAAGAAAATATCCAGGACGCTCCTTGTATTTTTGGGAGGGGCTTGCTTCTCAGCAAGTTAGAGTTATTCTTGTTAGAGTAATTCTAAGACCCACCTACAGGGCTTTCTGTAAATTGAGTGCCTTATGATACCTCAGAATTTTGAAGATCTAGTTCTTTGGACAACCCACCCACCAAAAAATAAAATGAAATAATAGGAATTGTGTACAGAGCTTAGTACCAGCTTTAATACATTGGAAATGATTTTGTCAACATTGGAATAACCTAAAGTTTATGCATTTACCCAACCCCTCCTCACAAGGTCAATTTTTAAGTAGACCTTAAAAGATTTATCTTCAGTGATTTCCTTCTTCTAGACTGGTTGCCATACCAAGGGTAAAGATCCTAACCTGCCTTACTATTACCCATCGCTGGAGAGAATAGTTGGATTCATACCTTTCCCAAAGGTATTAGCATTATGTGAAATGTGAATAGCCTTGTCCAGAATTTGAACTCAGTTTGCTGTGTACATAACTGGATTATTTATATATGGATTAGTATTTTTTTATTTTATATTTTTTAAGTTGTTGTTTTTAGATTCAAGAGTGTAGAATCAGTCACTTTGACATGTTGAGAACACAAGAGCATCAGTCAACTAAAATCCTCTGAAATTGCCTTGCTTAGAGCATCTCTTAGTGTAATATCTATCACCATAGGAAATGAAAATGACAAGCTGAGTTCAAATCCTGGATGCAGCTATTTGAGTTTCCCTTTGGTTTAATACTCTTGGGAACCCATCTGTACTTTTCCCCTCCCCCAGCTGTGGGTTAATAGTAGGTCAGATAAGTTTTTAGCCTTGATCCAGCAACCAGTCAAGAAGAAGGAAAAATTCTGAATTTGAACCAGCTAAAAAATTGACCAAGTATCCCACCCTAGAGGGGTTAGGTATATATATATATATATATATGTATATATATACACACACACACACACACACACACACACACACACATATATATATATATATATATATATATATATATATATATATATATATATATACACACACACACACACACATATATATATATATATGAATGCCTACAGAGTCAGAAAAATTATATCTAGATTTCTTCTAACAGGATCATCAGGACGATTCTGACAAAAGAAGGTTTGGACCAAAACTATGTTTTATTGATTAAAAGACTGCTGGAAAGAATAAGATTAGCATAAAAAATAAATGAATAAATAAATAAATAGATAGAATGAAAAAAAAGAGGGAAGGAATTCTTTAGATTATTATAGAAAAACTTTCCTTCGTCAAATAGCTTATACAAAATATTTCATAGGAACACAATTAAAATAAATTACAGTACAATGCCTCATGTGGCAAGTTTAATCAATAAAAGTAGCATTAAAAAATTTAGGAATAATCAACATATTAAACCCTTAAAATGCAATTGTACTAATAAAACTAATTGTTCCCTCAAGGGGAAGTGTCAATTTGAGTGTATAGTGTATAAGGTAGAGGTGCATAGTTGTGGATCTAATCATGGTAACATTAGTAGAAATATTAAAAAAGTATACATAGGTTCCACTCAGGGACCTTTCAAAAAAGATATTATAATAATAGAAGTATCTTTGCATGTGAAATATATAGACAGACATAGTTTATTTAACATAGTTTATTTAACTATGTGAGGGAAATTAAGAAGAATCTAGGTACAGATTCTATATTAAAATGGGAAATAGTAAAAAAAATGCTGTAAATATAAAGTGGGGGATAAACATTGTAATTTATGTATGACGGAGAAATTTGCCATTGCTTCCTATAATAATCGCAATTAATTACCTAATCAAAGGTCAGAAATACTTAATGTTTGTAGACATAAAAAAATGTTGGCTACTTGGTAGATAAGTAACAAATTAATTTTATCCTATTTATTTATTTATTAAATTTTTTTCTTATTTATTGACTTATTTATTCATTTTTTGCTATGCTAATTTTATTCTTTCAAGCGGTCTTTTAATCAATAAAATGGAGTTTTGGTCTAACCCTTTTTGGTCAGAATTATCCTGATGATCTGGTTAGGTGAAATCTCAGTAGATTTTTTCTGACTGTCGGCATCCATATTTCCCTCTACTTAGTGTATTGAGCACTCTTACATTTAGCTTAAGGAATTCTGTCAGTGTTTTTTCTTTCGACAAGGCATGCATTTTGGTTGATTATTTTCTAACTCTGCAGGCATTCATATTTCGTTCTACATAGCGTATTGAGCACTTATGTTTAGCTTAAGAAATTCTGTTAGTGTTTTTTCTTTCGACAAGGCATGCATTATTGGTTGATTATTTTCTGAGTCTGTAGGCATTCCTATTTCACTCTACATAGCGTATTGAGCACTCTTATGTTTAGCTTAAGGAATTCTGTAGGTGTTTTTTCTTTCGACTAGACATGCATTATTGGTTGATTATTTTCTGACTCTGCAGGCATTCATATTTCATTCTACATAGCGTATTGAGCACTCTTATGTTTAGCTTAAGGAATTCTGTCTGTGTTTTTTCTTTCGACAAGGCATGCATTATTGTTTGATATTTTCTGACTCTGCAGGCATTCATATTTCATTCTACATAGCATATTGAGCACTCTTATGTTTAGCTTAAAGAATTCTGTAGGTGTTTTTTCTTTCGACGTGACACGCATTATTGGTTGATTATTTTGAAGTAGTTTGTATGCTTTTAGTCTTTTCTTTTTTGATGGAATTTTTTTTCCAGATACCAGTTTGTGTAATATTTTTTATTTGCAAACTGTATCATCTGGGTTTTTTTTCACACCATCAGAATTATAGAATAGTTATCAAAATAATTTAAGCATACATTTTCTTAATATGAACCAAGATGACCTCAGTTCAAATTATGGATGAGACTGTTTGAATTTCACGTAGTGTTATACTCATAGGAAAGATATGAATCCAACTATTTTCCCTCCATTTATAAGTAAATAGTAAAGTAAACTGGGCTCTTTAACCTTTGTATGGCAACTGGTCTAGAGAAAGAAAATTTTGAATTCAAACCTGTTAAACTCCGTCAAAAATTGACCTTGTAGAGGGGTTGGGTAAATAAATATTCTTTGAGCCACTGAAGGCAAGTCCATCAACCTGCTGATGGGTGGTTGGGTTTTATGGCATATCAACCTTTATAGGTTATTTAATGCCAAATCCATTTTTATACAAATAATCAGTTCTATTTCAAACAATTCAGTTTAGCATAAGTACACAGTTTAATTGTCAAAAACATTTCTATTTCAAACTATTCAGTTTATTCAAACAGTTATAATTCACCGAATTCAGTTTAGTATTAGCACATATTTTGTTTACACTCAGTTAAATGTCAAAACAGTCCTATATATAACAATTCAGTTTAGTGTAAGTACAGTTTCAATGTCAAAAACAGTTCCATTTCAAACAATTTGGTTTAGCATAAGCACACAGTTTACATCTAAGTACAGTTTAATTGTCAAAAAGATTTCTATTTCAAGCTATTCAGTTTTGTCAAACAATTCTAATTCAAACAATTCAGTTTAGCATAAGTATGCAGTTAGTTCTATTTAACCCATACATAGGGCCCTATCAGGTGCTACCATTCTGAGTCAGAGTGGACCCAGAAGCAATGGCAATGAAGGAGTGGTCCACATTCCCCAAAGCTCCAGCATCACTGGAGCCTCACCATCAGATCGTTTAGTGTCATATCCAGGACACTCATTGGGCGTAGGTTTACCCCTCTGCAGAGGTGTAGTCGGTGTATTCTACAGCCCCAGCCAACTGGGCAAAGGACATGCTGAACTATGACAAGGTTAAAGATGATAATTTACAGCATCATCACTGCTGATGATATGTGGTGTCACTGCTAAAAGCAGAAATCAAAATGACAGTTTCAGAAATGGTATAGATCTTTATGAGGTTAGCATACAGGATCTTGTTCATCGCAAGTGAAAATACCTCACCAATGTTAGTGACAATGCCTGATAATTTTGAAAGGTTGAAATTTAAATGGAAGGATTAGAAGTAATCCTTTGACTTCAAAAATTAATTCCAAAAATAAATGATTTCATAATCATTAATCAATTATTGACCCATACATATATATATACAGAAACTGGCGATGAGTCTATCTTTCTTAAATAATACGTTGAAGTAAAATAATGCTGTCTCTTCACTTCTATCAAGATTTTGCATCTATCTGTACACAGCAGTTACTAGATAGTGATCTATTCTATCTATATTCAACAGATTGAAATTGATCTTAGTAAATTGTTATCTATACCCACAAGGCACTGGGTCAATTTAATCTAGATAGAATAGATTCTTGGTGATTCTGAAGACTGAAAGCAACTTTAATATACAATTGACCACTTCCATAATATGTATCTGAATATAGACATACAAAAAAGTCAACAAATAGAAATTTAGAAAAGAAAAAACTACATTTACAAAAGAAATGTCAGTTAAAACTATTTGATTAATTATAATTAATTATAATTAATTATTTGGACAATCATCTTTAACTTTTTTTCAGGTATATGATGCATTGAGTAATTAATTTTTTTCCTTCTATTTCCCCAACAATAATTTATCTGCAAAAATTAAAGAGGATATTTCAAAGAAGGTTTAAAATCAAATATGAGGTGGGATTAAAAAGTGAAATCTAAAATGTTCTTAGATTTAAGAATTCAAATGAAGGCATACACACGGCTGAGCTACTTATATAATAAAGTGATGATGTTCTAGACTTCATCTCTGTCTGTCAGTGCCAACAGGAAAAGTTAGTTTTAAATGTTTTTGACAAAACAGAAGTTTATGCAAGTGCAGCACCCTCCATACTCTCCAGATCTTCATATGGCTTTTTTTTTTGTTTCCTAAACTAAAAATTCTTCACCAGAGTAAGATTCAAGGATATGGAAATAAACACATCTTCATGCCATATAAAAGGATATTTCAGAGGTGCTTTGACCTATAAAAAATTTACTGGAATAAGTTTGTTGAATGCTCAAGGGACTATTTGAAATAAAATTAACATTTAATCCATTGTTCATTTGTGTCTTGGTGAATACAGTTTGAGTCTCAATTTTTTAGGGCACCTCATATAGAGAATAGCCAAATATTACAAAGGTTACTCAAAAGTAAATATTTACTCAACCCCTCCACCATAACCAAGATGCAACTCAAGGTGAATTTTTGGCAGAGTTCAACTAGTTTGAATTCAAAGTTTTCTTTCTCCTAGTTTGGTCAAAGAACCTAGCCTGCCCTACTATTTACTCATAGTTTTAGGGGAGAATAGTCAGACTCATATCTTTTCGAAGGGTATAAGTCCTACATGAAATGCAAACAGCTTCATTCAGGATTTGAACTCAGGTTGCTGGGTCCATTTCAAATGACAATAACTATCAAATCACTAAAGTATTGTTTCCTATTTTATTAGGCTGACCGATGATATCAGAAACAGATGCTGGTGGTATGGCAAGTAAAGTTGAATCTTCCCATCAATAACTTATTTTTCCTTGTTACCAATAGCAACATGACAGAAGTCTGGTAAAATGATATGAAAATTCATATGAAGCAGAAGCATCTCATTCAATTCTTCTTGACATTCATTGCCACTTGCTTAGTGTTTATAGAGACCAAACAGTGGATGTGAAAACCGATAATGAGTAATGTATTTCAGCAGTGGAGACAGCAATGGGAGTGACAAGTCACATTACAGGCAGTCTGGCACAGATGTCTACTCTCAAAATGAAGAGCAAATCAGTGGATTATGACCAGGAAACTGTGCACAGAGCTTAATGTCAGCTTCAATGTATCGGAAATGATTTTGGCAACATTGGAATATTGCAAAGTTTGTGCCAGGTGGGTTCCATACATGATTACACAAGAATAGAAACAGAAAGGCCACTGAAGGTAAGTCTGTCAGGACCTACTGAACCATGACAAGACTGAAGGTGACAATTTCTTGGACTGCATCATTGCAACTGATGAGATGTGAAGTCATTGTTACAAGATGAAATCAGAATGAATGTCTGGAGGGGTAAAGATTTTTGAGCTTGGCAAGCAGATTTTTGTTCATTGTTGATGAAAATATATAACCAATGGTAATGACTATGTGGGATCTTGTTCATCAGTGGTAAAAATGCATTAGTAATGACTGTGTCTTGTTCACATTGGTGGTAAAAATGCATAACCAATATTGATTATATGGAAAAATAGTGGTTTAAGCAGAAAACAGTTATTTTTCCTTCTGTATCTGTTGTAGTTTCCATGTAGATAAATAGGAAGCATCACTTTATATGAATAAATAAATGCATCTGATGCAGGTGCATAGTTCTACTGCCTTTGGTGATTCATAGTCACATGATGCTGATCTGTGAATTCTACACATTCAAACAAGTACCAACAGACTGCGCATTTGAATACGTTAACTGCATGTGATGAATGCTCTCATTCAAAATATTCATTGATCACATAAAACACCTCGTAACCTATGATATGGTCACATCAAGACTCTTAGCAATAAACAATGAAGGTCAAAAGTACATATACGAGGGCCATAACATTAGAGATTTTGGACAATTACTAAACAGTCTTAGTCCTCATTTATGACATCTCACACTGGAACAGGAAATAGGAATAAAAACTTCAACTCTAAATCCTTGTCTGTCACCTATAATAAAATATGCTTACAAGAAAATCTGCTGCCAACATATATATATATTTATATATATATATACATATATATATATATATATAGAGAGAGAGAGAGAGAGATTGATAACAAGGTAATCTAAGTAGAAGGAGAGATTTATTGAGAAGCAAAGTTGACACAGGACAGTGAGGGATGATAGTGATGTTAAATCAAAGATGGATGTCTTAAGATACAAAAATACAAACACCAAGGGAAAATCTATATATCAAGAAAGAGTTGGCCATTTAATCAGTAAATCAGTGTTTGATTTTAAATTATGTCATTTGACTTTTCAAGAATATTGTATAGAATTTATGTTCCATTTGTTCATTGAGAAAGATTTCAAATTAAAAGGAGGGAGAAAAAGAAAAAGAAAAAGAAAGACAAAAACAAAAAGAGAAAGTGTAAAATTATGATATGCGTGGAAAATGTTAAAGATGGAATATTTTGTAGCTATTCCAAATGGATTTGCTCAAGTACAGATAATATTAACGGATTATACTCCATTATTTACTTCCATATATATATATATATATATATATGCTCACATGCACTTGAGCAAGGCTAGAGAGCACACAGGTCAAAATGTAGTGGTTTGGTTTCTTTAGTTAATGGCATATCAACCTTCTTTGTGGGTTACTTAGTGCCAAAACCATCCTTGTAGAAGTAGACTAGTGGTACTATTTAACCCATAGTTGAAGGGATAAGGGAGTTCATGCCTTTCCTGAGGCTATTAAACTGAAAGTGAATGCAATTGCATGACAGGAGTTTAAAATTGCTTACTATGATGTTGCAGTCAAGCATATTAGCTACTATACCACAGGAACTTCTTCACCAGAATCTAGTGATTAAATCGTCTATCATTACAAGACTCAGAACTAAGGCCATCAAATTTTTTGTGGTTACTAATAGGATCTTGGATCAGATTTTAGTTGTGTATTCAACTTACAAATTATCATCATTGATTTATCCATATCAAGAGGATTAAGTTTTCTTTGTTATTTTTGTGTGTTGTTGCTCATCTGTTCCTCCTATCTAATATATAGAGGGTACCACTAGTGAAATATTGTGATATGACAATCAAGTGACCACTTAATCAGAGGTGGTACTGTAAGCAATCCGACATCCATGTGCCAGACTAAGCAATGCTCAGTAAATAAAAAACAAAAAAAACAAAATGAGGACACTAGTCTGAGCAAATCAGTGTATAAACAGTTCTTATTTGTTTGGATGTTCCAGTTAAATTAGAGCGTAAAGAATTTAGCTTTGCTTCTAATTTTTCTTGGGTCATCTAATGGCCAAATCTTGTTAGATTTAAATGTTTGATTACTATTAATGGGTTTCTTTGATGTGACCAGTCTTTAAGATTGAAGAAACTTTTACATATATATATATATATATATGTATATATATATATATATATATATATATAAAATCTTAATCTCATAATCAACATAAAGACAAAATAACCAAATCAATATGTGTAATGTTGGAAATACATGACCATTAAGTTTTATGTTGATCAGAAAAGGGTAATATTAGTTTCATGTGAATCCTTAATTCTAATCTTGATATTGAGTCTATACTTGCTGGTACAGACCAGCAGTTAAAACAAATTATGAGATTTAGAGTATTTCATTTGAATTTTACAGGGTTAATTTTATGATATTTGCTTGTTTCCTGATAAAAAAAAAAAGGCTCTGTCTCAATACTATTTTTTGTTACTTTACAATAAAGTCTAATATGGCTGTATGTCTAATCTTTATAAAAAAAATAGGATTGTATCCAGTAAAATATGATAGGATTATTTTAGTGAATCAGTACTTCTACTAAAGATCAGGGTGTAGTATCTGTGCACTCTGCTTCAAATCAAAGTAATGATCACTTGCCATATGCCTAAGATTAGTGTAAAATCTATGCACTATACTCAATTCAGTTGATTGATTTTATGGCATGTCAACTCTTGTAGGGTTATTTTATGCCAAAGTCAGTCTTTATTTCTGCAAGCAATTATATGGTTTCAAGTGGCTAATGATGATAATTATTTATAAACAAGTATAGCTTCAAGCAACCCTTTTTTTATATAAACAATTTACATGTACAGTTATATGATTTCAAGTATACTAATTTGTGCTATTTTTTGAGTGCCCCACCTCATGTGCAATTGTGGTACAAGGCCTTTTTTTAAGGTGGGTCTGGGTGCAGAGTTGAAGTCCACTCATGCCTGACAGGTTCAAAAAAAGTGCCTTTGGTCCTGTCAGCCTTTCCCAAAAAGAGGCACCTCAGATGCCAGGTGATAAATCTAACCCCTCTGGGGAGGGTAAGAGACTGGGGGGATGGTCCCCTGAGGCCCAGGGGTTTACCACAAGACCCAAGAAACGCCTAACCTAACTGTGTAATAGCAAACGTAGCGAGCTGAAGTGTGCCTCAGCCCAGTAGGCCAGAAGAGCAGCAAGAAAATGAATCAAGTGAGTAGATGAAATGTAATGTCAACCACACTCAAACAATTACTGCTGTTATCTATTCAAGTATTCCTACCTGATATAGATAATTTATACACAATTATATGATTTTGAGTCACTGATAATGATTATATATTAACAAGCATAGCTTCAAAAAACTATTCTCAATACAAATAATTTACACATAATTGGATGGTTTCAAATATTTCTATCTCATACTAATAGTTTATACACAATAAACATGGGAGAGAGTCCTCATGGTGTAATGGTTAAAGTGCTGAATTGCGGAATCATTGTAAGAGAGTTCAAACTCTATTAAGTTCACTTTCGAACAAATACCCTTAGGAAAGGTATGAACCCCCTTATCCTCCCAGCTATGGATTAAATAGTACCACTCCTATTCTTCTAGAAGGATGGCTTTGGTATTAAATAACCTACAAAGGTTGATATGCCATTGAACAAACCAAACCAAACCAAACAATGGTTTGTTTGCAAATAGTTATATGATCTCAAGTATTTTTATCTAATGCTAATAATTTTGAAAAAGATTTATTTGACTCATGACTTATACATCAGACCCTAACAGGTACTGAGAGTCTGGATCAGAGTGGACCTGGGAGTAATTGCAGAACTCCAGAAGAGTAGCCATACCACAAAATACAGTTATATGACATACCCAACACAACATTTTTTTTATGAAGTTGGTGTAATCTAGGCTCTACTGACAAGGTGATACTCAACTTAGTATTTCCAAGTTAATTTCACTGTGCTGTTCATAAAGTCTACACTCAGGTATAACCATATGTTTAATTCATATTAAAAACAAGTATAGTGCCTATAAAAAAATGACAAGATTACTCACAGAAAGAGCAGAATTTCAACCCAGACTCAGAGTATATATATATATATATATATATATATATATATATATATATATATATATATATGCACTCTACCTAATGTTCAAGTGTTACTTTCCAGCCCTCTGCTAAGGATTATTGAAGTATCTGAGCACTTGGTGGGATCTTGGAGCAGATTTTTGTATATTAACTTTTGAAAATCCCAAAACTTTTTAGTAGTGGGTTCAATTTAGAAAACAAACTCTTATTTTGTGTTCATCTAGCTAAACTGAATCTTTATCTTTTCTTTTTTAACTGTATAAAGTAGACATCTCACAGAAATTTTCTAATTGAGAAACCAAAGTTATAACTTTTTTCCTATGGGTTCTTTTTTTGATCATCAGAAAATCAAGAATTAAAGAATAATGTGTTTATATTAACCTTTCAATAACATTTATTAACTTATAACTCCTCATAGAAATTTAGTTTGTTATCATGTATGAGTTAATTGTTGCTATAAAAAGTGTGATGGATGAATTTATGATCTATGTAATTCAAAACACCACTAGTAGGACAAGTTTTTAGTTAGTTGACAGAAAAAGACAGAGAGAGAGAGAGAGAGAGAGAGAGAGAGAAAGAGAGAGAGAGAGCAAAAAAAGAAAGAAATCATTCAATGTCTGACACTTTATTAGCTGACTTTTGATCTGATATAATATTTTATATATCTTTTGATCTATATAATATTTAATTTACGTTATTAATATTTCACAGTGAATTAAGTGTATTGATAAAGAAGAATCTTATTTTACAAAATAAATATTTTTTGTGCAAAACAATAATATAGTTGTTTTATAATAAAGTCAGGGACTTACTGATATAACCTACTTATATACAAAATTACTATTGGGTTGCAAATTGGACAGGAAAATGCTTTATTCTCTAAGCATTTTCATTGTATTTCTGTCATAAAAATCTTACTATGATATGATTGGGTTACAGTTACACATCTTATATGATCATCAGAACATATAATTCAATATGGCAATGTCAGTAAATTGTCTACAATCCATTTATTTTCACCATGTCAGCAGGGCTCAGAATAGGTATTTCCTGCAAAGAGGTATCCCCCCACAAAAAAAGGAGTGTCATGTGCATGACACCAAATGGCATCTGATATGAGGCTCTTGTTCTAGAGCTCTGGGGAGTGTGGAGTACCCCTTCATTGCCATTACACCCAACTCCACTCAGACAAAGAGCAGTAATACTGGTTGGGGTTCTATCTATAGGTCAAGTATGTGTGTATTTACCAACCCCTCCACACAGGCAGGATGTGACACATGGTCGATTTTTAAGTGGAATTTGACAGGTTTGGATTTAGAGATTTCCTTCCCTTAGACTAGTTGCCTAACCAGAGCTGAGAATCAAGTCTGCCCTACTATTTACCCATAGCTGGAGGGAGAATAAGAGGATTCATACCTTTCCCAAGGGTATTAGTGCTTTGTGAAATGCAATCAAACTTGTCCAGGATTTGAACTTATGTCACCGTATCCATTTTCTACGATGATAACCACTACACCATGGACAGCTCCTATAGGTCAAGTAGATCTGTTTAAAAATTATATATGTTCGATCGGACTGCATACAAAAAACCAACAAATCCTTAAACAAAACACAAAAAAAAATGTAAATGTGAACAAATAATGAAAGCAATTCCCAAACTTCTACACATAAAATCATAAAATAAGATCATCTTAAAAATTATAAAATAAGATCATGTCATCAAAATCAATCATAAATATTCATTTAACTTGGAGCTAAATTACTTTTATCAAGCAGTTTATTTTTAAAACATTAATTAATATCTCAAGTCATCTGAGGCTGTAGAATACACTGACTGCATTTCCACAGAGAGGTAAGACACCCCCCTGCCCTCCCCCGCCTTAAAAAAAAAACTGGTGTCCTGGATATGATACAAAACAATCTGATTTTGAAGTTCCGGTTCAGGAGCTTTGAGGAATGTAGAGTAACACTTCATTGCCATTACTCCCAGGTCCACTCTGAACCAGAGTGGTTGTACCTGTTAGGGTGCTATCTATGGGTCAAATATAACTGTTTAATCATTAACCATTTAACTATGTGCTAACAAATAATGAATCATTAGTATTAGATATCAATGCTTGAAACCATTTAACTGTAGCAAATAGAACTATTAATATTAGATAGCAAAACTTGAAACTGTGTACAAACAAATGAGCATGGTTCATTTACAAAATAATGTTACTTACAAACTATTCACTTGAAAATCATAAAGAAGTATAAACAGGATTTTGCATTTAATAACCCACGAAGGTTGATATAACATTAAAACAAATAACCTAACGATAGATAAATTATAGTATTTTATTTTTCAAGTTTAAACAGAAATTTTATTTTAAATAATCAGTGAAAAAACTTTCCTGCTTCATGTTAACAATGGATTTAATCAATTTCCCCATCTTTTTGTAATAGAATGTTCTGCTAAAACAGAAAAGTATTACACGTAATATATACTTACATTTATAAGATAGTGCTGACCTTGAAAATTCTATCTCAAAGGATCAATGAATTCAAGGTATTGAATATATAACATTAATGGCAATAAACTTAGATAATCAGCAACATTAAAAAAATTATATGCTAAGAGATGTAAAAGAATGAATATAATATTTATTTATGTCTGGGATAAAAAAAAAATGTAAAGAAAAAAAGAAATTAACCAGTCTATCAGGAAAAAATTCTCCTTAAATGCTGAACTTTCATATTTAACTTGACATTGTTCCAAGAAACTGCAGGCCGATTTTGTACTTATTTTCTGATTAATTTCCCTGACAGTAGAAGAGTTGGCATTCTTTGCTCCATAATGCCTGAAACTATGTACAATGAAATGAATGGTTGAAAGATCTTGAGAGTAAAATTAATGATGCAAAAATTCTGACTGACATTGTTTTAAATAACAAAAAAAAAAAAAAAAGTTTTTTTTTTTTAAATCTTTAAAATAAAAGTGGAAAAATAAAAAAGCCTTCTTGAAAAACCATCCAAATCTTAAGAGGCACAGATAGTATAACGAGTTATCACTGTTGGAAATGGAGTCACTGGATTTGTTAGGAAAATCACTAGAATATATGTTTTGAAACATCATGGTAACAACAAAAAATATTGTTCAACAATCCAAACAACTCGTGAAATGACAATGCTTCCTTATGGATTGTACTCCTGAAGAAGACTGTAGAATGGATCAGGTGAAACATTGTCGCAGCAACAAAAACAATGAGATCAATAGTTTAAAGAATTCTTGGAATGATAATGATCCCTTACTTCCTAACAGACTGTACAATTAAAGAAGGCTGTAAAATATGTTTTTCACCTGTATAATGTATACAATGTGATTTATCACATTGTTTACATTATTGTTGTGTCAATAGTAGAGCAGACAGGGCTCTTTAACCTCGGTATGACAACCAATCAAAGAGAAAGGAAACTCTGAATTCAAGTCTATAAAACTGTGCTTAAAAAATTGACCTTGTGTCACATCCTACTCATAGAGATGGATTGGTCAAAACTAATATATATTAGTGTAAATACATTGTTAATGATCTTACAGAAAAATATGTTGAAGATCTGGAAGAAAGAGATTGTCTGTAGTGAGGAATTTAGGTAAGTGTTAGAGACAGGATAGAGTTATTTTTATATATAATGATATATACAAACAATGGAACCAGATATCAAAATACTATGCAGTAAAAACAAAAAATAATTCTAACAGTTGTAAAAAATGTTTTTTAAAGAATCGTGTGAAAATAAGTAAGAGGATTAAATGCTATCAATGAGATTAAAGAGAGTACAATGATGCAGCTGATGGCAATCCTGAAAGGAGGGCTTTGCAGACTGGAAGAGACAAAGCTATAAATGTATGAAGTCCCAAGGAGAGTACTTTGCAAAGGTCTTAAACACCATTTTCCTAGGTAGGCTTTTTTTTTTTAAATACAAAACTACTAGATACAGCAAAGATATACTCCATACTGCTCTCTCACAAAGCAAATATGCAGTTACCTTTACAAAATGAACATAAAAAAAATCTTTGAAATAAATGAAAAAAATTGCTTTAATTTACAGTAAATTCCTGTCATTATAACACCCTGGGGTATTTAAATTTGCTATTGTAATGAATTTACTATCATAATAGGTATATTTTATATGAAGAGTATTAATGATTATCTTAAGCTTATTATTGATAAGAATTCTCTTTGAATTTATTTTTATATTTCTGCATTACTTTAAGCAGAATTATTCTAAGGTTTTACTGATTTTAGTTATTAAATATTTATACGCTGTTGCTACAAAATGATCTCAAATGATATATATATATATATATATATATATATATATATATATATATATATATATATATATTATTTATTAGTAACCTCTCATTCTAATAGCACTGTGTGTGTGTGTGTGTGTGTGTGTGTGTGTGTGTGTGTGTGTGTGTGTGTGTGTGTGTGTGTGTGTGTGTGTTATTTCAAGTTTATCATTGATAAGACTTATTTCTTAATTTCTTTTCAGATTTCTGTATTACTTAAGGCAACATTATTTTAAGGTTTTTACTGATTTTAGTTTTTAAAATAATGTACTGCAATCATTATATGCTATTGTTGGAAAGTAAAATCTTTAACAATAATCTTTCAAGAATACAGAAACAACATTCTTATTAGATAGTGTCATTAAAATGAGAGTTTATTCTCTGTGTGTGTGTGTGTGTGTGTGTGTGTGTGTGTGTGTGTGTGTGTGTGTGTGTGTGTGTGTAAGAGAGAGAGAGACGTACAATCTCTAAATCCATAATCTAATGATGAAAAAAAGCATTTGTCAACTGGTTGGTTTTGTGAGATGACAATCCTTGTTAGGTTATTTCATGTTGAAAACAGTCTAACAGTTTATCATTGATTCATAAAACTTTTCTCTTTTTAATTTAAAAAAAATTTCTGTATTGCTTTAAGCAGCATTATTTTAAGGGTTTACAAATTTTAGTTTTTAAAATAATGTATAAATTTACCCAACCTCTCTACCACAAGTAGAATGTGACACAAGGTCAATTTTTAAGCAGAGTTCAGCTAGTTTGAATTCAAAATTTTCCTTCTCCTAAACTGGTTGCCTTACCAAGACTAAAGAACCCAGACTATTCTACTATTTACCCATAGCATGGAGCATTAGTACAAAGTGAAATACAAACAGTCTCCTCCAGGATTTGGACTCAGGTCACTGATTCTGCTTCCTATGATAATCACAATTATGCTAAATACACCTCTAAAATAATGTTTAACTGTGTGCAAACAAATACTATTAGTGTTAGAAATACTTGAAACAGGATTCAGCATTTAGTAACCTGCAAGGGTTGATAATACCTGAATAATGTACAGAAATCTAAATGTACTGTTACTGCAAACTAATCTCTAGTCTTATGAGAATATAAACCAATAATAGTGCCAGAATGCATGTAATTAAATAACATTTCTAGAATGAGTGTCATTATGAAAGTTTATTATATTCACTCTCATTCTAAAAGGTGCAACACATTTGTATATTGAAATAAAAACAAAAAGAATCCCCCTAAAGAAACTTTATAGTTTAATATGTAGCAGTCCAAACAGCACCTTTTTTTGAAAAAGGGAGAATTAATCAAAAAGCAATTATTCCTGTGGTTCACAGAGCAGCACCAATGTTTGGACAGCCAATGCACATCGAAAATAGACTGTGCGGCCATAAACACGAATAGGTTCTATGATCAAACGACAGACAAAACTATAAAATGTTGGTGATGGAAAAATGCTTCACATCACCTCTCTTTCCCTTTTTAAAAAGGATTCCTTCCATACATGACTACCAGCCCTGCCTTTTGATAATCAATTCCCTATCATAGGCTATTGATCTAGGTTCCTGTATTTTAGCTTGGGTCAACCAACACTTGTGATGCCCTATTCTCAACATGGTTTTAATAGAGTTAACAAAGGAATTCTTGAGGCAAACTAAATGAACAGAAGTCAACTGTCTTTTCTTTATTAGTGTGTGCAATAGTCTCTAACACTCTTTTTTTTAAATTAGAGACTGTATGTATTTACCCAAATCCTTCTGCTATGGGCAGATTGTGACAAAACATTAAATTTTAAGTAGAGTAAGGGTGGTTTGATTGGTTAGTTTTATTGTGTTTTATGGCATATTAACCCTTGTGGGTTATTTAATGACAAATCCTGCTTATACATATATAATATATGAACATGATTCCCAAATAATAAAACAACTTTAGACAGGTTTACATACCATTAAAATCAATCAATCTATAGACTACTAGTTTTTGTACCTTGCATAACTCATTGTTACATTGTTCACAACAGAACACAAGTACTAACATGGCTGTCTCATGCTGTGAAGAAACAGTGATACAAAAGTCTTCTAAACAATTGTAGAAATCTTGTTATTTTCAGAGGTAGGTGGTAGATATGCATCACAGGTCTTCCGACCAGTTGTCTGAATAAGAAAAAAACCTCAGTTAACTGCTAATTCCAATTCAAGCTGCAATTTTAGTGGCATGAGAAGCAGTTTTTGATTGAACTTTAAATTCACAATTCCTATTTGTTCTTTCTTTCTTTCTTTGTTTTTTTAATGGCATGTCATCCTTTGTAGGTTATTTAATACCAAAGCCATTCTCCTAGAAGAACAGTAGTGGTACTATAAGTAGTACCACTACTCATATAGTACCCAATAGTACCCATAGATGGGAGGATAAGGGGGTTCATACCTTTCCCAAGGGTATTTGCCCGAAAGTGAATGTAATAGCATGACTGGAGTACAAACTCGCTTACTATGATTCCGCAGCCCATGACTTTAACCATTACACCACGAGGACACCCCCTATTTGTTCTTTGTAAAAGATTCTTGCTAAATGTATCAACAGAATTCAACTTTGTATTTTATTTCTTGACTAATTTTTTCTTAAATTTCTTGAAAATAATTTTTTTTTTAATATTCTTAAGTAGTTCACCCTAACAACCCCTATCTAAAAAAAAATGGATTTTAGCCCAGTCTTTATCCAAAAAAAAAAAACAAGAAAGAAAAATTTGTTGTCATTACTCCCAGATTCACTCTGACTCAGAGTAGTAGTATCTGTTAGGGTCTCATCTATGGGTCAACTAGATCTGTTTTTAGATAATTTTGAACTTCATTAATGGATTGGCTCTTAAAATATTGATATTGCAACTAAGTATGAAGCTTTTAGTTCTTTAAAACTATTGGGTAGACACATCTTTATACAGCATATAATTCTAGACCATCAATGTTAAACTGACTTTGTCATGAAATAATCTAACAAGCGATGAAATTCCATTCAACCAACCAACAACTATTCTAGTGCAATGGTTAGTTAGTTACATTATTTGTAAATAGCAGCAATCAATTATATAAACATTCATAGTCAACCTTCTTATGATTTTATTTTGCTTTGTAAATATTCAACTAGTTATTCAGTAAATATTTCTTAGATAAATTAACATATATTACCTTGAGGCATTCTTCTAACTTGATTTTGTTCGGAGATTAATTTGCAGAAATTAAATTTCTTTTATATTTCTAAGATTAAAAGGAATGCTTAATTTACAATGAAGCTGAAGCCTCTTTAGTGTTTATTCAGCAACAAACAAACAAAATAAATGTGAGATCAACTCATTTCTAGAGCTCTAAGAAATATGGTGTGGTTTCTTTATCTAAATGGCATATCAACCTTCATGGATTATTCAATGCCAAAGCCATCCATGTACAAGGACAGTTGTAGTACTATTTGACACATAGTTGGGGTTATTATTACGATGATGCAGTTGAGCATGTTAGCCACTAGGCCATGGGGACTTCCCTGGGAAGTATGGATGCACATGGCATAATGGTTATCATCTCAGGAAATGGTCTCAACAATCTAAGTTCAAACCGTGAACCAGGCAGTTTGCATTTCATTTCACACTAATGCTTTTGGAAAAGGCATGAATCCATCTCTTCTCCATCAGCTAAATAGTAGGGCAGACTGATGCTTTAGCCTTGATATAGCAATCAGTCTAGGAAAAGGGAGACTCTGAAACAGTAGTAGTACTATTTAACCCCCAGCTAGGAGCTTAAGGGGGTTTAGACCTTTCTCATAGGCATTAGTCCAAAAGTGAATATAATTGCATGACTAGAGTTTGAACTCACAGCAATGTCACAGTTCAGCACATTAACCACAACACCATGGGGAGACACCCAGACCTGGAGAGGTCGTACCTATTAGTCCTATCAATCTATCAATAAGATCATTTTGAAAATTATATGTATTAGATAAAAATACTTGCAACTATACTACTGTGTGCAAACAAACAATTATCATCATTAAAAAGAAATAGTTATGTGAAACTATATAAGTGTTCATAAATTATTAACATTATAGAGGAATACCAGAAACCATATAATTAAATAGAAACCATATAATTAAACAGAAATAATTACAGGAAACTATATAAGTGTCAATAAATGATTAACATTATTGAGGAATACCAGAAACCATATAATGGTGTGCAAATTATTTGTATCAAATGTTGGCATTAAATAACCCTTAACAGATTGATGTGCCATTAAACAAATAAACCAAACCAAACCAACTGAAATGTTTTAATGTTAATCATATTAGAATATCTTTGGGAGCAAAATCTTTTTCTGTTTTTACAGTTTGTTTTTATGCAACCTCTCCACCATGAGCAGGATGCAACATAAGTTGTAATTTTTAAGTGGAGTTAAGCTGGTTTGTAATCAGAGATTTCTTTCTACTTGATGAGTTTCCATACCAGAGCTAAAGCACCCAGTCTGTTTTACTATTTAGCCATAGCTAGGTGGAGGGAAGAGATATATACATGCCTTCTACATGGGCATTATTTCAAAGTGAATGCAGTAACTTTGGTAAGAATTTGAACTCAGAATCCCCATACCATTTTTTTTCCTGATAATTGTCATGCTACCTGAAAGTTCTTTTTAGAGTAGAAATAAACGATCCAACATAGCTTAAAACCAAACACTAACCTCTTAGATTTTACAGAAACAGGAATCGAATCACAAGAGAAGGTTCCATTTGAAATATTTTATGTAAAAAAACACCAAAAAAAAAAAAAAAAAAAAAACAGATCTAAAGCTTTTCATTTTTAGTAGAAACAAATGACAATACATTGTATTAAAGCTTACTTTGCTTTCACAGCTCTTCAAAAGGCCTTCCTTTAAGGAAGTAGCTGCTTTGCAAGGCAAAGTTTATTAATACCTGAGGTGCCCCTAAAGGGGAATGCCAGAGGGACCAAGCATTTTTGTGATGACCATGCATAAATCTAGATTTGTACATTCCCACCACAAAATGAACTTATGTCAAATCTGATTTGGTGGAAATTCACATAAATGCATACATTATATTTATGAATTAATCAAATATTTTAAACTATGTTGATAAAAAGAAAGTAGAGATTTTTCCATAAAAACCGTGGTGAATTTTACTGCTCTAGTATAAATTTACTTTGTAGAATTCTGTGGCAAAACAGCATGTGATTTGATAAACTTTCATCAGTGTATGTGTTTACATAACCTGTTTACCATAGGTAGGATGTGACATAAGACCAATTTTTAAGTAAAGTACAGCTAGTTTGAACTAAGGAATTTCCTTCTCCTAGTCTGATCTACTTGTTACTGATAGCTGAAGAGAGAAGAAATGTACTCATACCTTTCCCAAGAGCATGAAGGAAAACACAAATAGTATAATCCAGGATTTGAACTTAAGTTGTCAATTACATTTCTTACAATGATAACCGTTGCATTAAGAGCACCTCATAGGATCTGGACAGATCCTGTAATAGGTGAGAGAAATCAAATTTGTTTTTCTTATATGTTTGTGATCTTTTCTCTAAGCTAGACTGGCATTTTGATCTTTAAGGCAGTCATTTATGTTGAAATGTCAAAATTGTTTTCTTGTCCCATCTGAATAGGCTGGAAAAGTCTGTAAGATACCCGACCCAGTAGCTATTGTCTCAGTACCACTCAATGAGCAGTGAAACCTTCAGTGATTTATCAACAATTTTTATTGCTCATCATGAGAATTCTTTCTTTTTCCCTATATGTAGCCTAAAAAATACCCATCTTTTTTTATAAAGATACAAATATGTTCTTTTTTTTCAATGAATTACTGCAATTTCAATGACTCAATTATAATATTTATTGTTTATCATGAAGCTCTAATTAATTCTTTAACATGTTTATACTGGAAACAGTTTTATTTCAAAAGATCCTGTGGATCTCATTTTCATTTAGTCATCATCATCAAAGAATACCAACATCATGGATTCCTTTGACTCTTTCTCACCATACTTCCCAATTGGTTGGTTGCTTGGTTGTAGGTTATTTAATGCCAAATCCATTTTTATACAAATAAACAGTTCTATTTCAAACAATTCAGTTTAGCATGAGTACACAGTTTAATTGTCAAAAACATTTCTATTTCAATCAATTCAGTTTAGTCAAACAGTTCTAATTTAAATAATTCAGTTTAGTATAAGTATATTCCCAATTGATCATCTTTCTTTAATCCATAACAAGATATAAAAAAAATAAAATTGAAACTGAATAATAAAACAGTTATTCTTTTTCAATCTTATTTCTTTTACTATATTTTGCATCTTTTTTATAAGAAATTTTTAAAGCAATATATATGGTCAACAGAAAAGTTCACCAGCTAACCAAGATACTCTCATGGAATGTAACCAAATGAAATTTATTTTTCCACATAGTAGCCCTGGGGCTCCACACACTTATTCCATAGATTTTGCGGTGCTTGGATCCCATTGCTAAAAGACATCATCAACAGCAGATATGACATCAGTCTATGTACTTTTCAGCCCACCCTCATATATGTGAATTAGCTAACACCCTTAGGAAAAAGATTGCTACCGCTATCAAATAATAGGCAACACATAAATTTGTTTGAGCCCACAAAGTACACTTCCAGTTTGTCCATACAATGAAGAACTTGGTTTTGAAGGGAAGGTGGTCACCTTTGAGACAACTCCATAAGTGGGGAGGAATGTTAATGGAGTCATGCAATTGTTAGCTCTACATTCAACTGTACACTTGTGTGTGCAAATGCCTCCACCAAAAAATTTGACTTTGTATCATATTGTTGTATACTCATAAAGTGTGAATATACATCAATGATAATAATAATAATAATAATAATAGTACAAAATACAGGTGGTACGAAAGAGTTTATTAATTTCTGGCTTCAGTCCTTGGCGACACAAGGAGAGAAACACAAAGCATAAAAGCCTATAGTAACCATACTATGCTAACCCACCATATGCGGTGCATCTTGTGATGTTTAAAGTCTCAATTCATCTCTGCTGGTTGAGACCCAAAAATGATGATCTGATCAGATCAGATCCGAAAAACTCAACCGCTAATTTCAATGGTTGACCACAACTCAACAGTATTTTCAAAATCTTCGAATTCTCAGGACATCACTCCTGGCATGATATCCTCCTCACTCAATTCACTCCAATGGCTGTCCAGCCCATTTCCTGTCTGGGGGTTTCTTATGTCAGATGATGATTGTCATTTCCTTTCTGTGCGGGCATAATACTGCACCGTCTGACTATGCACCTGAACTAAGAGATAAATAATAATAGAATATAATTAATGAAAGATAATTAGTATAAAAACATCATTACCTTGATTATATAACAATATCCTGCCTGTTGTGTAGAAGTTAGGTAAACACTGTTTGAGGTTATGAAGTTCACTTCTGATCTGATTTTACTTTGAAGAGTTTGTCTTCAAGGGTGGGGTCGTTCTCCTAAGCAGTACTTGTACCTCTAAAAGGGAAAGATTCAAATTCAATACCTGTTGCTAAAGTTATGGGTTACTGGCAGGAAGATCTAACTTCAACTGCCATACCATCAACATATGTCTGTGACATCATAAATCTACACAATAAGATAGGAAGCATTACTTTCAGAATGACCATTGTTTGAGTATAGCATACAAGCTCTTGTTCCTCACTGGCAAAAATGTATACCTAATGAACAAAATGGGATAAATTTTTTTTTTTTTTTACATTAATCTATTACAAGCATAATGAGAAATTTAACAATATGCGAGATAACTCATGAACTTGTTGGGTCTCTATTGTAATAAACATTTATATTAAGGAAAGATTTAGATCAGAATTTCATACTTATCTCATTATATTAAGAATATGAGTGCTGCATGAATGAAGAATGTACAATGTTATCATTTAATTGCTGATGGGACAGGAAATTATCTTATTATGTAAGTTAAAGGCTTTTAACTGTATTGCTCTCATAAATATTCTGCTACGATGTGCTGTTTTTGTTAGGTTATAGTAACATGATTTTTAGTTATAGATGATAAACATGTTTTTCTATCTTAAATTTTTTAGTACAATAGCAAAAATATTGCAGACAGTAAATTTCAGATCATTTTAGATACACACGCAAAAAAATTTATTAGAACCCAAACACAAATTAGAATGAGCACCCATTGCTTAGGGACATTACTATTCATAGATTCCTGATATAGAGAATATTGTTTATGTCTACTTTTTGGCAAGTTTTTTTTTTCCAATTTTCAAATAGGTAATCTTATCAAAACACCAAAGTGTCTATTCCAGCTTGAGTAGCTTCTTACAGAGCAAAGTCTACTCAATCAAACCTTTCACACATTTACTGTTTATAAAAGTGATATTTTAGAGGCTTCCATAATAGAGATTTACCTGCCATAAGTTTTCAAAGGATGAGAAGCAGATGAAAAAACAAAAGGTAAAAAAGTGATAATCACAAAATCAAAGAAAGTTAGCACAGAGGCTACAAGGAAATGATAAAATAGATTAATCTATTTCCAAAACAAGATACAATATAAGTTGGTGCAATGGTTAGAACTATGGGCTGAACCTTTAAAAGTTTAAAGTCTCTCGTGGTGTTGGAGCATATTCATCTGCAAGAGGAAAGGTTATTTTGCCATCTATGATTTTGAGATGGATCATTTGGAGTAAAATAGTAGAGTAGACTAGGTTCTCTTGCTTTGACAGGCAACCAATCTTGGAGAATAATAACTGAAAACCAGGATCTGGATTACTTCAGGCAGTATGATATTGCCTTCAAATGAATTCTGGCAAATCCTGCAAGAACATTGATGCCAAGAGGTATCAGCACTCCTTTGAAGAACATTGGTTGCATGGAGAAAGAAGACTTGCTGCATGAGCAACTGACAGTCAAATGTCCAGGCCTGCATCCAGATCCAAATAGAAATCCATGGTCTTGTGAAAGACCAGGAATTTCTTTTTCTTTTGTCTTCTTACTTAGGTAGTTTGTTGATTTTACAGCAGGTCAACCATTGTTGACTTATCTTTGCCAAAGTCAGTCAAAAATTATGGTCTCCAATTATATATATTTTCACTATTATTTTAGATACTTAATTATCTTAAATAGATCTATTTGACCAATAGATAGGACTATAACAGGTACAACCACTCTGGGTCCGAGTAGACCTGGAAGTAATGGCAATGAAGGGGTGACTCTAGATTTTCTAAAAATCCAGAACAGAAGCCTCACCATTAGATACTTTTGGGTTTTACCCCTTTGCATGGGAAACAGTTGGCATATCCAAAGTTCTGTCAACAAGACCCCGTAAATTGGATAGTGCTTCAAGACAATTTATTGATGCTGAAGGAGACAATGAAAGCAAGGGTAACCCTAGACTGGTTGGTTTGGTTTAGTTTCTTTGTTTAATGACATATCAGCTTTTATAGGTTATTTAATGCCAAAGCCATCCTTGTAGAAGAAAAGCAGTGGTATTAGTTTACCCACAGCTGGGAGTATAAGGGGGTTTGGTTTGGTTTTATAGCATATCAACTGTTGTAGTTTAATGCCTAATCTGGTTTGTTCATATATATTAGATATATATGATTTGTAAACATAAGTCAACAAAGTTAAATGGTTTCAAGTATTGTGATGTATCATCAACAATTCAATTAAACATCAGTCATTTATTTATACAGGGCCCAATGATCAAGCAGTTCTATTTCGATTTAGCATAAGTCAAAGTTAAATGGTTCAAAGTATTGCTATGTATCACTAACAATTCAATTAAACATCAGTCATTTATTTACACACAGTTAAATGATCAAACAGTTCTTTTTCAAACAATTCAATTTAGCATAAGACACTTGTTTGCATATACTTTAAATGTCAAACAGTTCTATTTGATCCATAGATAGGACCTTTCAGGTGTTACTATTTCGAGCCAGAGTGGACCTAGGAGCAACAGCAATGAAGGGGTACTCTGCATTACCCAAACCTCCAGCATTACTGGAGCCTCACCATCAGATTGTTTAGTGTCATATCCAGGACTCTCATAGGGAGGTGTCTTACCCCTCTGCAGAAATACAGTCGGTGTACTCTACAGCCCCAGCCAACTGGTTAAATACATTTCCCAAGGGTATTAGTCCATAAGAGACTGCAATAGTGTGACTGGAGTTTGAACTCACTGACTGTGATTACTGCATTAGCCACTATGCCATGCCATGGGGACGACTCACAAGACTGGCTGGTTGGATATCTTGCAAGAAGTTTCTTTATCCTCCTGGGTCACCTTGATCTAATAGTGAATCAGTGAAAAAAAGAAAAAAAAAATGATTGACTTGAAATGGTCGATGAAATGTTTTATCAATATGATGTGTTGACACTGATAGTACATATGAATATCAAGGGTGAAACTCAAATTAAGAGACACCATGGAGCAAAAAGCATTAAAAGAAATTCCAATCCCTAGTGGTTAACCTTTATCAGAAAGGCTTTCAAATGGATTCAAATATTTTCTTTACTTGCTGTTCATATTTTTCAATATTTTATCTTTATTATCTCCTGTCTATAGAGGACTGCTTGTCTGTCTATACTTTCCCATAATGCCTCTCTGCTTCAAGTGACCCACACGTGTTCCATGTTTCTTTCTTTTTTTTCTTGCAGCAAAGGATTTGATGAATCCGTGAGATTAAACAAGATAAAAATGGCAGCAATACGTAACAGAGAGAAAAATTCTCAACAAATACACAACAATTGTTTCTAGTAAGCCTTATGGAGGCATTTATTTTCTTTCCTAGACTCTTAATTGATTTTTCTAAATTGAAAGCCACTAAAAGTTTTATTCTACAGAACAGAATTGCTCAGTGGTAAAGTATGGTCCTATAGGTCACCAAATCTGGTATTCATAAAAGAAAAAAATATTTTCCTTTAAATTTTCTTGCTACTTAGTAGTCAGTCTCATACCACCACTGTTCCATTATAATTGTTAAAAGACTTATCCCATAACATTGTTTGGTCTTGAAGGCACAACTCAGAGAATATGTCTTGAACAAGAATAGTCCAGTGGAACTCATCCCTCTCTAGATCTACAACAGGTTTGAAATTAAAGTTTTCTTTCTCTTAGACTGGTTGCTATACCAAGGTTAAAGAGCCCAGTTTGCTCTACTATTTACCTATAGCTAAGGATTTGAACGCGGATAACTGAATCCACTTCCTATCATGATAACCACAGCATCACAAGTGCCTCCTAATAGTTATTTTAATTTTATATAAATTTTATTTACTTAATGTAAGAAATATTTTGGGACAGACATAGTTCACTTCTTTCAGTAAGACAAAGGGTTCTAAGGAGTAGAGCGTTTGCCAATGGCCTGGAAGACTGGGGTTCAGTCCCAGGTTAAGTCATACCAAAGACTCAGAAAATGGTACATGATGCCTCTTTGCTTAACAATCAGTATTATAAGGTACTTATCAAAAGTAAAAAGGAGTAGCGCCCTCTCCTACACTTTGGCGTAGAAGATATTGAAAAGGGACCTTTCGGGTTGCCCTCAACTATAGTCACTAACTTTACTTTACTTTTACTTACTTATTTCTATAGAATAGATACAAGAGGCACTCGTAATATAACAGTTATCATCATAGGAAATGAACTTGGGGTTCCGAGTTCAAATCTTGGACAAGACTGTTTGTATTTCACATAGTTCTAATACTCTGGAAAATGTATGAATCCAACCATTCTCTCCACCCCAGTTTTAATAAATCGGGTAGATTTGGCTCTTTAACCTTATTGAGGCAACCAGTCTAGGAGAAGGAAAAGGGAATTCAAACCAGTTGAACTCTGCTTAAAATCAACCTTATCTCATATCCTGCATGTGATGAAAGGATTCTGTAAATATGTATACAATGGATACTGGAAGATCAATAACACTATTAAATAGAGCAAGCTATGAAATGCTATTTTTTTCACATAGTCACTATCATTGGTCAGCATTTTTTGCCAGCATTGAATAAGAGCTTGTTTGTAAAAAAAAAAAAAACAACAGAGGTGATCCATTTTTTTATGGCAGTGATTGAAGTGTTGTTATCAAGGAAATGTTGTCCATCTTGACAGCTAAGTTGACTGTAATTTGTCACTGCTACCACTATTGAAATACATTACCCACCACCTAACTGTGCTCACATTCACAGTTTGGTCTCTATAAATGTTAGAAAGCGTCAATGAACGTTCATGAATGCAAATCCTTTACATGAAAGAATTCAGTGATGTAACTATTTTCATGTCAGATGCCATTTTGTCAGACTGCCATTCAGCTGCTATATGTAAAAAGGCAAAAAGATATCATGGGAAGTTCAACCTCTACTGCAATGCTACCAACATCCATTGCTGGCATTGCAAGATAACATAATAAAAGAGGAGTCATGATTGACTTTAGTTGATTAATGTGAAAAGGCATAACAAAATGGTTGTGAATATGTGCAAAAATAGTGTTTTGTAATTGAAAAATTAGCTTTATAAAATGGTGTTATTATTTTCCTTGTATTTGCTGCAGTTTCTATGGAAATTAATAACTGGCTTTACTTTTAGAGCATAACTTGTACTTTTTTTTCAAGATTGAATATGGCATCCTTATTTTCTAAATCAGACTCCAAGCATATACTCCACTCTGATCTGGAATGGTTGTACCTGTTAGAGTCCCATGTATGGGTCAAATAGAACTGTTTGAAAATTATTAGTATTGGATAGAAATATTTAATACCCTATATCTGAATCTAAATTATTTGTATTAAGAATCATCATCATGTCGTGCCGCTAGCACGGATATCCCTGACCCTCTCTCTTCACTTCTCCCTATCATTCATCGCCTCTGGTAGGTCTTCAGGGCTACATCCCGTATCCTCACATAGCTGCTGAATGTATATTCGAGCTAGTCATCCTGCTTTTGCCCGGCCATATGTGGGGGTCCATAGGAGTACATCACTTATGAGCTTGTCTCTGCTTCTCCAGCAGTGTCCTGCATGTCTGGTTCATCTAATTTGGATAGTTTTCATGATGGGAGGCAGGTGGCCGTATAGTTGGTGCCTTGTTGGGTGTTGCCGCCAGGACTTGTTCAATATTGCTCTCAGCATTCTTGTGTAATTGCCGTCTGGCTTCTTCTTTCTTGAAATTATAATAGTTTACTATCAGGATTGGACTTTCAACTGCTGAGACCCTAAGGAGCTATATGAAATTTAATGCAATTTTGTATAAAATAATTTTTTATATCAATGTTAAAGAAAAATGAGGCCCTGAGAGTGTATGGTCCAAAGCCATAGCCTATTGATAAGTCCAGCACTATTTACTATGGATTATTGTTATTAGTTACTTGAGACTACTACTACTACTACTATAATAATAATAATAATAATAATAATAAACAACAACAAAAACAACTTCAAACTGTGAATTATAATGTTAAATTGGATTACTTGAAAATATAACTGCTTGCAGGCCCTGAGAGTGTGTGGTCCAAAGCAATAGACTATAGATAAGTCCAGCACTGATTACTTTGAATTATTATTATCAGTTACTTGAGACGACGACGACAACAACAACGACAACAACAACAATAATTATTATTATTATTATTATTATTATTATTATTATTATAATAATAATAATAATAATAATAATAATAATAATAATAATAATAATAATAATAATAATAATAATAATAATAATAATAATAATAATAATAATAATAATAATAATAATAATATAATAATAATAATAATAATAATAATAATAATAATAATAATAATAATAATAATAATAATAATAATAATATAATAATAATAATAATAATAATAATAATAATAATAATAATAAAAAAACAAACTTCAAACTGTGAATTATTGATGTTAAATTGGATTACCTTGAAAATATAACTGCTTGCAAACAAATGATTATTATCAAATAAGAATATTTACTTTAATTCACATAATTGCGCAAAAATTAATTTTATTAAGTAAGTTTTATTTTGGTTGTGTTTTATAGTATATCAACCGTTGTGGGTTATTGAATGCCTGTTCCTGTTTATACATATGTTATCTCTATATATGATTTGTAAACTAAAAGTTTGGAAGTAACACTATTTTTAAGCATGATAGAGCTCATTTATTTGCATACAGTGTTGGATAATAATACTTGAAACCATTTAATTAATAATTTTATTAACTATTACTCATTTGTTTGCACATAATTAAATGGTTTTAACTATTACAATCTAACACTAATATTTTTATTTACACACAATTAAATGGTCTCAAGTATTGCTATTTATTGTTTTTGTACAGTTAAATCCCAGACATTGGCATAATGGTGAGAGTGTTTGTTAATGGTTCGGGAGACCTGGGTTCACTCACAGGTTGAGTCATACTAAAGACTCAAAAAATGGTACTTTATGCTATCTTGCTTAACACTCAGCATTATAAGGTAAGTATCAAGGGTAAAGTGAAGCAATCCAAGGAAAGGAGTAGCACCCTCCCCTACACCTTGGTGTACTAGTTATGGAAAAGTGAGCCCTCGGGTCACCCTTGACTACAGTCGCCAACTTTACTGACTTACAGTTAAATGGTTTCAAGGAAAGTAAATGATTAAATAATTCAATAGGTCCCATCTATGGTTCAAAGTAGACATGGGAGTAATGGCAATGAAGGGATACACTACATTTCCCAAAACTCTAGGACTAGAGCCTCACTATCCATATTTACCAACCCCTCTGCTCGGGCAGGATATGATACAAGGTCAATTTTTTAGCGGAGTTTAACAGTTTTGAATTCAGAGTTTTCCTTCTCCTAGTCTAGTTGCCTCACTAAGGCTGAAGAACCCAGTCTGCCTTACTATTTACCCATAGCTGGAGGGAGAAGAATTGGATTCATACCTTTCCCAAGGGCATTAGTGCTTAGTGAAATGCAATCAGATTCATCCAGGATTTGAACTTGTGTCGCCATGTCCATTTCCTATGACGATAACCATTACACCACGGGCACCTCACTATCAAATGCAATTTAATGCTATATCCAGGACATCTGCTTGGGAAGGGGTGTGTCTTACCCCTCTGAAGCAAGGCAGTCACCATGTTCTACAATCCCAGCCAGCTGGGCTTTTATTAGATAAGAATACTTGATACTATATAATTGTGTGTAAACAAATAATTGTAGACAAATGAAAATGTGTAATTGACAAAAAAACACATTGAAAATATAGTTTTGATTACAATCAAACAATTAGAAATTAATAAAATTTTTGAATTAGATGACCCATAAGAAGTTGATATGCCATTAAACATAAATCAATCCAAACCATTTGATCCGTATATAGATATTGTATCAATAGTGTATATGTTCTGTGAAAAGAATCTTTTTGAGGTTGATGTGAGAAGAGTTTAAAAAGCAGAGATCCCCATGGAGTCTTAACAAACAAATAATAATAGATAATAAACCAAATCAAACATAGGAACATTCAGAAATGATGTATCACTGTATTCTGCTCAATGAAGTGTAGGACAGAGAGAGCCTTACTAAAGATTAACCAAGAGATTGACTTTGTCCGTAATTTTCCACTGGCAGTTGAGTTGATTTAGGATAGATCCAATATCATTCTGTAGAGGGCAGAGGCTATGTGTATACCTGTTATATCTCTCCTCCCAATCATCTGTGTCTGGTCCTGTTTACAGCAACATGTTGCATATAGTCTAGATAGAGATGATACAAGACTTAATATCACTTTGGCAACAAATATCAGTTGGCAGCCATCTTTGTTGTTTACCTACAGAGCCTTGTTATCAACATATTTATAGAGGACAAGAGGATAACTTCTACTGAGATCTGGGTAGTAGATATCCATCCCTATATGTCATATTTAACTACAAGAGTGCTGGTAGCAAATTTTTTTTATTTTGGTGGAGGATTTTTTTTTTTGCTGATTTTATTTGCTCTTTCACTTTTCTTTTGCCAGAATTTCAGTCTTCTCTGTTCTGTGTCACTTCTTGTTATTTTTACAAATTTCTCTTTTCTTCCAAATTGTTCTCTCTACACTTTCTTTTTTCTATCTGTTTTCTCTCTATTCTCATGATTTGAAAGGACTTCTGTTAACCAATGCTCTTTTATTCTCAAAAGCACTTCAGAATTATTAATTTTTACTGGCATATTTTTTTTATCCTATTTATACAAATAAGAAAAACTATTTGGCACTATGACCACACTATAGTAGTCAATGAGCCATTCATTTACTTGTCTTTATTGTTCTGAGATAATGCTGGAAATATCTTTACAGATGTGTATATATATATATATATATATATGTACTCGTAAAATTTCATGTATGAACTATGAGTATGTTTACTGGGTATCACAACACACACACATATATATGTTTATATACACACAAACACACACACACACACACACACACACATATATATATATATATATATATATATATATATAGTTATCAATTTACTTATTTTTAGTGTCCCCTAAAATCTTGGTCAAGTAAAACAAATTAAGTGATTTTTAAATACTTATGATCAGTACATTCTATAGCACTATTCAATAGAAACCACTGATAGTAAGTATTTACTAAGCTGAGCTTAATTCTACACAAGACAACAAGTGAAGAACCCTTAGAGAAGATCAAATTACCTATTTTGTATCAATGATCAACTAAACTAGTTCACTAATGAAGAGATACCTAACAAAACCTTATATAACTTAAAACAGTACTGAAAAGAACTTCATGATAATTATTGACTCGACATACATTTTTTCATCATATTCAGACAAATGAAAAAATCTATTTGACAAGTATGTGTACTGGGTCACATGATACACACACACACACACACACACACACACACACACACACACACACACATATATATAATCATTGATTTACTTATCTTGCCTTCATGCTTTTACACTCCATCTATCTAATAGATAACAAGATATATGTATATGACAGGTGCTATTTAGTTTTTTCAAAACATCTGAGACAATCATGATAAATGTTGAGTTTTTCAAGTTTTTTTTTTTAAACTCTTTACAAATGAATAAAATATAATGTTGCTATTGAATTGAATTCTAGTATATAAACCCTATCTTCTCAATTGAAGAATTTTGATAACATTAAATTAGATACTTATATTAGAACCAGATAATTTTAAAATCATAAAGAACTACATCTTTTCCAGTTATTAATAATTTTTTACAGGGTTATTTTTTTTAGACTATCACTCAATTAAATCTCAATCTGTCCACCCCTTGCAGTACAGCTTGAGTCATTGGTCCTCTCCCAATAGTACACTGAGTACATTGTTATTCTGTATAGCTTTTAAATCCCTAATATATAACCAAATACATTGGTGCTACAAATTTGATAATGTATGTTTACTACATCTTGATCCTTGGAGAAGAGCAGACATTTTTATTCCAGACAGTTTTGTGAATCTATATATAAAATCACTTATCATTTTTGATTGGTAGTATACTTATGTATCTATGAATAGATGTTACTAAAATTTGCATTGCCCAGTCAGCTGGGGCCATAGGATACACTGACTGCTTCTCTGCAGAGGGGTACCCCCCACAACGAGTGTCTTAGATATGACACTAAACAATCTGATGGTGAGGCTCCAGTAACACTGGAGCTTTGGGGAATGCAGAGTACCCCTTCATTGCCATCACTCCTAGGTCCACTCTGGCCAATAGTGGTAGCACCTGATAGGGTCCTATCTATGGGTTAAATGGAACTAAACTGTGTACTTCTTCTAAACTGAATTGTTTGAAATAGATCTGTTTATTTATATAAAAATGGATTTGGCATTAAATAACCAACAAAGATTGATATGGCATAAAACACAAATAAACAAATAAAATTTGCATCATATATATATATATATATATATATATATATATATATATATATATATAAGGTAAAATGAAAATAAGTTGAGGGCATAAAAAGTGTTAATCATAGCAAAGTTGGTTTAAAACTGAAAATATCAAAATCATGAACTCTTAAAATCCATTGCTTAAAGTATCATAAGGATCATACAATGACGAGAAGGAAATATGAGAAAAAGTAGTTAAACAACCTTATTTATGGTGTGAGGAGTTTGTTTTGCCATGATTTTTGTTCATGTGACAATTATGCAAAAAAAAAACTATATATATATATATATATATATATATGGGGAAATAGTATATTGGAAAAATCCAACAAGATGTGAAAAAATAAATAGAAAAAGTGATAAAACCAAAACACAGACAATGGACTCAAATGAATATTTCATCTTTATTTCATCAAAGACTTCTTCAGAAACTTGGTTATTTTGCAGTGATAAGCAATACAAGGAAATAGATAAAAAAGAGGAGAAGCTGAAAGAAGGAGGGACAGAGAAGGAAAAGAAAAGAAAAAAGAAGTGGAAAGATAGAAATATAAATCAGAGTGTGGTGACAGCAGGAATATTGTTAACAATGATGGTACATTTTTTGAGACATCTGAGCAATGGGTAAACAGAGGAAAAGCTACAGCTCGTGTCAAGTGTATCAAATTTCATCAAAACTTAACCAAGAGAACAAAATATCTAAATGAAAAATCAAGAAGTATGGAATTGTGGTAGGGAAATAAATATCTTAGAATTTTATTATGAAAAAAAGAATTCTTTTCTGTTGTTAATTTTGATATTATTCTCCCATAAAATAATGTCTGTCAAGTTGGCTGAAATATGAAAAAAGCCAGGGCGTTGTTTACTGGTGTGATTGGAATGAGAGATGATTACGGATTCTGAAAATTGACAAGATTTTCTACAATGGATAAGTTTAATCAAAGTGGCCTGGGAAAAATTTAAAATATGTTCGAAATCTAACATGTGGGAAAAAACAGCATTTCACTTATCATTTAATTTAATTGATCATTTATGTTCATGAATCCTTTTGTCTTAGTTACGTTGGGTTTCGCCAATATAATATTTATCACAATCATTTCATGGAATGAAGCATATGCCTGTGTGAGAAGAAGTTATGTTGTTAGTATGTTTAGAGATCTTAGTGAAATTTTTAATAGTTTGTGATGTGGTCTGTATAATTGGTATTCCTAATTTAGTTAAATTGTCATAAAAAGGTTTGTTGTATATGTTAGTGGGTAGAGAGATGGGTCTGTGAGTAAGAGAAATAGTGGGCATGTTTTTCTAAAGTTTACTTGATGAGTGTATATTTAGAGCTTTTTCTAGCATTTAGGAAAAAAATTAGGCTATTTAAAGCTTTCAAGGGAATGCTTAATATATCTAAATTCATAATCTAGGTATTGGGGACTACGTATTTTAAGTGCAATTATGAGGCCTGTCTTAATTTTGTTGTGATGAAAGTAAAAATGTATATAATCATTTTTGTTATTTGTTTTGCAGTCGGCTTTTAGAATTATTTTGGGATTTAATTTGTTGGATGTCTAAGAAAGGTATGGTATTGTTTGATTCTTTTTCATAGGTTTTTATAGGTTTTCATTGTTTTATTTCTCTGCAATATTTTTGATGTTTATGTTTTGAGGTAGGAAAATGAGTATGTCGTCAATATATCTGAAATATGTAGCATTAATTGGTAATATATGTTTAAAATGGCAGGATTTTAAAAATTCTAAAAAATGGCTAAAACACCACTAGACAGGTTCTCATATGGAGACGAAATTTCTTTTTTCTTCACACACATATATATATATATATATATATATATATATGTATATATATATATATATATATACATATGCACTGAACATCATTTTTAAATCATAAAAAATAACTAGGAAAGGCTAATTTGAAATCCTCATTACATTCTAAATAGAAGTTTCAATATCATTATGGACAGCTGTTACAATGGGAGCCCAACAGGTACACAGGCCATGTGGAGTGTGTATATATATATATATATATATATATATATATATACGCACATACCAGTGTATTGGATGCAAGCAAACTAGTCTTGTAATCTATTACAACTATGTAGAGGACAGTATTATTCACAATTTGAAATATCATATTGTTTCTAATGTTCTGGCATGCAAAGGATGCAGAGTATAGTTTACAACCCACATTTTAGGCTGAAGGTGAGTGCATTTGACACTGGTACACTTGGGCGAAGAAGCAGTCCCCGTGGTATAGTGGGTAACATACTGGACTGTGACATTGTAGTGAGTGAGTTTTAACTATTCTGTTCACTTTCAGATTAATATTCTCGGGATAGTTATGGACCCCCTTATTCCTTCAGCTATGGGTTGAATAGTGCCACTCCTATTCTTTTACAAGAACAGTTTCAACATGAAATAACCCGTGATAGTTGATATGCCATTAAACAATGAAGTTAACACTGTATAAAATACTGTATGTGATAATGTACACATAAAATTGACAACATTGGAGTAATATCACTGAAAATCCAGTTAGAAAATAAAACAAAGCACCAGACAATAAAGAGTATTAAATGATATATATCTATTATAAGTTGTCTTTAATCTTCTTCTTACCTACCAAACCAATACGGGGTGAGTGAATATACTTGCTTTCATGTATTAAGTGAAAAATCCGTGACAAAGATCTGCTGCCTGTCTTCAATGAAAATTCCATTATTCAGAAATTGAAGTATCATGCTATTTTTGATATTCTGTCAAGAAGCAAAGGATGCAGAAGTGAGAGAATGGTTTTCAAGAGTACACCTCTGGATATGAGAGTGCAGTTGACTCTAGTATAATAGAATGGGTTAATATTTAAAAAAAAAAAAAAAGAAAAAATCATTTTAAAGGAGAGTTTGATCATGTATATCTTTAAAATCCCCAAGTTATTATATGCTATGTTGGTTTAAAAATGACTGTAGAAAGCAACAGATAACATTCATAGATTTTATGGAATGTGTTGCTTACAATTAGAAAAATAAAACCATAATCTTTGTGTAAATGGAGAGCATATATTTCTTTTTTTTAAACTAACAGATCTCTTGTAAATTCCACAGTTTAATTAGTACATATAACAACAAATAATAATAATATACCTAAATGGATGACTAAAGGGATCCAGAAGGACCCCCTCCCCCCAAAAAGTGACCATCTCCAGCAACTATTGACTGATAATGTGCTTACCTATGATGTGGAAAATCTTGACCACACAGATAAGAGAAGAAATCTATTACTCATATGCCTTGGACTGTTTCCAGAAGAGCAGAAAGAATGCTAAAGAGGATCAAGTGACCTGCAATACATTTATCAGCTCATCCTCAAGGAGATCAAAGCAAGGTGGAAAAATGTAGCTCTGGCATGGATTGACAACAACAAGACTTATGGTATGGCCCTGCAAACTTGGATAAGAGCATGTCTGAAAATGTATAAAATAGTCAACAAAATCACAAACTTCATCACAGAAGTCATGAAAAACTGGAAAGTGGAATTAACAGCAGAAGAAAAAAACTTTAGCAAAGGTGAAAATCCAGAGAGGCATCTTCCAGGGAGACTCACTATCACCATTACTATTTTTGATAGCAATGGTGCCATTCAATTACATACTTAGGAAGTGGATTGGGGGCTACAAATTTACAAGAATAATCACCTTATATTTATGGACAACATCAAGCTATTTTCAGGAAATGAAAAACAACTGGAAGCCCTAATAAAAGCAATATGGGTATACAGCCAAGATATAGAAATGGAATTTGGCTTAAAAATGTGCTGTGCTGATAAAGAAAAGTGGACAAAGAGAAACAACAGAAAGAATAGAACTACCAAATGAGGAAATAATCAGAACACTTGGGGAAAAGGAAAATTACAATAACTAGGAAATATTGGAAGTGGACATCACGAAACAAGTTGAGATAAAAGAATAAGAAAGAAAAGAATATCTCAGACTAACAAGAATGCATCTCATAACCAAACTCTGCAAGAGAAATCTCATCAAAGGGATAAACACCAGGGCAGTCTTAGTCTTCTTTGTAAGATACTTGGGACCATTCTTAAAATAGACAAGTGAGAAACTCAGACAAGAACTCAGACCAGAGGACAAGAAAGTCAATGACGATGCACTAGGCTTTACATCTGAGAAATGACAAAGACAGATGATACATATCAAGAAAAGGAGGAAGAAGACTCACTAACACCAAAGATTGCATGGATGCATTAATACAAAGACTCCAGGACAACATTAAACAAACAAAATAAAGAAACACTAATTACATTGGCTATTAACAACAGTGACAACATAAGAGCAAATAGAAAAACAACAAAAACTAGCTAGCAAAAAAAGGGAAGAGAAACAACCATATAAGTATAGGGCCCTATCAGATGCTACCATTCAGAGTAAGAGTTGACCTGGGAGCGATACTACTGAAGGGGTACTCTACATTACCCAAAGGTCAAGCATCACTCGAAACTAACCATCAGATTGTTTAGTATCATATCTTGGAAACTGGTTGGGGGGTTTTACTCCTTTGCAGAGGTGCAATTGGTGTATTCTACAGCCCCAGCCAACTTCAGATTATTGAAATCTCATAAGAGAAGACCTAGACATAGCTACAAAAGGGAAACCTTAAGAGAGAAGCTGAATCTCTTCTAATAGCAGCATAAAACAATGCCATAAGGACTAATTACATTAAAATGAAAATCAATAATACACAACAGAATAGTATTTATAGGTTTTGTGGCGACAAAGATGAAGCAATTAATCACATTAAAAAATGCAGCAAACTAGTGCAAAATGAGTACAAGATTAGGCATGACTGGGTGGGAAAATGATTCACTCGGAATTGTGCAAGAAATTTAATCTGACCAAACTACTAAATGGTACATGCACAAACAAAAATCGATTCTAGAGAATGAGACTCATATAATTTTCTGTGGTTTTCCTGATACAAACAGATCACTTAATCCCAGCTATTAGCTTAGAGCTAATTAACAAGGAAAAAAAAGAACTTGCTATTTAGTGGATTTTACTGTCCCAGAGGACCACAGAGTGGAAATAAGCAAGAAGATTGAGAAATATTTGGGTCTAAGAGAACTAAGAAAGTTGTGGAACAAGAGGGTGACAGAGATATCAATTGTAGTTGGTGCACTCGGAAAGGGGACTGGAAGAATTGGAAATCAGAGGAAGAATTGAAACCATCCAGACTACTGCACTGCTGAGATTGGCTAGAATACCTTGGAGAGTCCTAGAGACGTGAGGAGACTTGTTGTCACATAGACTCCAATGAAAGACTCACAAGGAGTATAATAATAATATAAGTAAGGTTTTGAATGAAGTCTGATGGTATGAGAAAAAAGAAAGAAGTATGGGAAATCATTGACAATCTGAATTTTCCATACCATTTTCCTTATTAATATATATATATATATATATATATATATATACACTCACACTACAAAAACAAAGTTTCATATTATTTCTAATGTTCTAAAAAGCAAAGGATGTAGAGTATTATTTTCAATCTGGCTTTCAGAATGCATTTGATATCCATAATGTCAGTAAGCGTAGGATTTAAGCGATAGTCACCTTTATATATATATATATATATATATATATATATATATATATATATATATATATGTGTATATATATATATATGTATACAAACACATGCATATATGCATTGCCCAGTTGGCTGGGGCTGTAAAATACACTGACTGCTTCTCTGCAGAGGGGTAAGACTCCCCACAATGAGTGTCCTGGATATGACACTAAACAATCTGATGGTTAGGTTCCAGTAATGCTGGAGCTTTGGGGAATGTTTCATTGCCATCACTCCCAGATCAACTCTGGCCCAGAGTGGTAGCTCCTGATAGGGTCCTATCTATGGGTCATATAGAACTAAACTGTGTACTTATGCTAAACTGAGTTGTTTGAAATAGAACTGTTTTTGTACGCTAATGTGAATCATTTGAAATAGAACTGTTTTGACATTTATCTGTGAGTAAACAAAAACTATACTCATACTAAACTGAAAGGCTTGAAATAGAACTGTTTTTGGCAATTAAACTGTATACTTATGCTTAATAGAATTGTTTATTTGTATAAAAATGGATTTGATACAAAATAACCTACACAGGTTGATATACCATTAAAACCAAACAAACAAACAAACAAACAAACATATATGCATTTTATACACCTGCTGATGAAATGAGCCTACAGTCATCATCGGAATAACATTTTTATTTAATGCAAAGTGATTGGCAATGCAGCAATGCCAGACAATATCATATAATACTCCCATTTTCAATGTAATAATAGCATTAACCCTTTACCAACCAACTTCAAGTGTACTCTCTTTCTTCACTGGTGAAAAATATGAGATAGAGAGATCTGCTATAACTGCCCTTGATTAAACTACCATTGTATAATTCATAATTTGAAATTTGTTGTTATTTCTAATGTTCTGGTGTATAAAGGATACAAAGTACTGTTTTACCCAGTTGGCTGGGGCGGTAGAATACAGTGACTGCTTCTCTGCAGAGGAGTAAGACCCCCTCAACGAGTGTTCCGGATATGACACTAAACAATCTGATGGTAAGGTTCCAGAAATGCTGGAACTTTGGGGGAATGCGGATTAACCCTGCATTGCTATCGTTCCCAGGTCTACTCTGGCCCGGAGTGGTAGCATTTAATAGAGTCCTATCTATGGGTTTAACAGAATTAAACCATGGTTTTTCAAGTTTACTGCTTTTTGCATTTAAATTGTGTATTTATGCTTAACTGAATTGTTTAAAATAGAACTGTTTTGACATTTAAACTTTGTACTTAGGCTAAACTGAATTATCTGAAATAAAACTGTTTTGACATTAACTCTGTATTGCCTGTCAGCTGGGGCTGTAGAATACACAGACTGCTTCTCTGCCGAGGTGTAAAACCCCTCTCAATGAGTGTCTTTGATATTACTTTAAACAATCTAACAGTGAGGTTCCAATGATGCTTGAGCTTTGGGGAATGTGGAGTACCCCTTCATTGCCATTGCTCCAAGGTCCACTCTGGCCCAGAATGGTAGCACCTGATAGGGCCCTATCTATGGGTTAAATCAAACTAAATTGCATACTTATGATAAACTGAACTGTTAGACTAAACTGAATAGCTTGAAATAGAAATATTTTTGACAATTAAACTGTGTATTTTCATTTAAACTGCATACTTATGCTAAACTGAATTGTTTGAAATGGAACTGTTTTGACATTTGACAGTGTGTAAACAAAATCTATACCTATACTAAACTGAATTAACTGAATTAGAACTGTTTGACTAAACTGAATAGCTTGAAATAGAAATATTTTTGACAATTAAACTGTGTACTCATGCTAAACTAAACTGAATTGTTTGAAATATTATTTGTATAAAAATGGATTTGGCATTAAATAACCTACAAAGGTTGATATGCCATAAAACCCAAATAAACAACCAACCAACCAAAGTACTGTTACTTCCCTGTCACATCTGCATACCAAGTGGTTAAAGTGGTTGTATATACTCATGCAATTAACAACTTTTTAAGACCGATTTTTCATTTCAACGACAAGGGATCATTCATTACACAAGATATGTTTTGGAATACTCTGAAGCTTACTGATGTTAATTACATGCAATACAAGACAAAAACACCATTTTGGAGTTATAAGTTAGGGAATCATTCATTACTTGAGTATATAGAGTAAATACAAAGATCCCATAAAACAGTGTTAAAAGTTTAAATTAAAAAGAACATTTGGAAAGATGTGATGGGTAAATATTATTCTTAAAATAGCATAAAAAAGGGATGATACTTTTAAAAAAGTGGGAAACACTAATGTATATTTGTTGGTAATCAATACTTTAGTCATCACACTTTCTCATTTGTTAATCAAATATTGATTATTTCTAAATGTGTTTTAGCAATTACTTTGATTTCTTTTCTTGTTTGTTATTCTTTTGTTTTGTTTTGTTTTTTAATTTAACATTATTGATTTGGAATCAAGTTATTTACATCATTTCCAATCATGCTCTTATAAGGATAAGGCCAGTACATTTTCAAAATATAAACAAAAAAAACAAACACAATCTCTTGTTTTTGAATCAAATACTAATTCCCTCCAAGTACATTTTTTAGCTGGTTTTATTCTTTACAAGACAATCTGTTATAACAGCGATCCATAATAACTAATCCTTCTATTTAGGAAGGAGTAAAGGTCTCTAATTAGTATTCCATAGTTGACCATAGTCGCGGGTGACCCGAAGGCACCCTTTTCAATAGCTACTACACTGAAGTATAAAGGAGGATGCTATTCTTTTTAATGGATTGCACCTTTACCCCTGATCCTTACCATATAATGCCAATTGTTTTAAGCAAGGCGGCATCAAGTACTATTTTTTGAGTCTTTGGTATGATTCGACCTGGGATTGAACCTTGGTCTTCCGGACCATTAGCAAACACTCTACTCATTAGGCTAATGGCTTGATTCCATACTTATCCCCAAAATATCAAGAATTTGGAAGATTAAAAAATGATGTTCAGTGTGTATGCAGAGATTATAAAATTATTTTTCAGTTGCAATTTGAACTGGAAATTGCTTTATTCTGAAAGAGAGCATTTTATGTATTTTCTTTTAATAATTGATATTGTATGATTTTTGCTGAGTTTCAGTTGCATATAAACCATGTGAAATATATACTTATAAAAAAATTGGATGCTTAAAATGATACACACTATAAAAGCTGATACCACATAATTATCATTCAGTTGCAAATTGGTCTGGAATTTAAGTTATTCTCTTTGCACATTTTAAATATATTGCTCTGCTAAAAATCTTGCTAAGATTTGCTGTTTTTACAAGGTCATGATAAAGTAAGTTAAGTTAGCAACCGTAGTTGATGGCAACCAGATGACTCCCTTTTCAATAGCTACTACACTGAGGTGTAGGGGAGGGCGCTACTCCTTTCCCAGGATTGTTCCACTCACCCTTGATACGTACCTTATATTGCTGAGTGTTAAGCAAGGAGGTATCAAGTACTATTTATAAAGTCTTAGGTATGATGTGACCTGGGATTGAACCCAGGTCTCCCAGACCACTGGTGAACACTCTACCATGATAAAGTAAGGTCAGGTAATAATTTGTACAAAGAAAAATTTGTTGATGACTTTAAAAATCTGTTATTGATCTAATTTCAAAAAGATTTTCAATATTACTTTGTGAAGGATATTTTGAAATAAAAAATTTGGAAATATCAAAAAAAAAAAAAAAAAAAAAATTTCTATTTTCTCCTTTACAAAAAATTTTCAAAGATTTTTCTGGTTTTCCTCAAATATATTGTGTCCCCATGCATTTAAAAGGTCTTTAAGGTTTTATTTGATTTGGTTTTATATCATATCAACCATTGTAGGCTATTTAATGCCAAATCCATTTTTATACATACAAACAGTTCTATTTGAAACAATTCAGTTTAGCATAAATATGCAATTTAAATGTCAAAACAGTTCTATTCCAAACAATTCAGTTTAGCAAATGCACACAGTTTAGTTTTATTTGATTCAGAGATAGGATCCTATCAGGACTCCAGGCCAGAGTGGACCTGGGAACAATGGCAATAAAGGAGTAATCTGCATTCCCCAAAGCTCCAGCATTACTGGAGCCTCACCCTCTGATTGTTTAGTGTCATATTCCTATTTAATAGGACTGCGTGCAAAATAAATATACAAAAATATAACTATGAGCGTAAATGAATGTGATTCCCTACTCTTTAGGCATAGAATAACCCCAAATGGCTTGGCATGCCATAAAAAGCAGTTACTCCAATCCTATCCTTATCTTATGGTACCTCTCATATTCAGTATCATTGTTAGAGTTTCTAACTGAGGTCTTCCTTCAATCCACAAAGAGGTAGACTGTTTTTATTTCTCTGTCTATACAACAGGTTATCTCACACAATCTAATTCTGTTAATTCATCCTTATAATATCAATTTTCTTTGTTTTGCAAAACCAGAGAATATGGATTCCACTGCCTGAACTTACAACTACCACGTAAACTACAACTTTCTTTTAGCTTTAAATAAGCAGTTTATATCCACTTTGAATTAACAAAAGCAGCCAGTGCATTATTTATGATTTAACCAGATTAATATTGCATTAGAAATTACATTTTCGCATCTGTATTTACTTGGATAAAAATTTGTTTTCATCCTTAATAAAAAAAACAAAAAAAAACATCACTTCAACACTGCATCTTCACTGATGCATGCTGCATATTTCTTCAGTTTTTTTTTTTTGTTTTGTTTTAAGGTAAGATTCTTTTTTGTCTTGTGAAGAATAAGACTACAGTTCCAATTCTAGTCATTTATTCTATCCTTCTAAAATCTTGTTTGGAACAGATCAACAAGATTGAAAAGGCTATTTAGAAGAGTTACGAAACTAATAGTTATCTAGTAAGCTTAGCTCTGGTGCCAAGTCAGAAGTATTGAACACCCAGTTAAAATTGCATTCCTAAGTAATGGTCAACTAGCCTCACTAGTTACCAATTACATTATGCAAGAAGTGCTAAAAAACTAAATAGCTTAGATTTAGCATAAGCCTGCAAGTTTGTGGCAACTGGTGAGGATTGAACCTACTACTCAGGAGTCATTTACTAAGCTTAGACAAGTCCATGCTAAAAAACAAACTAAGCTATGTCTAGACATCTAGATATCATCACTTTATCATATAAGTTGCTCAGCTGTACATATTTATTCATTTAAAATTTTTTAAATTCAAAGATTCCATCTTGATACAGTTAATTACACTTTCGGTAGATTATTTCTAAAGTTTGATTGTTTTAATATGTTTAATTTGATTTCTATAGATACACATAGTACACCCTGATCCAAGGCAAGATCCACAAAAACTACATTTTTATCTTCAAAGTTAAAAGGATGAACAAAGAAAGAAACAAAAATATCTCACACTTCATTATATATATTATATATTCCCTTTTAATTCCTTATATTTCATGTATATTTTAAGAAGGAAATAGCAGTTCTCATACTTTTTTGATAACAACTTGTTAATAATATCCAAATTACAATTAATAAGTTTTCTTTCTCAAGGGTGGCTTTGGTATCAAATAACCCATGAAGGTTGATTAAACATTAAACAAAGAAACCATACTTTTTAAATAGACAACATCCTTTTGTAAATCTCACACAGTTGCATTCTGATTGTTCCGCTTCAAGATATCTTTATGCTTCCATCTTTTATTGAATTTGTTTCCATTCAAGCAGTCGGCTGCCTGACAATTTCTTCCTGCTAAGAGCATGTCAGGTGTTAACATGCTGATTATGAATATAGATGCTTCCATTGTGACAAGATCAATGTTTGTTTGTCACAACAGTCACAGGCTGTTCATAGTTCCATTCTAATAGCTACTCTATGTCTTTTAGAGTTTCATGGTTTCAATGGCATATCAACCTTTGTGGGTAATTTAATACCAAAGATATCCTTGTAGAAAAATAGTAGTTATATTGTTTAACCCATAGCTGATGAGGCTCATACCTTTTCCAAGGGTATTAGTTTGAAAGTGAATGTAATGGCCTGAATGGAGGTCAGACTTGCTTATTTCAAAGCCACAGTTCAGCATTTTAGCCATTACACCCAGGAACTCCGTTCATCTTTTACAAAGCCATAGATGTAAACAATATTCTAGTTGGTTGGTTGGTTGGGTTTTAAGGCTTATCAACCTTTGTAGGTTATTTAATGCCAAATCCATTTTTATGTAAATAATCAGTTCTATTTCAAATAATTCAGTCTAGCATGAATACACTAAAGCCAAATCCATCTTTATGCAAATAGTTCTATTTCAAACAATTTAGTTTAGCATCAGTACACAATTTAATTGTCAAAAACATTTCTATTTCAAACTATTCAGTTTATTCAAACAGTTCTAATTCAGCTAATTTTCTTTACACACAGTAAATAATTCAGTTTAGTATAAGTACAGATTTTGTTTACACACAGTTAAATGTCAAAACAGTTCTATGTTAAACAATCCAGTTTAGTGTAAATACAGTTTCAATGTCAAAAACAGTTCTATTTCAAATAATTCAGTTTAGCATAAGCTCGCAGTTTAAATGTAAGTACGGTTTAATTGTCAAAAACATTTCTATTTCAAGCTATTCAGTTTAGTCAAACAATTCAGTTTAGCATAAGTATGCCGTTAGTTCTAGTGGACCTGGGAGCAATGGCAATGAAGGGGTGCTCCATATTCCTCAAAGCCCTAGCATTACTAGAACCTCACCATCAGATTGTTTAGTGTTATATCCAGGACATTCATTGGGGGTGAGGGTCTTACCCCTCTGCAGAGGTGCAGTCAGTGTATTCTATAGCCCCAGCCGACTGGGCAAACAATATTCTAAGTTTAGATGAGAAATACACAGGCAAAATTAAGGGTAAATGTGAAAGTTAGAAGATTGTGTTGCATCTTCCAAGTAAAAAACCAGCTTCGAAAATCAGCATTTGAAAACCTTGCATTCATCTGTGATTGAACAACAACAAAGGGCATCAATGAGATGTTTTTATTTTATTATAACAACACATGAACATACAAAAATTGGTTGGTTGTTTGGGTTTTATGGCATATCAACCTTTGTAGATTATTTCATGCCAAATCCATTTTTATACAAATTATCAGTTCTATTTCAAACAATTCTGTTAAACATGAGTACACAGTTTAACTGTCAAAAACATTTCTATTTCAAGCTCTTCAGTTGCGTCAAACAGTTCTATTTCAAACAATTCACTTTAGTATAAGTATAGTATTGTCAAAACAGTTCTATATTAAACCATTCAGTTTAGTGTAAGAACAGTTTCAATGTCAAAAACTGTTCCATTTCAAACAATTCAGTTTAGCATAAGTACACAGTTTAGTTCTATTTGACCCATAGATAGGGCTCTCTAGAAGGAGGATAAGGTGGTTCATACCTTTTCCTAGGGTATTTGTTAGAAAGTGAATCTAATAGCGTGACTGGAGTTTGAACTCGCTTACTATGATTCCTCAGTCCATCGCTTTAACCATTACACGAGGACACCCCCCCACAAAAATTAGATAATTATAACTTAGATATATACTATTTTACTTTTATAATCAACTGAGTAATTACTAATAAGCCTATCTTTATTAATTATCAAATCTTACTAAAACAAAATCATCTATTTGTTTAAGTTATGCCTGTATGGAAATTATCATGTATGATCAAATTGGGAAAACCTTCCTATAATTTGTGTTCAGACATGTTTCCTCAGTATGCTTTATGTGTCTGTTTTTATTTGTCACTCCACAGCTTATTAATTTTACTTTCTCCATGACAACTGACATTTCCTGCAAGGCTGCCGACTGAATCTCAGCGTTCTCGGATATGGCATCTTCGTCAACTTCCTGAGCTGACTAACACCAGTTGTGTTGTTGCAGAAACAAAAATTGCTTTTTGGCAATCATCTTTCCATTAAAGCTTCCAAACTAATTCAATTTACCTTCCGGGGTGTAAAAATATGAAATTTAATGAAAATAAATGGTTTTATCCTTTAAAAGAACCAGCAAGACCTTGAAATAAAGCAGATAATTGATGGATATTTTGATTTCTAGACTCATATCTCAAGTCAGGTTTTTTTGTAATTCTCTCTGATAGTTATGTTATTACTAGCATAGTAACCATGAAAAATGATGGCATTATCAATAAATAGATCAGCATGTCAATCTAGGATCAGAGATTCTGTATGTTCTCCCAGGAATCATTGTGGTATCTGTGTGCACTAGCTAAGATCAGTTTAGCAACTTTATGATCAACCTAGGATCAAAATTTCACTTCCCAAGAGTTTGCCAAAAATAAAGTGTTGTATTTTTGCATTCTATCGAAAGTGTTGCACACATAATACATCATATATATATATATATATATATATATATATATATATATATATATATTGAGAGAGAGAGAGAGAGAGAGAGAGAATACTTCAAAAGTTCATTCTTAGCATATTTCAAAAACACCATTATTTCGATAGGAGATATCCCATCAAAATGATGGCATTTTTTAAGAATCAGAGTGTAGTTTCTGTGCACTTTACCTGGAATTAAAATGTCACTAAGTATATCTGTTCCTTGACCTTTGGGCTAGGATCCAAGTGTAGTATCCATCCTTCCATGATATCAAAAAAAGATGTTCCTTGTTCATATTTTGTGATAAAACTTGTTCACACACACACACACACACACACACACTCATTGAAATAAGATTTATCTAAGTTTTGTACTGATATGAGTCTTCGGTCAAAATTCTGTTAAGTTTAAATCTCTGAAGTTTTTTGCAAGCTAAGCTTAGTAAAATGACTACCACTTTAGTAGCCTTTTCAATCTTGTTGATCTGTTCCAAACAAGATTTTAGAAGGTTAGAATAAATGACTAGAATTGGAACTGTAGTCTTATTCTCCACATGACAAAAAAGAATCTTACCTTAAAACAAAACAAACAAAAAAAACTGAAGAAATATGCAGCATGCATCAGTGAAGATGCAGTGTTGAAGTGATTTTTTTTTTGTTTTTTTTATTAAGGGTGAAAACAAATTTTTATTCAAGTAAATACAGATGCGAAAATGTAATTTCTAATGCAATATTAATCTGGTTAAATCATAAATAATGCACTGGCTGCTTTTGTTAATTCAAAGTGGATATAAACTGCTTATTTAAAGCTAAAAGAAAGTTGTAGTTTACGTGGTAGTTGTAAGTTCAGGCAGTGGAATCCATATTCTCTGGTTTTGCAAAACAAAGAAAATTGATATTATAAGGATGAATTAACAGAATTAGATTGTGTGAGATAACCTGTTGTATAGACAGAGAAATAAAAACAGTCTACCTCTTTGTGGATTGAAGGAAGACCTCAGTTAGAAACTCTAACAAGGATACTGAATATGAGAGGTACCATAAGATAAGGATAGGATTGAAGTAACTGCTTTTTATGGCATGCCAAGCCATTTGGGGTTATTCTATGCCTAAAGTGTAGGGAATCATATTCATTGTACGCTCATAGTTATATTTTTGTATATTTATTTTGTACACAGTCCTATCAAATAGGAATAATTTTTAAACAGGTTTATTTGACCTATTAATAGAATCCTCACAGGTACTTCTACTCCAGGTCAAAGTGGACATGGGAGTAATGGCAATGGTGAAGTACTCCACACTTCCCATATCACCAGAACTGGGCTTCACCATCAGATGCAGTTTAGAGTCATACCCAGGACACTCCTTTTTATTGGTGGGTGTCTTAGCCTTCTGTAGGGGATACAGTCAGCATATTTAAGCCCTGCTGATAGAAGACCTTAAGAAGACAAGATGATACAAGAGATAAAATGTTTTGACTAAAACAACTGAGATGTGGATAACAGTTCAAATAAAATCAGTGTATAATAATGACAGTTTTTCATGTGTGAAATTCAGGAAGAAACAGAAAGAAATTCTAATTTTGATAACTATAAATCAAAACTGAAGTTAAGTTGAGAGCATCTAGAAAAAGTTGCCAGAGATGAAGAGACAAAGAAATGATAAGGATATGATGTTGTTTAAATTAGGAAAGAAAAAGTCTGACATGTGGTCACAAAATAATGCTGTTCACCTTCTTCCAAGGTTACAACTTTCCTCCAGACCAGTCTCAGAAAGAGGAAGACATGATGTGACATTTTCAAGTTGATCAAGTAAAGATCTATACTTTAAAAAATAATAACCCAATCCCGAGTGGTGTTGGGTGGGGTCAGTTTTGCTTGGCTTTGAAATTTAGATTGAGACCTGTTGCTCTTTCAGTAACTAAGCAGAAATTACAAAACATAAATCGTCAAAAAAATTAAAGTGCTGTCAACTGCGTCTCAAGTCATTTTCAAGAATGGCATAATTCATTTTTATAAGATTTAAGCAAGGGAAATTTTTACTGTCTTAAGCTATTTAAAAAATGATGTAAACTAGCTTTTTATATATTCATTTTTTTTATGAATTTAATAAAGTTAGTATTAAATGTGGAAGTATTGGTTGATGTGCAACAGTTACCACCCAAACAAAAATGGTTTGGTTCCTTTGTCTAATGGTATATCAATGTTCAGAGGGTATTTAATACCAAAGCCATCCTTGTAGAAGAATAACAATGATACAATTTAATCTATAGCTGGTTTGGGTAAGGAAGTTTATACCTTTTCCAAGGGTATTTGTCCACAAGTGAACATAATAGCACAAGTGGAGTTCAAACTTGCTTACTTCAAGTTTGCAGCTCAGCTCTTTTGCCATTACACCACAGGAAATTCCCTGAAAAAATGGTGTGGGCTAGTGAGGCTCCAAATGATGTTGTATGATAATTACAAGGAGAATTTCTACATTCACTCAAATCCACATTTATGTTCCTTTGTTCATAAACAAGAAAGGCTTTAAATTTATACATTCTTCTTTGTTTTCTTTTAACTAAATATGCTTTAACAAAAAACTGCAGTCAAAATACTTATTGTTTAAACCAGTGAGGTTTAATGTGGGCCTGTAGGCTCACAAATGGGCCTGCAAAAATTTTTAAATTGGCTTGGAGTTGAATTTTCTGCAACAAATAATGTACTCACAAAGGGACATAATTTAAGAAAAGAGGAGACGTATGCTTGAAGCTGAGCCAAAGTTTGGGAGTTCAACTTGACAAGCTGATAGACAGACACCAGGAGCTGTGTAGTCATTAGTAAGGAGTTATATTTTCTACTACATTTTGCTTTTGTAAATAAAATCTATTTCCTATTACATGAATTTTTTTTTGTGTTTATGTGAACCTCTGAAATTTTTTAAATAAAAAATAGGCCACAAGGAAGAAAAGGTTGAGAAACATTAGTTTAAACTACATGTATTATGGTGTCTACAAAAGGAATAGTTTCAAAAATTCAAGATTAAGATTTTTAGAAATAATCAATATCTTGAAAGTAAATAAGAAATTTGCAGAAAATGAAATTCTTTTGATCTATTTTTACACCCCTTCCCAAACTAGATGCTGTAATTGATGCTTTAGAAATGGCCAATTAAATCTCATCTGGAATTGCAGAACCAGATAATTCACTAAAATATGATTATTTGTGAATGTGCATATGGAAAATGCTATCAGTAAACCAAGTTTAAATTCTGGCCCAAACATTTTTGTATTCACTTTACACTTTTGGGAAGAGCATAGATCCATTTCTTCTCCTCACAGTTCTGAGTAAAGTAGTATAGCACACTAGTTGATTAATTGATTTGATGGCATATATACCCATCTTGGGTTATTTTATACCTTAAGGTTAGGGAATTGTTTTCAATATACATTCATATTTACATTTTTTACGCAATTGTTTCTCTAGAGTTTTTCTTTTTGCATGCAGTCCTATTGGATATTAATCTATTTAACTCATAGACAGAATTCTTATAGGTACTTCCACTCCAGGTTAAAGTGGACCTGGGAGTAATGGCAATCAAGGGGTATTCTACTCTCCCCAGATCTCCAGAACTGGAGCCTATCTTCAGATGCAGTTTAATATCCAGGACACTCTTTTTGTGGTGATGGTGGTGGGGGTTCTTAACTCTTTGCAGGGGATACAGGCAGTGTATTTTGACCTTCTGCTGACAGGGCTTTAAACACACTGGCTTCAATAGTGTTAGTAAGGCAACCAGTCTAGGTCAGTGGTGGGGGAACTTTTCATGTTTAAAGACAATATTGAAATTTATACTCTATAACTAAAGCCATGTTCAATAAAATTATAGTTTGTTTAATCCAAACAACCCTTCTCTTGTAAGTTTGTGGCAAACCATTTTGGACAACATCAATGACTGAGAGAGAGAGGAGATTTGCTGTACGGGCAATTTTCAGTTTTCTATATAACCCTGCTCAGGTAGGTCCTCTCCTCTTGGAAGTTTGAGTCCACACAATCTTCAAACCCCCAAATGCCTCTATTTGATTTGTAGCAAATCTTACTAAATGTTATAGAGGCTTTGTAGACACAAATTCTAAAGGAAAACACTACTTTCTTGTGATGATGAAAATTTAATCATTTGTGACAAGGAAGAGAAAATGATAAAAATCCCCACGCATTTAATTATGACAGTTAAATTGTATAAGAATATATTATACCTTGTAAGTATCATTCAAATCTACTTTGTTAGAATAATTATTGTTATATCCGTTTGGTTGGTTGGTTGGTTGGTTGGGTTTATGGCATTTCAACCTTTGTTGGTTATTTAATGACAAATCCATTTTTATTCAAATAATCAGTTCTATTTCAAACAATTCAGTTTAGCATGAGTACTCAGTTTAGTTGACTAATCCAATTATCATCTATTTTTGTCTTTTATTTGTGGTTATATATATATAAATTGTTTTTATATATGACTTGTTTGAACATACCTTCTATTTTTCAAGTTTTCTGAAAATAATTTACCCACTTTACAAGGATTAAAAAAATTATCTGCTGGCAAAAACTTCCCTTTCTAAGTGGTCATTTCTTCGAATGGACTGGGCATAACATTTCTCAAGTTAGAAACAAACTGATCAGTACATTAAGAAAAAAAAAGACAAAAAAAGCAACATTAAACCAGACAGTTGCATAGAAAAACAACAATAATCTAAGTGGAAAAATAAGAGATTAATGGATTAGGAATTAATTCATTTCCCATGAATAGAATATGACAGAGAATGCCATGATGGGATTATCCTCACATTAAGGCTAACATTTTAGCAATTCACTTCCTTTTACAATGGCACGAGATGATTTGAAGTTACTGATTTGTTTTGACAGCATCTGTGGGTAAAAAGGTAGGGAGGCTTTCCTTAAGCCAAATGAAAAAAACAACCAAGAAGCTTTAGGGGGTTAGGAAGCAGTTTGACAAAGGATCTTTTAATAGCATAAAAGTAAGAATGATTTGAGGCATTCATAGTGTAATGGTTACCTCTCGGGAAATGGACACGGTAAATTGAATTCAAATCCTAGATGATGCTGTTTGCATTTCACATAGTACTAATACTTTTTGGAAAGGTATGAAACTAACTATTCTCCCTCCAGCTATGGGTAAATAATTGGGCATACTAGGCTCTTTAACTTAGGTATGGCAACCAGTCTAGGAAAAGGAAAACTGAATTGAAAGCTGTTAAACTCTGCTTAAAATTGGCCTTATGTTGTAACCTGCTCATCAGTAAATATATGAAAGTGAAAGTGAAAGTGAAAGTGATGATGTAAGCATATGTATTATCATCAACATGGCATGTCAACAGCATGGATTTCCTTGATTCTCTCACCATCCATCCCAATTGGCCACCACTCTTGATGGCATTCAGTGTCTGCACAGAGCTGATGAAAATAAGTTTTGTTGGTCAGCCAATAGTGGTGTGTTAGAGTCCATGGGAAAACATAATTCATGAGCTCATTCTTACTTTTTCAGCAGTACCTAGCATGTCTTGTTTGTATAAGTTTCACAATAGAACGTAAGGGATCCCATCTACAAGTCCAATGGATCAGCTTAAAATTTATTTGTACTTGATAGAACTCATATGCCGAAAATAATTTTTTCAAACTACACAAAAAATATAAACATGACTATACAATGAACATGCTAGATAGAAACTATACAAGAATAATGCTTGCCCAGTTGGCTGGGGCTGTAGAATAAACTGACTGCACCTCTGCAAAGGGGTAAGACCCCCCTGCCATGGGTGTCCTGGATATGACACTAAATGATCTAATGGTGAGGCTCCAGTAACGCTGGGGCTATGGGGAATGTGGAGCACCCCTTCATTACTATTGCTCCCAGGTCCACTCTGGCTTGGAATGGTAGCACCTGATAAGGCCCTATGTATGGGTTAAATAGAACTAACAGCATACTTATGCTAAATTGAATTGTTTGAATTAGAACTGACTAAACTGAATTGTTTGAAATGGAACTGTTTTTGACATTAAAACTATACTTACACTAAACTGAATTGTTTAATATAGAACTGTTTTGGCATTTAACTGTGCGTAAACAAAATCTATATTTATACTAAACTGAATTAGCTGAATCAGAACTGTCTGACTAAACTGAATAGCTTGAAATAGAAATATTTTTGACAATTAAACTGTGTACTCATGCTAAACTAAATTGTTTGAAATAGAACTATTTGTATGAAAATAGATTTGGCATGAAATATCCTACAAAGGTTGATATGCCATAAACCTTAACAACCAACCAACCAAGAATGATGCATCCTGTTTTGAACAAATCCTGGAATCAGCACCATACAAAACATCTGCTGTTTTGTATGGTGCTGCTTCCAGGTTTTATTCAAAAGAGGATGCATCATTCTTGTGTAGTTTCTATCTAGCTTTCTTTCCAGACATTTCACATCATATATATGCACACACACACACACACACACACACACACACACACACACACACACACACACACACTCTCTCTCTCTCTCTCTCTCTCTCTTTCTCTCTCTCTCTTTTGCCTTGTGGATAGGGCTTAGAATATACTGACTCCATTTCTTATAAAAGGGTTAAAGTATTACCCCCACCTCTGGGTATGGCACTAAACTGCATCCAGTGGTGAGTTTCCAATTCTGGAGCACTGGGAAGTATGAAGTACCACCCACCTATAAGTCTTATACATCTGCTTGAAAATTTTTTGTGTTAGCTAGGAATAATTGAAAACATAACTGTGAGCAAATTATTTTCTGTTTATATAATTATTTGAAGCCGTAATTGTTTATAAATGATGGTTAGACCGGCTCATTGGCCTAGTGGGTAGAGTGTTTGCCAATGGTCCAGGAGACCTGTGTTCAATCCTAGGTTGTGTCATACTAAAGACTTTAAAAATGGTACTTGATACCTCCTTGCTTAACACTCAGCAATATAAGGTATGTATCAAGGGTAAAATGGAGCAATCCAGGGAAAGGAGTAGTGCCGTCCCCTACACCTCGGTGTAGTAGCTATCGAAAAGGGAGCCTTCTGGTCACCCTTGACTACGGTCGCCAACTTTACTTACTTTTACATTTGTTTAAAAAGAAAGTCTGACAATGACATTACATAACAAGTCTGACAATGTCTGACATTACATAACAAGTCTGACAATGTCTGACATTACATAACAAGTCTGACAATGACATTACATAACAAGTCTGACAATGTCTGACATTACATAACAAGTCTGACAATGACATTACATAACAAGTCTGCAATGTCTGACATTACATAACAAGTCTGACAATGTCTGACATTACATAACAAGTCTGACAATGACATTACATAACAAGTCTGACAATGTCTGACATTACATAACAAGTCTGACAATGACATTACATAAAGTCAACTAACAAACTACATTTCTCTGACTGTTTCTTCATGTATTTAAATTAGGATGTGTTGAAAGTTCTTGGCCTAGCCATAAAGGGATTAACATTGAAAAAATCCTTATAGAGTTTTTTGAGAATATTAAAGAAACTTTGGTGAAAATTTTTCAAGTTTTGTTGAACTGTGGGATGAATATACAAAATAGTATGAATAATTCTTGTTAATTCTCTTCTTTTTCAGGAGAATGATTGATTGAGAGGTTAGAGAAACATGTTCATTGAATATTCATGTTTATATTTTTTGTGTTGTTTAAAATAATTTTTTTTTGGCACATAGGTCCTATCAAATACAAATAATTTTTAAGCTGATTTATTCAATCTGTTGATGGGAACCCTAACAGGTTCTACCACTAGGTCAGAGTGGAACTAGAAATAATGGCAATGAAGGGGTATTTCACATTCTCCAGATCACCGTAACTTGCAGTTTAGTGTCATACCAAGGACGGTTTCTCTGGAAAAGTTTTCAGCACTCCCTCGAATATATATATATATATAGAGAGAGAGAGAGAGAGAGAGAGGGAGGGAGAAATAATGAAAACATAATGACCACCTGTCTGAGAAAATTTTGGTCCTCTGTGTATCCATAAAATAACTTTTAACTAATCCAACATGGATGCTACAAGACTTTTGAAGTTTTCTCCTGGGATCTTGTGCCATGATGATAACGGTATTTTCACTGCCGCAAATTACATGGTAAATGTTCCAGAGAACAAACATTTTGGTCCAACACATCCCTTGAGTGCCTAATTGGATTGAGATCTATGAGGTTTGGTAGCCAGTGCAACACGAGAAAGTCTTCTTTATGTTCCTGAAACCATTCCCATAAAACTAGTGCAGGGTGGCTGACAAAGCATACTGTCTTGCTGAAAGATGCTGCAGCTATACAAGAAAACTGTTGCTAGTGTTTCAATGACATCAGAGATTTTAACTTTCATATGACTGATAGAAATCAGTGTTTCTTCATCAAACTTAAAGCTACAGTATAGCCTCAAAGTTCACATCAAACAATCTTTTAGGAAAGTTAATTTTCTTCTAATACAAAAGTCATCATAATCATCATTATCATTGGTGGGTCGATAGCATGGATTCTTTTGACTCTCCGGCCATCTCTTAATATCATCTTGGTAAGTCCTCTAGACAGTACCCACTATATGAACAGAGGAGATAAATGTAAGTTTTTGCTGATCATATGGACACTGGTGAGTCCATATGTTGGGGTCTATAGGAGGACATTGCTTATGAGTTCATATTTACTTCCCCAGTGGTGCCCAGTATGTCTAGCTCATCTTATGAGGATGGTTTGTGAGATGGGAGATAAGTGGCCATACAACTACTATTTTGTAGGGTGCTGTAACCAGGATTTGTTCAAAACTACATGCAGCAGCTTTGTTAAGTTCCCATCTAGCTTTTTCTTGAATTGTTTCATTAGGGTTCAAGTGGTGCAACCATACAGTAGTACTGACATGGCTACAGCTAGGAAAGACTCCCATTTTGTTTTATTAGAGAGATCAGATATCCATATGGTTGCTAACTAGTCAGTAGCAGTTCATGCTTTATTTAAGTGTATGCTGATGTTGCTTTCAGTAGATGAGATATTGATACCAAGTTATTTTAATTTCAGAGTCTGGCCATTTAATGAGGAGATGGCACCATAATTTTATTATTTGCAGTGTAACATTATACAATCAAAGTAGTTATTATTAAGTATTATTTATTATCAAACAGTACAGCATTGAAACCTAACATATAACTGCAGCAAGGTACTTGAGACTAGCTTACTTGTTTATATATCTCTGACTAATATTTGATTGGTTGGTTTGTTGGCTTCACAGCATTCCAAACATTGTTGGGTTACTTATGACTAAAATCAGTCTTTTTTTTATTCAAGCATTTATATGATTTCAAGTAATTATTCCTATTTAATAATAATCATTTGTCTGCACACAGTTATATAGTTTCAAGTACTGCTGTTTGATTTAAGTATTTTTAGGGATAAAAGTCTCTGGCTTCTGAAATTCTAGATATAGCCCAGCCACTTCTATCACAAGAGTACTTCATTTGTTAATCTCTGGTACAGGTGATAACAATCTATATAATTGGTATTCACCAACAAATTAACTGCATTCATAAGGCAGCTAATTATGTTTTACCACTAGGAACTGGACTATTTGATGTACCTACATATATAGATCTAGTTTAGTTTGTTGGTTTTATGGCATATCAAACATTGTTGGGTTATTAAATGCCAAAATTAGTCTTTTTTTAAAAGCAATTATATGGTTTTAAGTGACTAGTGATAATGATTTGTAAACAATTATAGCTTCAAGTAACTCTTTCTGATACAAATAATTTTATATATAATTATATAGTTTCTAATGACTAATTTATTAAATAACAATAATCATTTGTTTGCACATAGTTATATGGTTTCAAATGTTCCTATCAAATACTAATCATCTTTAAACAGATTGACCTGACCCATAGATGGGACCCTTACAGGTACTCCCACTTGAAGTCAGAGTGGACCTGGGAATAATGCCACTGAAGTGTAACTCTACACTCTTCAAAGTCCAGAACAGGAGAATTGCTATTAGATACAGTTTAGTGTCATACCCAGAACATCTTCATTTTGGAAAGGTGGAGTTCTTATCCCTCTGAAGGAGATACAGTCAGCATATTGTAAGCCCCACTGACAGAGTTGTGACTGATATGTACAGTTTTTGGAGGTATGTGGCAGTTGTTGTCATTCACGGTACATGTCATAGATCATGTTTTCGCTCAGCAGTATGTATATAATTGCAGAAGTTCATACAGACTCAATCTCCCCTCATATAGGAGAAAGAGAGGAAAGAGAAAGAGAGAGAGAGAGAGAGAGAGAGAGAGAGAGAGAGAGAGAGAGAGAGAGAGACGAGCACATACACAAAATTTGTTCAATATATGAAACTGAAAAATAATTCTTAATGACCACTGCTACTGTCTGGGCAGATAAGGTAGACTAGTTTACCCAAGTGCTTAATTATACACTCTTCTCCATGAACCAATGACACCTGCCAATAATGAGACATTCTGTTAAGACAGCTGGCAAAGGAGAGAGGGCTGGAAGAATTTGACTAGCACTTTTCTCAGAGGCATTATGACCAAGTGAACATAATCAGCCTATATATATATATATATAAATATATATATATATATATAAAAATATATATATATACCATTATGCTACATGCGCTTATATATATATATATATATAAGCATATGGCATAATGGTATTTGTTGTAAGGAAATGGAATCAGCATGCCAAGTTCAAATCCTGCGCAAGGTTGTTTGAATTTCACTACACACTAATGTTTTTGGGAAAGACCTGTTTCCCCAATCAATGGATAAATAGAAGGCCGGACAAGACCAAAGAGCTTAGTCTAGCCAACTATTTAAGGCAACTAGTCTAGGAGGAGGAAAATCCCTGAATTCAAAATCTGAGGAAGTACAATTAGAGGAAACTGTGGTATATTGTAGCACCATTCTTCTCTCATCAACTCATCCAAAAAGGGTGGATGGTTTAACACAAACATTCATCACTATCAACAAATCACCAGTGTAAGCAGTTCACATCTTTAACTAAACTGTTGTGCACTCCTACTTCATGCACAACACTGAGGGATATATATATATATAGATATATATAGATATAGATATCATCATGTTGTGCCTCTAGCACAGATTTCCCTAACTCTTCCTTGTCACTCGTCTCTATCGACCATCACTTTCAGCAGGTCTTCCAGGCTACATCCTGTGTCCACACAGAGCTGCTGTAGATAGGTTCTAGCCGGTTGTTCAACACTTGCTCTTCTGTATAAAGGGGTCCAGAGGAGCATGTCACTTACAAATTCATTCTACTTCTCCAGCAGTGTTCAGAATGTCTTGTTCATCTTATTTGGATGGTTTTAGAGATGGAAGGCAGGTGGCTGTATAGCTACTTCTTTGTGGGATGTTGTTTCCAGGATTTCTTCATTATAGCTCGCAGTATTCTTGTGCAATTGCCGTCAAGCTTTTTCTCTATAAGCTTTGTCAGAGTCCTTGTGGTGCATCCTTTTAGTAGTATGGACATGACTGCTGCCTGGAAAAAAATGTGCTTTATTTTATTGGATAGATCTGATCTCCATATAACCAATAGCCTATCAATAGCTATCCATGCCTTTGCTAGATACTTATTGATGTTGTTTTCAGTAGATGAGATGCTGCTTCTGAAGTATGTAAACTTGTCCACTAATTTCAGAGACCTACCTTTTAGCATGGAGATACCTCCTTTTTAATTTTGATTAAAGCACATGTATTCCATTGTATCTGCACTGACAGAGGATTATGCCACCTGCTGCCTTCTCCAGACTAGGCAGCAGGTATTTGGCCTGGGCAGGTGTATTTGCCCGAAGTACTATGTTATCAGTGTAGTCTGCATCCGTAATTGTTTGTGTGGTGTATTGCCTGTTTCTTTCTTTGCTAGAGTAAAGCCATTTTCTTCCATTAATTCTATCAATGTTTGAAGTACATAGTCTAGGCAGATTATGAACAGGTATGGGGCTAACGTATCTCCTTGCAGGACACCTGCAAAAGGTTCAAAGAAGTTTGTGTCTCCATCCAGTGAGTGAGCATTTACTTTCGTGTTCTTACAGATCATCATTATGGCTGCTATGGTTTCTTTGGGGAGATCATAGGCTAAAAGTATTTGTTTCGTTTTCCCTCTGTGTATGGAGTCAAATGCCTTTGAGAAATTTACAAATAATAGTGTTGCCTGGAGATTATATATAATTTTATTCATAATTTTAAGTGTTATGTTTGTAATATTCTGAGATGTGGAGAATATTTTTTCAGTCTGCATGCTAGGTTATCAAGGTGCATTTGGTTTGACACCTGCACACCTGGCAGGTACCGAGTTCATGATAATGTTAAACATTTGATCATATACACATGTTCACACTGATAAAAATTATTGATGTTTATCCGGGTTGAAATTTACGAAAAACAAAATTTAACAAAATAAAACATCTTTATACAGTAGATTTCAACAATGATTATCAAACCAGTTTAGAAGATCATTCATTCTACTGTATGTTTATTTTTTCTTTTTTAATGGCACATCAACCATTGTAGGTTATTTAAGGCCAAATCCATTTTTATACATATAAACAGTTCTATTTCAAACAATTCAGTTTAATATAAGTACGCAATTTAGTTCTATATAACCCATAGATAGGACCATATCAGGTGCTACCACTCCGAGTCAGAGTGGACCTGGGAGCAATGGTAAGAAATGAGTACTCTACATTCTCCAAATCTCCAGCATTACTGTAGCCTCATCATCAGATTGTTTAGCGTCATACCAGGACACTCATTGGGAGAGTCTTACCCTTCTGCAGAGAAGCAGTTGGTGTATTCTGCAGTTCCAGCTGACTGGACTATCATTCTACTGTAGTGAATTCAGTCCTCACTGGGTGCTCTCTAGTATTGACCTAAGCTGAACTAAGTAAAAATATAAAACATGTTTATCTATGAGATTAATGCCATAATGTGTAACACATTCTATTCATGCAAACATACAAATATGTACACACTGAGTTATATAATCATATTTATACAAAAGTCTTCATGTGCACAATATACTGCTAATATATGCACTATCACAAATATATATATATATATATATATATATATATATATATATATATATATACATGCACAATATTTTAGCTATTTATAAAAAATTGAATAGAAGAAGAGTCTTTTTAAAAAGTGCATCAATAAGCAGAGTTGATTAAATATCTCTCTGCTTATTGTAATATATAGGATTTTTTAAAAGATATTTTTTCTTTTGTTCATTTTGAATAAATAACCCAATGCTTAATATTTTATTTGATATTTAATAATATAGCTTCTAATTATAGAGCAGAGAATTTTTAAAAGAAAAACAAAAAGCCCACAATGGACCTGGTGGAAGAGATTATATATATATATATATATATAAACACACATACATACACACACTTTTTTAATGCATTTTAACTCAGTGCTTTTTCACAGCTTACATAGATAAAATATTATACAATGGAAATTTCAGATCAAATTTTAGTTAATAACTTTAAGTTAGCTTTTATACATGCGGGAAGGGTACTTTGTGTAATGGTTATGATTGTTGGAAATGGAACTAGCAATCTAAGTTCAAATCCTGGATGTGCTTCATTTCATACTAATGCCCTTAGGAAAGGCAGTAATTCTGCTCTTCTCCTCACAGCTATGTCTAAATAGTAGGGCAGTCTAGGTTCTTTAGCCTTGATAAGGCAACCAATCTAGAAGAAGGAAAACTTGAAATTCAAACCAGCAGTACTCTGCTTCAAGATTGACTTTGTGTGGAGGGGTTGGGTAAATGCCTGTTTTTTTTTTTTTGGAGGGAGCCCTTACACCTCTGCAGGGGATACAGTTAGTGTATTCTAAGCCTTGCCAACAGAGAGAGGTATAAGAGTTAGCAAACCAGGCAAGCAAATTTGCGGTAGTAAGTTTGATTCTCACAAGGTGGCACATACTTCTGGCCTTGTGTCAAACTAAGTTGATCTGAGTAAATAATACAAACATTATATATATATATATATATATATATATATATATATATATATATATATAAAGTAAATTTGGTAACTGTTGTTGAGGGCAACCTGAAAGCTCCTTTTTCAATAGTTACTACACCAAGGTGCAGGGTAGGGCGCTACTCCTTTACCTGGATTGCTTCACCTTACCCTTGATACGTACTTTATAATGCTGAGTGTTAAGCAAGAAGGTATCAAGTATCTATTTTCTGAGTCTTTGGTATGGCTTGACCAGAGATTTAACCCGGGTCTCCGAGGCCATTGGTGAACACTTTACGCACAAGGCCAATGAACTAGAATATAAATATATATATATATATATATATATATATATATATATATATATAAAAAAGCATTGTATACATAGAGTCAACAGTATTTAGCCACTGCTTGGACTATATCTGCTATCCTAACTTAGATATGCTCTGTCAGTACTATTGAATACATACCAGCTCATTGGCCTAGTGGGTAGAGTGTTTGCCAATGGTCAGGGAGACCTGGGTTCAATCCTAGGTCGAGTTATACCAAAGACTTAAAAAAAATGGTACTTGATACCTCCTTGCTTAACACTCAGTATTATAAAGTACGTATCAAGGGTAAAGTGGAGCAATCCAGGGAAAGGAGTAGTGCCATCCCCTACACCTTGGTGTAGTAGCTATTGAAAAGGAGCCTTTGGGTCACCCTCAACTAAAGTGGCTAACTTTATTTTACTTACTATATATATATATATATATATATATATATATATATATATATATAAAGCGACACATATACAGATACACTTGGTAATAGAAATGAATTGATTATATCATATGATCAAAAGAGGTAGATATATAATTTACATCAATTCATGTTTATCTTGAGAATATGCACAATAACCATATAAAAAAAGCAAAAATTATTTAAAAAAAAACAGCGAGAAAACTTTGTTTTCATTGACAATGTTCTTCTAAAGCAGAGCGGTTAAAAGAGGATAATTCTCTAATAACAATTCATCCCAGCCAACATAATTCCAATGATCTGATAAGACTGACTTGAGCTTCATGGAAAAATCAATCAATAAGGTTAACATTTTATCAGGTGGAAGAAAAGAAAACAAAAAAAAAACAAAAGATTGAAAAAATTTCTTGCTGGGGAGGAGATTCTGAATTTATTGGAAAGATAAGCCGAGCCACTTGAAACATCTGTGCATAATCTGAAAAACTGTGACAAAGAGATGATGCGTTGTCTCCTTTGATATTTGGCAATTACTTTCATGTATAGATTATTACCTAAGATAATATAACTTAATTTTGGACATATGTGGTCTGTTCTGAAATGATACACTATTTAATATTACACCATTCCTGAGTGATTATATAACATCAAGAAACAGTTACTGCAAGCTCATAATGACATCAACAACTGAAAGTAAACTCGTTTTAAAAATCATAAACTGCACTAAAAATGAAGATGAACGTATAATGTAATTTCTCCTTTTGGATGATCTGGCATATACGAGGGGTATACGATAATTTTCAAGACTTTTTTCGTATGGGCATTTAAAATTATTATAGACTCTTGAAAATTCAGTATGTTATTGCTATACATCTTATGAAATGACTGACCAATTTTCATGATTTCAGTTTCAAATGAACAGCTACAGCAGGAATTCAAATACACCCTACTAAAGCCTGATTGTCACAGCTGGTGAATTTCAAAACTGCAATCTGACACTTAAGAAGAACGATATGCAATAAAATTCTGTTTTAAACTTGGAAAAAATGCCACGAAAACATATGGAATGCTTCAGACTGCTTTTTGACCATCTTGCATGAATCGCGCATCAGTTTTTAAGTGGCATAAGAGATTCAAGGACGGCAGGGAGTCTGTGAGGGATGATGAGAGGTGTGGCAGGAGTAAGGAAGTCAATACACCACAGTTGATTGGCTTAAGGGTTAGGGTTAGGGTTACTATGTTGAGGTTTTAAGGGAGTTCAGCAAGAGATTCCTTGGGAAGAGGCCAGCACTCTCCAAATCAGGTCAGTGGCATTTCCACCAGGACAATGCACTAGTCCACAACTCCATCCTTGTCACTGACTATTTGACCAAGATGGGCATCAAGATAGTTCCTCAGTCTCCCTATAGTCCAGACCTTGCTCCCTGTGACTTTTGGTTATTCCCTAAGCTCAGAGGTTGTCGTTATGAGACAATTGAGGAGATGAAAGAGACTGTGATGAAGGTCACTGACATGCTCACACAAGAGGACTTCCATGGTGCCTTCCAGAAGTTATTGGAACGGTACAACAAGTGCATTGCAGCTGGAGGAGATTACTTCAAAGGGGACTACAGTTTCATGTGTGTACTATCAATAAAAGTGCCCATATGAAAAAAGTCTGGAAACTTATTGTATGCACCTCATATATACATATTTATTTTTAAATACCCTGTCTGGTGGCAGGAGCTGCTTGGTACCGCCAGAAGTGGCAGTACTGCCTTGAGCTACTGAAACTGTGTTATCACTCCTGGTTGGCAGCTGATGAGGGCAGGGTGTTGCACATACTTTCACATGTTGTATGATGAAAAAAAAAGAAATTTAATATTACTAGGGTGACTTAAAAGTTTTACAATATTTTGGTAACTCATACAGCATAAATTCCCAAATTAGACTATGTTACATGTTCATCTGTGCAGCTTTCAAATCCCAAATGGAGTGAAACAATACATGTGTCAGCACACCAACCACCATGATACTACCTACAACGGCTTGAACTACTTCAGTCATGTGATATATGTGCCGCTAACTAACATGTAGCAAAATATCGCAAAACTTTTGAGTCACCCTAGAAAAAACAAGTAGAATATCTTGGATAATGATACCTCAACCTGCATTTATGTCAATTTTCCATTTTGCTTTTCAAAGCAGTCTGCAAAGTCATCAATATGCACCTTGACACTGAAATTTTTATGATTGATTTTTTTGCCAAAATATCTTGATACTGTACAATAATAAACCATGGAGTTTTAGATTATGCAAACACATTTTTCCAAAAAGTTATTTTACTAAATTTTAAGCAGGATTTCAATTTATATTCATGCTCAAATGTCCCCTGACTTTGTATCCTAAAATGTCCCCTGATTTTTGTATCCCTTTCAAATGCTGCTTTCTCTGCAAATATGTATATATGCATTACTATAGTACCTATTTAATTGTGTATGTGTGTGGTAGGTTTGTATTTTTCAAAAGGAATACTAAAATCTGATACTGGAATCAAAATCAGGGGCCATTTAACTATGAGTGTTCTTTGCAAACTTAACCCCCCACCTGCTAACCTTTGAAAAAGTTAACTTTGCCACAAAAATTTTTGAATTAGGTGAATCTCTGCTGCTTTAAAAAAGAAAAGATATTTTGGAGGGAAAAAATCAATAATAAGACATTATAAAAGGTTGGGGGTGCTTATTCCTAAACTCAAAAAATAATTTTCTCAAAATTTTAACAGTTAAAAATCAATGATAATATGCTGAATTATTCAACATTGATTTGACTGTTTCTTCAGCTACTTAAATTGAAACAGTAGTTAAAGAAATCACTATCAAAGAATTCAGATGGAAAGGAGGCTAAATCTAAAATAGGAAAAAAAAAAAAAGAATATATATATATATATATATATATATATATATATACATATATATATATATATATAATTGTATTATTTTGTTGTTAATGCTTGAATAATGCTTGAATTAATTCCAGACTCCAGACAATTTATTTTCTTTGATTTTCAATGAATTTCTATTCTATACTAAAATTATCTAATGTCTAATTTCTATAGTAAAATCATCTTATATATAGAAATGCACTTCTACAGTAAAACCATCTTATATATAGAAATGCACACTTCTATAGTAAAATCATCAATCTAATATTGATAATTTATGCCCAACTTTATGGTTTTAAGTAACTTCCAATTTAAAACAAGTAAAATTATTTACAATGCAATTACATAACTCTATTTTGTCATTAATGACAAATTCCTGACCACTGAAAATCTATTCTCCTTGATTTTCAAAGCATTTCTTTAATAAAATCATCTGTAGTAATGCATTTATATAATAACCATATTTTATCGGTAATGTGTCACTTTTCTATCACTCTAAGCTCTATTCTTCTTCATTTTCAATGCATTTTTATCGAAAAATTATCAATATCAAAATTATATAGCAAAACATCTCATACAGAAACGCATTTCTTTAGTGAAATCATTAGCACTATTCTGAAGGTAATGATTATATTAATCAATGACTACATTTTCTTCCTTCCATTTTCAATGCACAACATAAGATTTTGTACTGAATGTTGCATAAAGAAATTTCAAGTAAAAAACGACAAAAGTCAATGCTTAATCATCAAATTTTTCCCCTCTGACCAGATTCTGATTATATTATATCAGCTGTCATATCATTTTTCCCCTGAAAAAAAATAGTCAAAAATGGTATATTTTTGTATATATATATAACGGCTGTCATAACATGATCAAAAGCTGATCTCTTTTTAATGTAGCTGAAACTAAATCCCTCAAATGCCAAAAACAGGACAAACCCAAAACATTAGATATAACAAAATAATTTTATGTTCACACTGTTTTTAGTATTTGATTAATTATTCAGACCATTACCCCAAACTTTATTGTTTGAATCCTGATATTTTACTGGGTTTCCAAAATTCCTATCAGTATAAGCTGTATTTGATAATCTTCCTTTCTTCAATCTCTATTTCCTTAATGATTATTTTGCTTACTAGTTCAACACAAGGCCAAACATGGCCCAGTTGACTGGGGCTGCAGAATACACCGACTTCATCTCTGCAGAGGGGTAAGACCCTCCCAATGAGTGTCCTGAATATGACACTAAACAGTAATGCTGGAGCTTTGGAGAATGCTGAGTACCCATTTATTGCAACTGCTCTCAGGTTCACTCTGACCCAGAGTGGTCACACCTGATAGGGTCCTATCTATGGGTCAAATTATGCTAAACTGAATTGTTTGAAATAGGACTGTTTTTGTATGCTAAACTGAAGTGTTTAAAATAGAACTGTTTTCACATTTAACTGTGTGTAAACAAAAAACTATGCTTATACTAAGCTGAATTGTTTGATATAGAACTGTTTATATATACAAAAATGGATTTAACATTGATAACCTACAATGGCTGATGTGTCATAAAACCAAACCAAACCAAACCAAACTAAACAAGGCCAAACAGGGTGAACTTGCCAAGAAAATCTGCATTGAAATCATGGCTTTTTATCCCCAAGCTCCAGCTTTTGATACAATTAGGAAATATATAACTACTAGCATAGTCTCAGTCAAAATACTAAGATTATTTAACTATGGATTGCCACTAAGATCAGAGTGTATTATCTGTGTACTCTGCCTAGAATCAAAGTATGACTACCTTGGACCTCTATCTAGGATCAGAGCATAGTTCCCTAGCCTTTAGGATAGGATCCAAATGTAGTATCTGTTTCTCATCCTCAACACTTTTATCTTAGGTGGAGTGCACAAATGCTATACTAAGATAAAAATATTGCTCCCCAGCACTTCAGCCAAGAATCATAGTCTCTGTCCCTGGCTTTCAAAATGGGATTAAAGCATAGTATCTGTCCTTCTCCCTCAGTGCTTGAGAAGGATATGGCAAAATATGAGGTTGATCCTGAACCAGAGGATTCTAACCCTTATGCAGCACCTTATCCAGTGCATCAATGAGAGAGTATAATATTAGTTACAAGGGATAGGGTTATTTTGGGGCATGACCCTGTATACAGGGATTGGGCCCCTCATATTTTGGGGTGGAGTCCAAAATATTTATCCCCACCCTCACAGTGTTGAGATGTGATAAAAGGTTAGATTTGTCTGGGATATCTTTCAGGAAGCATGGCTCCAGTAGTGGGGGGTAAAAAAAATTGCTTGGTTCTTTTGTTATCCCCATTTCAGGGGTACCTTAGTTACTAAGTAATCAACCCAACCCTTACCTCTTTTAGATGAGGGGTCAGGTGTTGCCTGTAAAGAGGACCCTCTGGAACTGAACTATTAATTTTATGAATACCAGATGACAAGTCCAAGTATAGAATCCATTCCTCCTCAATATGATGATAGAATTATAAAATCTAAAAATTCTGAGAGTAAAGATTTTATAAAATTTTGATTATTCTAACTGCTTCAAACTGATAAGATTTTGGATGAAAGATTAATAATATAAAACACAAAAACAAATGCCTCAATAATATTGGTATGTGCTAATTTGTGGAAAGTATATCAATTCAAGCCATGGTGGGTACTCAGTGTAGTCAGTAGCATCTGGTAGTTGGCACACTGACACATTGAGCATTGCTTCACATTGTGTGTGATTTGAAAGACACACAGTTAAACATGCAATGTAGTCTAATTCAAGAACTTATGCTTTACAAGTTCATACTGGGCCATAATACTGGTGAAGCAACCAAAAAAATTTGTCATGCAAAAGGTGAAGGTGCAGTTGATCACACTACATTAACCAGATGGTTCAAGAAATTTCTCTCGGATCAAAAGAACTTCGACAACCAGGCAAAGTCAGGTAGGCCTAAAACCATGGATTCTGAGGCCATAAGAGCAAATCAGATTAATTTTACTTGGAGAGTATTAGGTGAGCTCATCATCTCACAGTCCAGTGTAGTTTGTCACCTTCACGACCTCAACAAAAGCAATCATAGCTGCTGAATTGTTTCACATGACCAAAATATTCCAAAACTTTCGACTCAACGCTAGTAATATTAATCTTTGGTCTGATGATCAATTTTGAAGCCATTTTTAATTTTCATTGAATTCTTTTCTTCTCCCTAGACTCCTCTCGACCAGATGATGCATTGCTTTGAATGGTATTAAATAACAACTACTAGCATTGAAAAGCTGTTTTACAAGGGTCAAAAGTAACATTGTTAAAAAAACTGATTTACAAAATGAGAATGTTGGCCTTGTTGCTATTTGTGCCGGTAGTTTTGAAAGCCATGAGTTTAACAATGAAATGATCAAAGAGAAAATGAATAAAATTATGGCAATTTAATTAATCTTGTATCTGTGTTACTTATTCACGACAGATATGTTAAGATATGAATAAGTGTTGCATCCAAATTTATCAGGAATAAAAAAATAATCAAAATCTTAACTCATTATCATCTAATCTACATCAAGGAAGTACAAAAAGGTTCAAGGTTTAGATTTTTCTTTTCAAATTTTGAATCTGTATATGAAGCTTTTTGTAATGCAACCTTGCCTCATTCTGCCATCAGGGTTACAATGCACAAACTGTATCCCTAGCAGAGAGCTAAGATCCTCCTCCACCTCCAAAAAAAAGGGGGGTTGTACTGTGTATGGCCCTAAACTGCATTTGATGATGAGGCTTCATTTTTAAAGTTTTGGAGAATTTGTAGCACTCCTTCATTGCCATTACTACCAGGTCTACTCGCAGTGATAATATCTGTTTGGTTTGGTTTGGTTTCTTTGTTTAATGGTATATCAACCTTCAAGGGTTATTTAATGCCAAAGCCATCCTTCAAGAAGAACAGGAGTGGTACAGTACTATTTAATCCATAGTTAGGAGGATAAGAGGGTTCATACCTTTCCCAAGGGTATATGTGTGAAAGTAACTGTAATACCACAACTGGAGTTCGAGCTTGCTTACTACGATTCCATAGTCCAGCGCTTTAACTATTACACAACGAGGACATCCTCTGATAATATCTGTTAGAGTCCCATCTATTAGTCAAATAAATCTTTTTGAAACCTATTCATATTTTATAGGACTGAGAGCAAAAAAAAACTTCTTAAGAAACGACAACACAAAAAATGTAAATAAATGTACAACACATACAATTCCCTAACCTTTTGGCATAAAATAACCTTGGACAGGTTAATATGCCATTAAAATCAATCAATACAAATTAATAAGAAATTCTATTGTTATGGTAACATGAGAAATGTTTATTTCAATTGGTATTGAATAATGGTTTATGCTTTGTAATTTCTCACAAATCTATAGTGAAACCAGACAATGTAAAACACTCAGTCATTATATACATATATATACATACATACATATACATATATATAAGGGCCAGATTAACCAATAGGTAGAGTTGGTCATTTGTCTAAGGCCAATGGGTATCTTGGGGTCTACTGAGACTAATTTGTCATGCAGTGTACCAGATTATAACCTTGTTCTAAGTGTACACCAGATATTTCATTATATAATAAATTTAAAACCATAACAGCCCCTGTACAATAAGTATAGACCCACAGTGGTCAATAACTCATGAGCCCTGGGGTAATTCTCTTGTGGGCCATGGATACATGCCTTATAGTAAAATGAGGGATTCTACTGATGAGTTTGGCCTAGGGCCAACAAGTTGGTAAATCTCACCCTGTATGCATACACGATAAAACTGGTACATTCACTGTTAGATAAAATCTAAAATAGCAGTAAAACAAGTAAATTTATGACAGTGCTCGATATACAAAAGTTTTAAATAAAACAATAAGGCAGAGCAATTATATATATATATATATATATATATATATATAGAGAGAGAGAGAGAGAGATAGATGTTATATATTGACCCTCGACCGAGCCATCAATCAAGAGATGCACCTGTGTAAACAAGCGGAAGAACAGCAGAAGCAGGTGGGCATTAAACAATAATATAACCAGTTGCCAGGGGCAGTTCAAGTCAGTTGGAGATAGGATGCCAGCGTGAGAATCAGCTTGCAGACTGGGGGCTTACGGCCCTCAGTGACCCACGGTTGAGCAACCCCAGCCAAGATGAGAAAGAAGTGCTGCTATGGTCGAAGAAGAACTTGGGGTCAATATAGCAGTCTGTCCCCATCTCCAACTCACCTCTCACACACAAGAAACATCACCCTTTCGAGAATAAAGTGTGAGAGATTATATTTTTATAAAGAAGCGTGTTCGTTCGTTTATTGAAGTTTGTATATTATATTTGATTATGTTCCGCATATATTTGTATACTCGTAGTATACAACATAGATAGAATGAAATATTTTATGATATAAAACTCATGACGCTGAGTTTCACAAAATCAAATATTAGGCTGTAGTTAAAAATCACTTACCTGATAATCGACTTCATGAAACTCCAAGTTTTACATATATAAGATAAAAAGATTTTGTAAATCCAAGAAAAGAAAAGAAATAAGTAAAAGATAAAGTTCAAAATTGTATTAAATTTTCATATTTATCAATTTTGCTTTATATTTTAATAAATCTTCAGCTGTCAAGAGCCTCTTCAGGTATTTTAAGAATTTTCATTTCGATAGATTATTTGTTGTTTAATCTTTTCTTTACATTTCAAATAAAATGCACAATATGAAGAAAAGAACCTAACATGATTTACATCCAACAAATAGTCTATCTGAGCAAAAATTCTGAAAATTCTTAAAATACCTGAAGAGGCTCTTGACAGCCAAAACATGTTGTAAAGCATAAAACAAAAAGAATTATAAAACATGAAAATTTAATACATTTGTGGACTTTTTTTTCCCCCTATAAAACATTCTTTTAAAAGTAAATTTTTATCCACAAGGCTGGTTAGGTTAAGCGAAAAGATTTAGTCTGATACAGCAAAACGTGTTAATCAAGAAAGCTTAAATAATTCATCAAATAATGACAATGTTCAATTCAAAACTTGAGAAAATATATTCTAAAATGAATTGTAATGAAAAAAAAAATTCTTTAAAAAAGCAAATAAAAATTAAAAGATGAAAGGAAATGCTACTCAAAATTAATTATAAATGACAATGCTTGGTCTAAAAATAAAAGATACTAATAAAACTATTATTTTAATCCTGTATGTTGCTATTTGTATTTCACTAATGGCCTTCGAAAAGGCATGAAACCATCTGTTTTTCTTCCTGCTTTGGGTAAATAGTAGGGCAGGATTGGTTAGGCAACCGGTTTAAGAGAAGGAAAACTTTGAAGAGGCAAAGTAAAGGATGTTATAGGGCTGAAGAGCTTCAGCAAACCAATGGCTTTTGTTGCTTTGTTGATAAAGCATCAGGTTTTATAAGACAAAGTCTCATTGAGACCTTACCCTTTTCTAATATCTCTAATTCATGAAAGTCCTTGCTGTCATAAACATATAGCAACTAAAAAATGAAAGAAAATACCAGTTAAAATAAATAATTATAATGATTGACACTGCTTCATTTAAAATCAAAATATAATAATGGTAATAATACTATTTATGAATAAACATTTTACAGACATGGAGCCAAAGAAATTGCAAGAGAGTACAGGAGGAATTGTAGGTTTGAATTTAAGTTTCAGTGAACCAGTTGTTCAGATAACTTGATTGGTCAAGCAGCTGGTGTGATTAACCATGCTTCTTCAAGATAAAAGCAGACATGACTTCAAGTCTAACCAATGAATTATCCTTTATTAGTATCTCAAATTTGTTCTGTTCCTTACTGTTGTAGAAATAATTACACAAGCGAGTTGTAATAAACATTAGAATAAATTAATAATAATAAAAGTTTCAGCCTATGTAATAAAAAAAATCCAGAAAACTATAAGTTATTACAATTTTTCTACAGCTGATTTTCATCAATTGAAAACAAAAAATCAAATCTCAATAAATAATATTTTAATTGATAAAATATCCAACTGCTTTAAGACAGTTAAATTCAAAACAATATTTAATGGTCCTTTCATTGAGTTAGAGGAGAGAGGGTAAAAAAGGAGACAACTTGTATTGAAAATTTGCTTAGGCAGCCATTTGTCACAAATAAAACATGTCTGCAGATAAATGCTAAATTATCTTCAGTTATTAAGATAACAAACTACTTCCTATTCCATAAGTGAATCCAGCTGCAGTTTAATATTATCTATCTTTAACTTTATTTGAATTCAACATCTAAAAGTTAATTTGAAATTAAAAAAAAATTTATCTTTCGTTCATGAATTAAATCACACTTAAAACTTGCTGATACCATTTGAGTAGATAGAATATCAGCCAAGGATAAATGTCATTTTAAAGCTAACATCAGAAAGATAAAATAGTGATCAACGTTAAATATTAACACACTCATTTCAGTGCTTCTCTATCTAAATGCTAATTATAACCCTTCACTCCCTAAATGGAAGCATCAAATAATAATGGACTGCTGTTACAACAGAAACCCAGTGGTTTCACCAGTTGTCTAGGGTATTACTAAAAGTCTTATTATGTTTGTTTCATATATGTGTGTGTGTGTGTGTGTGTGTGTGAAGATCATTCAAAAGTTTTGATTCTCATTCAGATTTTAGATTTGCCATACACCTATCACCTCAGCATAGGCCTCCCCTACACAGAAATTAAAACAAAACTGAATTAGTTTTTTTTAATTCTATAAGAAGTGGTAGTGTATCATCATGACAAGAATGTTCAGCTATGGCTCTTCTCTCTGGCTGAAACTCAGAACTTTTTGAATGACCCTTCTATATATATATATATATACATACATGGTGTTATTAGATTCTTTTTCATAGTTTAGTTTTTCTGCCATCTCTTCAATTTTGACGTTTTGGGGTAGGAAAATAAGTATATCGTCGATATATCTGAAATATGTGGTGTCGCTTGGTAGTCTATATTTAAAAGGGCCGGATTGTAAAAATTTTAGAAATAGACAGGCTAATATTCTGCTGAGTGGATATTACCCCCCGCTACTCAACACAATCAACCCCTCACACATCAAAAACTCTGGAGACTTACTTGATAAAATTAAGGACATGAACATACAAACCAAAACTATGAACAGTTTAGACATAACTTCTCTCTAGACAAACACCCATAAAAAATACCTCAACCTTCTTGCTACTCACTTTCAAAAAATTACATTTGACTCACCACTACCCATAAACATCCTAATAAATATCTGCAAACACATAACAAACATGACCTTCTTCAAATTTAACGAAAGATTCTACAAACAAAACTATGGCCTCCCCATGGGAAATCCACTCAGTGAAATATTAGCCAGTCTATTTCTAGAATTTTTACAATCCGGCCCTTTTAAATATGGACTACCTAGTGACACCACATATTTCAGATATATTGACAATATACTTATTTTCCTACTCCAAAAAATCAAAATTGAAGAGATCGCAGAAAAACTAAACAATGTTGAACTCTCCATCCACTTTATATATATATATATATATATTATAGCAGTGTTGGTTGTCACTAAATTACTTTGTGGGTTTGTGTTGAACCAAGTGCAATATAATATGGAGAGTGCTCAATATCTTGGATAGAGCTATATAATAATAATAATAATAAATAAATATATATTAGATATATATATTTAATTTATGTAATTAAGACTGCGACCCCCGGGTTTCATGGAGTTTTTTGTGAAACAACAATCATCAGGCCTTAGAGAAAATGAAATGAATCAAAAATCGAAAAAATACAGTCAAAAAAACGTTGGGATTTTGTATGATTCTTTACATGCGGTTGTGTGTGAGTGCGTGTGGGTGTGTGTGTATGCTTATGTTAGTTATAGTTGCGAATTAATGTGTATATGTATGGGTTTAAGTGAAGTTACAAACGCAGCGCGTTGTTTTAACCAGATGTAAATTCGTAGGTGTATCTTAATTTTTTGCTACATTATTTTATTTCTGTATGTGTAGGTGACTATAGCTAAGGAACAAAACATTGTTGGTTTGCAAAAAACTCCATGAAACCCAGGAGTCGCAGTCTAAATTCCATGAATTAAATATATATATATATCTAATATATATTTATTTATTATCATATATATATGTATATACACACACACACACACACACAATTCTGCAAAAGCATTATATGAGATTTTTATTAGATATTCTTATTTGAGCAATACTCTTAATGAATGGAGCAATTTCCAGTTAACTACTGAATGATAATTTTGTGATATCTTCAATGGTGCTGAATGTTATTTTTTAATCGGACAAAAATAATGGAAATAACAATGAAATAAATGTTAATTAGAATCCTTTACTCCTTTCTAACTAAAAGCATTCATATCATAATGGAACACGCTTACCTTAGGATCTTGATGAATTCACAAATTATATTGTACATTACTAAAATTCTCATTATGTTTGTAGGTAAGTAACTATAAGCCAGCAAAAAAAAAAAACATACTAAGATTTTTACTTTGAGAAATACTCTTAAAACATTCAAAGAAAACAAAGCAATTTCAAGTTGAATTTGTAACTGAATGTGAGATCTGTGTTCACACATTTTGTTAGTCTTTTTACTCATCTAAATTCTCATTATTACAGATAACTGTTAAGTTGCACCCTTCACTGTTTTCTAAATAAAAGCATCAATATAATTGTAGATTGCTCTTACAATGAGATTGACCTAGTGGGTAGAGTGTTTGCCAATGGTCTGGGAAACCTGAGTTCAATCCCAGGTCACGTCATATCAAAGACTTTAAAAATGGCACTTGATACCTCCTTGCTTAACACTCAGCAATATAAGGTACATATCAAGGGTAAAGTGGAGCAATCCAGGGAAAGGAGTTGCACCCTCTCCTACATCTTGGTGTAGTAGCTATTGAAAAGGGCAGGAGATAAAAGATTGAAAATATGGACTAATGATTCTTACATGTGTATAATGGAATTTACATTAAAACTAGCTGAAATATCTGTTTACATCAGGTAAAAGATATCTTAGCCTTGAAAAATGCTACAAATTTTATTCAAAATACATTGGTTGAATGCACAATTAGGATGTCTAAAAACCAATGATTGTTCACTAAAGTTCTAGAACTTTTCAGTCATATTTATATCCAATTCAATTCTGATGGAAATGACACTGACCAGTTCCCTATCAGTATTAAGAAATCATTTTATTATTATTATTAGATTGTTCGGATGATACAGTCCAATTTTAGTATAAATTGTTTAAATTCTGTTCTAACATTATTTCAATAGTAGTTGTATAAAAATTCAGTTTTCTAATCATTAAAGTGTCTTTGTTGTTAATTTTCCGAATTTGATTTTGAAGGTTATATTAAGGTGCTGAGGAAGGTTTGTTGGTTATTTATTTCATTTTGTTTGTTGTAGTTGGTCATTGGTCATTGATTTAGGGTTTAAGTATCTGACTCATTTATTCTTCTTCTTACCCCATTAACTTGTCTTCTTTGTTTGTGGAAGGCTGGAAGGGAATTTTAGGAATGAAGGAAAGAGATGAAGATACCTTTTAACACCAACTTTATTTTTAGGGTTTAACGACCATTCTGTTGGTAAGGAAATCTTTCCTAAAACAAGTAGAAATAGTAGCATCTCCCAGATAAGGCGTTAAAACACATTAGTGTCACTTTCGGAGGGTGGTGAGTCCAAGGTTGGTGGCTATGTCCAGAAGGTGTTTTTCCTTAGAGGCTGCTGCTAGCAGGAGACATGTTCTTCTGCCAAGTTCAAGACAAGGGCAATCACATGTGCTATCTGCCAGCAGCTAAGAGGAGGAAGTCTGTCCAGTGAGAGTCTCTCTTCAGTGCTCAGAAGGCTCTTTCTTTAGGTACGCACCATTCTTACTTCCTGTCAGAGGCTTCTGGGAACTACTACATTTTTTTATCTATTCTATTTTGTTTTATTTATTTATTTTCTTTTTTTCTTTTCTAACCACCATAATATGCCCTTAATCATCAACATAAAAAAAGGAAGTGATGTGTTCACTTATGTTTTCATAAGTTCAAGCTGGGTCATCATTTTGTTTCCTGATAATGCTCAGCCACATGTTTTCAAGATGACACAACAGAAGCTCACTGACTTTGCCCCATCCACCAAATTCTTATGATATCTCACCCACTAACTATCATTAGGACACTTTTTACACTAAACAATATTCCATTCTAAAGAAGAAGTAGAAACTGTATTCAAAGATTTCTTGGCATCAGAACCTTTAAAACTTTATTGTACAAGAATAAATAACCTTGTTAATTGAAAGCAAAAATGCATAGATGTTCAGGCATCCTATTTTGACCAATTAAAATACTGTTAAAATAAATTAATTCAGGAATAAAGGTTTATTCAAAAATTGGTGATTATTTTCGGAACAATCTACTATAACCAGTTGTGATCGACAATTTGTTCTCTGACCTGGCTTAGATAGATACCTCAACTAGTATTTTTATATTACCTTATGAAGTTAACATTATTCTCTAATTTCACACCATACACATACCTCCACACCTTGTATATGATTGACTTCTGAAGTACAATAAACTTGCTCATAATAACTTTGTACGTACACTAGTTTTTATCACACATGAAGAAATAACTGATTTTTTTTAGTCAGTGACAAGGTGGGTCTGTTTTAAGATTATCTTGGCCAGGAATTGCCGTAGTTGATAGAAAGAAAAGTGTGAAAAAAAATCCAGGTCTTATTACCACACTCTGTGCTAATGTATAGGTTATTTCTTAGTTTCTTTGTTACTCCACTAATGACATTGGAACTAATAGGTACAGATAAATAATTGTGCAATTCCACAAATAGTATTCTAAAGTTTAAAATGTCCCCAGACATAGCCAGTTCAGTCTTGGTGTCATTGTTTATTCAATTTCATGTCAGATAAAAAATAGTCCTCACCCTGAGACATGCCAATGAGTTTCAGTTACAAAATAAATGATTAAAATTTGGGAGCACCAAGATAGGAATGGAATCTAATGTTACAGAAAGCCCAACCAAGAAAAAAGTATCGGGAGACAATAAATAATTGTCTTCCCAGGGATTTGGTCGGGGGTGGGGTCTTTGGACACCTCTTGGTCACATATCAATCACATAATTCAAATTAGCTTCTTCCTCTGTTCTTCAGATGGTGAAGACATATTTTTCTTGTCTCTGTCTTTGAACTATTAATATGTGCCTTTCATCTCTGTTCATGGAACAGACTTTCTCTCACCTTAGCATTGAAACATAAGGCCCACATAGCTTCACACACCCAAGAAGACAATTAAGATTTTTCAACATTTATGCCCCTCTTTTCATATACCTCGTGTTAATAGAATAACGTGTATATTTTATCTGTTGGGGCATGTTTGTGTATTCTTGTCATACTTGTTGCATGTATTAAATATGTAAATGAGTTTATCTTGTCGTTCCTTTTATCTATTCAGTGTTAGTGTATCTAATATTGGATATTGTTGAATGGGGACATAACTAAATATCCTCCCTACCACCAACTATTACTAATAACTAGTAACTACTCCAATGATAAGAAAAATACCAAGTTAGAAAAAAGTCTTCTGTTTTTTAAATTCTAGCACATTTTTTAAAACTTCTAAAGATTTTCTTATTTTTGCTTAGTTTGGCCCACAGATCTCAGGTTGCTTGCAGTACCTGTACTAGACACTCATTGCTTCTTAACTACAGTGAGCTGATGAAAACCACTTCTTTATGTGTGAAATTGAAACTTTCTTATTAATAATTCATGTTTTTCACCTTGTTTCAGGTAGTAGCGGCAGGGCAATCTAGCAAAATGGTATCCAATATGAAAGCAGATGCATATCATTGAATTTTTCTATGACATTCATCAACAACCAACGCTTTACAAACAGTGGATGTAAGCCCAATTAGGTGATGAATAATTCATTTCAGCAGTGAAAACAATGACAAAATTCATTTACCACAGCTGTCAACCCACAAAATGAATCTACATGAATTGAACCAGTAAAAGATGGACTTCACTGGTTTGGTTTGGTTTGGTTTTACAGCAGATTGACCATTGTAGGTTATTAATACCAAATCCATTCTTAAACATATAAATGGTTCTATTTCAAACAATTCAGTTTAGTATAAGTATAGGTTTTTGTTTACACACAGTTAAATATCAAACAGATCCATTTCAAACAATTCAGTTCAGCAGGAATACAGTTTCATTGTCAAAAACAGTTCTATTTCAAACAATTCAATTTAGCATAAGTATGTAGTTTAAATGTCAAAATAGTTCTATTTCAAACAATTCAATTTAGCATAAGTATGTAGTTTAAATGTCAGAATAGTTCTATTTCAAACAATTCAGTTTAGCATAAGTCCACAGTTTAAATGTGCCTTTCATCTCTGTTCTATTTCAAGCAACGCAGTTTAGTTCTATTTGACCCATTGATAGGATCCTATCAGGTGCTATCACTCAGGGCGAGAGTGGACCTGGGAGCAATGGCAATGAAGGAGTACTCCACATTCCCCAAAGCTGTCAACATTACTGGAACCTCACCATCAGATTGTTTAGTGTCATATCTAGGACACTCATTAGAGGGAGGGTCTTATCCCTCTGCAGAGAAGCAATCGGTATATTCTACAGCCCCAACTAGGCAATGGACTACTCTGAGATTTTCCTGACAATGATATTGTCATCACCAATGTGAAAAAATGGGTCACCTCTGCCATTGCAGTGTATTATTTTTAGTTTTTTACAAGCATTTGTCACTGGTAAAAATACATAGCCAATGATGATGACTATGTAGAAAAATAGCATTTTGTAGCTGAAATCTTGCTCTATCTAATAGTGTTAATGTGTTCCCCATACTTGTTGTACTTTCCATGGATATAAATAGGAAATATCATTTTCAAAATATGTGTTTGCCCAACCTCTCCATCAAAGGTGTGAAATGAAATGCAAACAGTTTCATGAAGGATTTGAACTCTGGTCACTGATTTCATTTCTTACCACAATAAACATTATATGCTAAGTGTGCCTTTCAAACTATTGCTTACATATAAACGTGTGTTGCATAATGTCCTAATAAATAATGTCTGTTTGCTTGTATGTCCAGTGTTAATAGCAATATAAAAGAACGTCTCTTTTACTAGCCACTTCTCAAACCCAATTTCCTATCACAACTTTAAGAGTTTTATTTATGTTATTGTGCTTTCTGAATCTCTTATAGTTTCTGAAAATAAATGAGAGGCATTATAGTGTTCACCAATGGCCTGGGAGATCAGGGTTCAATCCCAGGTTGAGTCATACCAAAGATTCAAAAAATGGTTCTCGATACCTCTTTGCTTAACACACAGCACAACAAGGTAAGCATCAAGGATAAAGTGGAGCAATCCAGAGAAAGGAGTAGTGCCTTCCTATACACCCTGGAGTAGTAATCATAGAAAAGGGACCCTTCAAGTTGCCCACTTTACTTATTTACTTTTAGAGCACCCATGAAATATATATATATATATATTTTTTGCTTTTTCTAGAGCCGAAAAAATTATTAAATAAGAGAAGTGAATTAATAGCTAGGTGTAATTGATTAATAGGTTCTAAATAGTTTTGATTTTTTAAAAAATTTAAAATTAATTAAATCTTGAGTTTAATTTAATATAATTATTACTGTATCATTACGGAAAGTGATTGAATAAAGTTAAAAATCTAATTTAATATTGGATCTGTAGTTTAAGTCAAAATGTAATTAGAATTTAAAAATTAAAATGAAAATTAAAAAATTTTTTAAATAAATTTACTACATTTCTAACTGAAATTGAAATAAAAATGGAAGTGGGCTAAATGAGGAGATAACTCTTCACCCCTCTTCTACCCCTCCCACCTTTTTCTTTGTCTATTCTAATTTTTTTTATCCATAGGATCTGAAGAAGTCCTGTTAAATTTTTTTTGTGTTTTTGAAATTTTCAAAAACGTGTAACAGGATGGAAATAAATTTATAATCCTAATATGACCAGTTTGTTGTTTTTCTTAAAGTATATATATATATATATATATATATATATATATGTATATATATATATGTATGTATGTATGTATGTATGTTTAAAATTTAATACTAACAGCAAGTCTAAATCATAAAATCTTAACAGTACACAAAAATGAAGCCCAATATCACAATATATCATCTATTATAAAAAATGTAAGGCTAGGTAAAAAACTCATGACTGAATTTCACTGTTATGATCATCAGGTGAGTTGGGAATCTATCTGCCATCACACCAAATTAGTTAATCTACACATCTGGAGTCAGATGTGTAGATTATCAGCTCATCAGACATTTGTCATTATGAAAATCAGTTGAGAGTTTTAACCCCAACTTACATTTTTTATGATTGATAATATACTATGTGTGTGTGTGTGTATGTATATATATATATATATATATATATGATAGTGTAGAGGTTATCATCTGAATATCATTTGAATCTAACTATTCTCCTGCGAACTATTGGTAAATAGTAGAACAGACCAGGCTCTTTAACCATATTATGACAACCAGTTTAGAAGAAGGAAAACTCTGAATTCAAACCTGTTAAACTCTGCTAAAAAATATTGACCTTGTATTGCTGAGCTAGGCATTATATATATATATATATATATATATATATATATATATATATATATATATATATATATATATATATATATATAATTCTATTTATATTTACACACACACATACAAACTAATCATAGTAAGAATCAATTTTATACAAAATTCAAAGGTATATGTTTTGTTTTTTTTCATTCACACTTTTATAACCTGTTTCACTTATTTCCCTTGAGATCTATGCTCAAATATCAACAATATGTTTTTTTATTTTATTTTATTTCATTTTTTAACAAAAGTTATGCATAAGGTAGTCAGTTACAAAAATTGTATGAGCTTGGCAAAATTAATGCTTCAGCCAATAATAATGCTGACAGCTGCATCTAATATTTATAATAAAGTATAAACAAAAAGAATAAAAGATGAAAAGTAAACAAGCAAGAAAGAAAACTGATGGTAAAAAGAAAATCATTGTTTTCTGACAGCCAAAATTGCCTTATGGGATATGTGCTACAAAGAAATAACAGACCCCCCCCTTCCACAAACATTTGAAAAAAAAATTTCTTTTTAAATAAACAAGAAGACTAAAGAGAAGAACTTACTGTTTAATTTTAACCATCTTGTTTCATAAAATTGAAAAGAGTTTTCAGATAAGTCATCGATCAATCGCTTTAGTTTGTATACAATTATTTCTCTGCACAATGATATTTATTTAAGAAAAGAACAAAAAAAATGAAGAAAAGGAAAAGAAAAAAATTATTATTATTATTATTCTTTTGTAGCCATTGGTAATAATATCCATAAGACAAAGCCCAAAACAGAACTGATTGGATTGTTTGTTTCAGGTCTGTTAAACTATCTGGTGTTAGCAAAGAACACAAATATTCCTTCCTGTTGGAACTCGCAGATGAATGGTACTTACAATACAAAGGATTAAAAAACAGTTCTGATTGGTTATTTGACTGATGAAGTGGCTTTGGCCATTCACAGACTTGTTTTAATCTAACAGCCTCATCTGTGTTCATTTATAAACTGTAACAAAGCAAGCTAAGCTTCAAACTTATTTACTAGAGTAGCCAGTCATACAATATTCCATATATTAATGTCTGCTTTCATCTTGTCATGATCAGCATTTAGGAACATATCTTCCACTACGGTTTTATTGATTGATTTTAATGGCAGGTCAAATAATCTAAGATCATTTGATGCTTAGAGGTTAGGAAATCACATTTATTGTGTTGTTGTTTCTTATGATTTTTTTTTTTTTTTGGCATACAGTCCTATCATATAGGAATAATTTTTAAACAGATTTATTTGCGCCATAGTTATTATGCTTTCCAGAAATAAATAATAATAATCCTTAGTTAACAATTATAGCTTCAAATCATTCTTTAAAGCAAATGTTGCACAGTCATAAGATTTCAAATATTTCTGTCGAATACAAATAATTTCTATGTGTCTCGTGAGGCATTAACAAGTACCATCAGTCCAAGTTAGAGTAGACCTGGAAGTAAAGACAATGAAAGGGTGCTCCACTCTGCCCAGATCTTCAGAACCTGAGCCTCACTATTAGATGCAGTTTAGGTGGGGGAGGGTGCAGTCTTACCACTTTTCAGAGGATATAGTGATTTCTAATCTCCACTAAGAGAATATGTTACAGTTCAAATCATATTCTATGATTTATTTAGATACTAGAAATCATATATACACACACATATGTCCATGGTGCAACAAGAAAGTGACAATTCAATATACCATTTGCATATGTTTCATACATACTAATTTGACCATGTGGCCCATCCTTAAATTGGAACTTTTTAGGTTTTCATATTTTAACAATAAACAGGAATTTTTTTTTTTGGCTGAAGTGTTAAAGTCAATCTAAAAATACTGAAAATCAGCAAATTGGTTGTAGATTATTCCATTTCCCTTCATCAGTTGTTTGCAGTTACAGTTGACCTTCCACATTCACAGATGACAGGAGGTGCAAACCACCATGAAAGTGCAAAAAACCTTAACTCTTTATACAGCTGACTATATTTAACATACAAAAAAGTATAACAATATACTGTAAGTGGAATGCAAGTCTAATAATTTATGAAGTTGACGATGAAAAAGAAGTAGTGCAAAGGATTGACCAATACTTTAGCTAGGAGTGTTGTAATATTGAGGGATGAATTTGACCACCTTGCCATTGGCTAATGAACCCTGAGGATCAGTGTTGTCATTTACAATCCTCTTTGTGGTGTTTACAGCAAGCTCTACCCTGACATAAGTTTGGGTATATGCTACTGAGGACAGTCTGCTTTACACACCATGTTTTTTTAGAATATCTTAAATAGGCTGGATAAGAAAGATGGGTCACCATCGCTACTAAGCTCCTGTGAGATACCATATGTATGGAGTAGTCCCCAATGAATTGATTTGGAGGTGGTTGCATAACCTGGTTTAGGTGGTTCAAAATAAGCCAACTGGTGAGTCTATCTGTGCAAAAGAGGAATGGCAAGTGTCCGGCAAAAAAGAGGTCCATTACTTTATATTGAAAGAGCCAATGTGGAGATGTAGTAATAATGATTGGCTCTCAGGGTTGACATGGGGTCATGTGCAAGCATGTTATGAAATTAACTCTGAAATTTGTGTATTGATGCATTTATACTTGGCCAATATTGGCTCGCACCTTCATGCTAACTACATCTTTGTGGGCTGAATGCAAACAGCATAATACTTTTCCTCTGAGGGATTTGGGGACTACAGTTCTTGGATCCATTAGTGGTGTGGCAGTGCTGTATTTTCCAGAAATCACAGATCTCAGGTTTTGTCAGGGAACGTCTTTTGGGGAATCCAAGTTCAATTGAGTTTATTAGGGTTGTATAATTTTGATCATTCTGGCTGAATGTGTGAATGAGGTCAAATGATGTGACAGTCTCATTATCACCATAATCCGTTATTGGTTGAAAGGTTGCTGATCTTACTAAGGAATCTACATTGTGTGAGAGTTGAAAATCTTGAGAGAAGGGGTGTGGGGAAACAGGTTAAGAAGGGTTTCTACCCTAGCAACTGGATTGCGAGAAATAGCAACAGAAAACCTGTGTGTATTCCCTAGGCAATGTGGGATAGTAAAGATATATCAGTGATTTTTCTTTGAGCTTAAAGAGCCAGGTGTTTTACTAAGGTCTCTACCCACAAATACTCCCGTCAATGGTTGATCTGTTACCACTATTTCATTAGGGCAACCCAAAATAAATATGTGACATTTTTCTAGTGCCCAGGCAATTACAGCTGCTTCACCCTCAATCGGCATTCAGCATCAGTGCAAAATCTACTGCCTGCAAATACAATGTGTCAGCCCTCGGGACAAATGAATTACGAGATGAAGTGAGATTATATAGACACTGTGATGTTCCACTATTTGAAAGTGGTCAAGTCCATTCCCTGGACAGTGATTAGTTGCTGGCTCAGTGAGTGGGCATATTAGTGTATATATATACCGGCTTGCTTCAGTCATGTTTCAGGTGTTACAGGTTCGGTATTGAGTTACCGCCCATTCAACTTTTTGCTTGCCAGCTGGATACTAGTTGGGACCACTGAGCCGGTAAGTGTCATTATTCTTGTTTATTCTGCACGTTAGAGCTGTGACTTCTACATTATCAAAGCATAATTTTTCCTGGAAACCGATTTAAATATTTGCCAGAAGAGGACCTAAAGAGCTACCCATCAAGATTGCATCTATTTGCCAATATATCTCGTTATTGAAACTAAACAGAAACTGACATAGTAGCCAGCTCCATCTGTTCAATGAAAATATTTTCTAGAAAAGATGGAAGTTTTACGTGGCTACAAGCACAAATACCAATAGTTTCATTTGAAAGTTTATCATATTTACCCAACCCCTCTGCTCGGGCAGGATATGACACAAGGTCAATTTTTTAATGGGGGTTTAACAGGTTTGAATTCAGAGTTTTCCTTCTCCTAGACTAATTGCCTCACCAAGGCTGATGAACCTAGTCTGCCCTACTATTTACCCATAGTTGGAGGGAGAATAATTGGATTCATACCTTTCCCAAGGGTATTAGTGCTATGTGAAATGCAATCAGTCCAGGATCTGAAATCGTGTTGCCATGTCCAATTCCTGCGATGATAACCATTACACCACGGGCACCTTTCATTTGAAAGTTTATTGGTAAATAGGTTGGAGATGTCAAACGAAAGTAAATATTCTGCATCAGCTGAATAATTTAATTGGTGAATAAGAAAAGCCAACTGAAAAGTATTTGGAATACAATCGCCTGAATAGATTCTTAGGACTGGATTGAGAATTACAACAAACCACTTGGCCAGTTCATGTTGAGAAGAACCCACCATAGACAAAAATGATTGTAAGAAGGACATTATGTTATATTTTGACCCTCGCCCCAGTCCAAAAATGCTATTCCAAGGTGATACACCGGAAGGAAGTGACACATTCTAATGGCCAGTAATCGAAAGAGATCGCGTGGGCGGATTAAGGCTTATGATATGGGACAAGGTGAAGGTCCCATTGTGCCACTACAGTGATGCACCGGAAGAGAGTAACCTCTGAACTGCATGACAGTTATTTCCACTTGATGACGATTAAACATTCGATTTCAAAGATCCAGTGGGCGATCGTGTGGGCATTGAATTATTATATAATTGAGTTGAGTTGGGTGCCAAAGCAGTTGCCAGTAGAATTCCTGAGAGTTAGAGACCAGATGTGGTAGGGAAGGACACACCCGACCAAGGGGGGCCTCGGAACCCCCCGATGGAGTTGACCCCAACATCAGGAGAACAAGAAAGACACAACGTGACGGTCATAACAGTGGGGTCAAAATATGAAGTTTATGTTCGGTCTCCAGCACCCTCTTACATGCAAACCTTAAACAACCCTCTCTAACGCAGACCTTACAAATAAAGTGAGAGGTATATATGTTGTTAAAGAAGTCCTTCTTGCGTTGTTTCTTCCTGCGTCTTTCTGCATGCATCATTTATTCATGCGTCTGTCTTTGATGTTGTGTCGTTGTGATGCTGAATGATGATGTAGATGACTATATAACAATTAGATTTATGGATTTTAGGTAATCCTTATATTCTTCAATACTGGGAACTGACATGATAAATTCTGTTGTAAACTTCTTCAAAAAAACCATGACTTCATTGATTTTAAAACACACACACACAAACATGTATACACACACACAGACACACACACACATATAGATAAACAAATTGTTTTAAAAATGTTTCTTCGAAAAAAAACAAAATGTTCTAAATACCATCCTGTAGAGCAGAATAAAACTTAAAATATATTGGTGTTCACTCAACCCTCTGTGACTGCTTTATAACTGTCAGTTTCATGTATTTTAAGGGGAAGCAAAAAATAGAATCATCAAATGAGATTATATACCGGACATTGGCATGATGGTTAGAGTGTTTGCCAATGGCTCAGGAGACCTGGCTTCAATCCCAGGTTGAGTCATACCAAAGACTAAAAAAAATGGTACTTGATGCCCCTTGCTTAACACTCAGTATTATAAGGTACGAATCAAGGGTAAAGTGGAGCAATCCAGGGAAAGGAGTTGCACCCTCTCCTACATCTTGGTGTTGTAGGTATCAAAAAGTGAGCCTTCTAGTCACCCTCGACTACGGTTGCCAAATTTACTTATATATATATATATATATGTGTGTGCGTGTGTGTGTGTGTGTGTGTGTGTCTGTGTGTATAAGAGAATTTTTGTAATACATTGATATATAGAGATAGTGCTTTGTGTTTAAAGCTACCTACAATATGTAGGCTATAATGATTTCAAGGGCTGCAATGATTAATTTGTCTGTGGCGGAAGAAGTTACCTTATAAATGTGACACAGACAACATTACAATTGAATAATGCCACATAATTTCTCTTATAAATCATAATTATTAGACACTTAGCCGCAAATGTAATCCGAATTAACCTATTTTTTTTTTCAAATATACCATTTGGATGGAAAGGAGATACTTGAATGACAAAGGGATATAATAGATGTGACATTATTTTTTCCAGTTCAAGAATCAGAGGGATTAAGCAAGTTCCATTTGAATAGGAAAATATATGAGAATATAAAATAAAGTGAACAATGAGAAATCCCAGATATAAATATTTATCAATAGAAAGTTGGATTTAGAATAGAAATGTTATTTTGAAAATAAGAGAGGGTGGAAAAAGGAATGATCTAGAGTCATGAATCATATACTGTTATGATGTTAAGAGTTGAACAGCTAATTTTGTAAAGATAGGTTTATTAGAATGACAAAAAGGATTGCTAGAGTTACCCGTTGACAGGACATATATATTTAAAAAGAATTTTGAAACTCAAAATCAGAATGTCTAGATATTCTAAATATGAATATCTTCAGTGAACTCCAGTCAACTGAATAGTGTGACAGAAAAAACCTAGGTTGGATTATATATATATATATATATATATATATATATATATATATATATATATAATCCAACCTAGAATTTATCATGTCAGTTCCCAGTGTTAAAGAATATAAGGATTACCTAAAAGCCATAAATCCAATGTTCTTTTTACAACCATTTTTGTCTATGGTGGGTTCTGCTCAACATGAACTGGCCAAGTGGTTTGTTGTAATTCTCATATAGTGTCCATAATTTTAATATATATATATATATATATATATATGTGTGTGTTAAGATTATGGATACTATATGTCTGTTACCTTAAGATTTATGAGGATTACCCAAACTTGGAACTAAAATATCAGAAAAGTGACAAATTAAATGTCTATATAACATTATGTATATCATGCTTATATAGCTGTTTCATTAACCACTTTTTATAGTCAGATATTATTATTATTATTATTATTATTATTATTATTATTATTATTATTATTATTATCATTATTATTAACAATGATAATATTAAAAAAATATTTAGATAAAAAAATGATAAGATAAATTATGAATGATAAGAGTGAATAATGAATTTTTACACAATCTATTTGATATTCATAGATTTAAATTTTAAAATCAAATTCTAAACAAGAGATAATTTAAATATAACAATTCAACAAAAAATTTTGATGGCAAACTTGTTTGAGGTGGCTTAATAATCTTTAATTTAACTAATGCCATTGTTGGGATTATTTCAGACTATGTAGAAATACAGGAGTTATATGTCTTTCTTACTGAGAGCTGTAGAGATTAACTGCTCTTGTTAGACTCCTCCTGATATTTCTTGGCACAAGATATAAATTCAGAACTATTTACTGCGTCATTCTCTCTGCACTAGACTCAGCAGAGTTTACAATATTTTCGATGTCTCGTCTTCCACAAACATGAACTTTATTTTTTTCCTTACCTGAAGAACATTCAGCAAATGTTCTATTTTTTTCTGGGGACTAAATGACATGTAGCATTATGACTAAGCAAATTACTTTAAAAAAAAAAAAAATCTTTTTAATGACTAACAGTGATGTGCATCAGTCTAATTTCATTTGGGACTGCTTTTTATCTATAGAATTTATAAGTAAAGTAAAGTTAGCGACCATAGTCGAGGGTGACCCGAAGGCTCCCTTTTCGATATATACTACACCAAGGTGTAGGGGAGGGCGCTTCTCCATTCCCTGGATTGCTCCAATTTACCCTTGAACCATACCTTATAATGCTGAGTGTTAAGCAAGGTGGTATCAAGTTCCATTTTTAAAGTCTTTGGTATGACTCGACCTGGGATTGAACCCAGGTCTCCCGGGCCATTGGCGAACACTCTAACCGCTGGGAACACGGCATTTGTTTTTTTCCCTTAAGATGTTTTACTTTTACTCATGTAGGGAGACAATAAATGAATCCCAAGGAAAGTGGGCATGTCCATTAGGCAAACCATGCACTGTCACATGAGAGTCCCAAAGAAAACCTTTCTCACCCTCTTTTCCCTCTTTTCTTTGAACAGTAGAGACATTGTCTCCTCTCCTAGCTATAGTTTTTGTGCTCCTCATCATCAAGCAAGACTTTTTTTCATTTTTATACTTCTTCACATACTGTTTGTTCATTGAACAATATCAGAATATCTTATCTGTTAAGATATTATTGGATAGTGGCTCGTACCACGTGACTTCCGGTATCGCGGAGGTATAAAAGACTTTGTGTTTCTTAAGCACGAGAGGTTCTGCAAGATCTCGCTTAGTAGTAAGACCAACCCCAGACGTAACACCCACAGTGCGAGACTTATAATATTTGTTGAACTATACCACTTCAATCAATAAATAATTAACTCTTTATTTCACTGTGTATCTTTTCCTTACCACGATACAACAGATACTTGTGTGTATTCTTTTAAATACTTCTTGTATAAATATTATGTATATATTAAAGGTTTCTGTATTTGTAAATGTGCTTATCTTGTTTATTCAGTTTGGTTTGGTTTAATGGTATATCAACCTTTGTAGGTTATTAAATGCCAAAGCCATCCTTCAAGAATAGTAGTGGTACTATTTAACCCATAGCTGGGAGGATAAGGGGATTCATACCTTTTCAAAGGGTATTTATCTAAAAGTGAAAATAATAGTACATATGACTGGAGTTTGAACTCGCTCACTATGATTTTGCAGTCTATCACTTTACACCACCATGAAGACACCCCCTGTTTATTCAGGATTGGTGTATCACAGATACACTAACACTAATGTTCATCCTATGTGAGTGAGGACTTGATTAAATATCCTCCCTACCACCAAGCAACCCAATACTAAGATTACTAACAGAGATCTGATATTAATTTACTAGCAATCTTGCAATATGATGAAAATTCACATTATTATCCACACCTAAAGTGTTACTATACATATAAAATCCGTACATTTTCAATAAATAAAAACATAATTCAACCCCACCAAATTGGATAAGATTGGAGAAAAAAAAAAAAAAACAAAGCAAAAAGAGATGCAACATTCACTTATAAAAGGCCTGAGAAAATATTAAATACAATAAAGATGAAGATACAAGTTTGAATAATTCACAGAATAAAAGTTAATGGTGATCCTGAAATCTACAATTAACACTAGTAATTATGTAAGTAGTATTATTTCCCTCGTTGATTCAATAATTATTAATTTTGGTTGAAAAGATGGCTACTGGTCTTTGTAGGTGAATGTTCAACAAAACTTACAGCAACAAGCTTATTAGAACAGACAATATGAGGAGAACTCTCCAGTTAAAGAAGACCAGATCTGCCATTTATCAATCCACTAACAATGGATGAATGCACCTGATAAAATGGAGAATGGAGAAAATAAAATATGCAGCATATTAGATATAAAAGGTTTTAATATACAAAGCCTCCTATAGTAATTTTCTTATTTCCCATATTTCCTGCATTTTAACACAAAAGCCAAGAAGACTTTCAAGTTGTCTTGCCTATTGTCGTTGCAACATAAAAGATCTCAATTGCAGACACATTCTGCTACACAGAGAATCATTCAACCAAAGATGGCAATCAGCTCTGTATTTTCCGAATTACTCGCAACAATTTCAAAATGGACTGATATCCACGAGACAAAGTTTCATCAGTATTCATGAGTCTCTTTAGATTAATGTACTCACCAATTTATTAAAATAACCCTAATTTTCTTAGACTGGGAACTGAGGGCTCTTTAATCAGGTGCTAAACATGATAATACCTCTATCTAATATTGATATCCAGTGTCTAGAGTGAATATCATTTATGTTTAAAAGAACACAACAATGGCAGCCTGCTGTAAGGTTGATATAAATATACAAGGTTTGATCAAAAAATAGTAAAACAGAATCTTTAAATATTTTAGATCTAAAATTCAAATGAAGATGCATGCTTAGCTGGGCAATTTATATAATAAAGTGATAAAGTCGAAATGTTTGGATGAGTCAGTGCCATTTTGAAAAAAATATGAAACAAGTCAAAACAATTTTTGAAAGAAAGTTTTTAGAGAAACACAGGATTTTTCATGTCCAGCACACTCCATAGTCAACAAACCTAGCTTTATGTAATTTTTTGTTTACTCAACTGTAAATTACTCTCATAAGTAAAATTGGAGTATGTTAAGAGAAATAATTCCCTGTTTTACAATATATCAACCCTTGTAGATTATTTGATGCCAAATCCTCTTCATATATATATATATTAGATTAATATGATTTGTAAAAATATATGACACAGCTTTACAATATCTCAAAAGGGGAGTTCCAGATGTGGTTTACACAATAAAAAACACACTGGAATAACTGTTGGTTGGTGGTTTTATGGTATTGTAGTAGTAATGCCTTGAACAATCTTACCTCGAAGAAACAGAAGGTGTGTTCTCTCTGCTACCGGCACGCAGAAACCAGAAGAAGAAAAGGACGCAAGAGGTGTGACTTATTTTATGGAGGAGAATGTGATAAGCCCACGTGAAGTGGCGAGATTTAATGAGCATATAAGAAACTAAGTTTGAGGTGGAAAAAGCAGAGCAGTATTTTGCTTATGTCTGATTTGTGAACTTCCATCAGTTTATTTTGCATGTTAAATAATTTGACTACCCCTCCAATAGGTTGATTCTACTTTGACTAGACTTCTAAAACCGTAAACAAGCTATTTCGGCCTACATGTAACCAGACACAAATGGCAGGCAAAGCATTTGATGTTCGGCTGATTCCCGAATTTCATGGCATCTCATCTGACCTCACAGTGTCAGAATGGTTGGAACAGGTGGAGCTGGTGTGCGAAATGTGTGGTGTCGACAATGTTGAACGTGTTCTACCACTCAGGCTGAGAGGCGGGGCTCTGTCAGTGTACCGACAGTTAACCCGTGACCAAAGGGAGGATTTACAGCAGGTAAAACAAGCCCTCCTCGTGGCTTTTGCGCCAGACCCTTTTGTTGCATGTGACACATTTGTCTCGCGTCGTGTGCACCCCGGGGAAACAATGGACAAATATTTGGGTGACCTACAGGACCTAGCGCATCTGATCGAAGAAAACACCTCTGACCGATGGCTCAGTTGTGCTTTCATGTCAGGACCTCCAACATATTAACCTTACAGAACTCGATGCCATTATTAAAGGAATAAACTTGGCAATCCTCTGGAAGACGACCACCTTGCATTTGTTCACTGATTCTGCCTGTGTTCATAAATGGATCTCGGACACCTTTACCGGCAAAGCTAGGGTACAAATCAAAGCCACAAGCGAGATGCTCATTTGACAGTGGCTTGACACCATAATAAAACTGGTGAAAGAATACGCACTGTCAATGAATGCGTCCTTGGTTAAATCTAGCCAAAATAAGGCAGATCGATTGACTAGAGTGCCTCAGTAGTGGCTTGATGCAATTAAAAGGAGCACTGAGCCTGTGCAACCTGCTTGCACTGCGTCCGTGAGATCAGTTGGACTTGACCAGATCAAGATTGTTCACCGACAAAGTGGTCATCCTGGTGTGTGGTGGACACTTTATTTTGTGAAACAGATTGCCCCTGGGGTCTCTAAGGCTGCAGTGAAAACCGTCGTCAGAGAATGTAAAGAGTGTCAGTTGATCGATCCAGCACCCGTGAACTGGTCAAAGGGGGCTTTGAATGTTAAACAAACCTGGCACCGGGTAGCGATGGATGTTACCCATTGTAACGGGTCCCATTTTTTGACGGTGATCGACTGCGTCCCCGCTTGGTTTGCCATCTGGCGACGTCTTCCTTGACAAGATGCGACAAGTGTAATCAACCAGCTGAAGGCGCTCTTCAATGAGCGGGGCCCGCCAACAGAGATTCTGACAGATAATGACACTGCCTTTCAGAGCAGCCTGCTCAAAACCTTTCAAAATGAGTGGAGATTCCGACTTTGATTCCGCTGTGCATACACCCCTCTGGTAATGGCATCATTGAGCGATGTCACAGAACTGTAAAAAGGATCGCCGCCAGAAAACAGTGTACTATACCAGAAGCAGGATACTGGTACAATATCACTCCAAAGGATGACGTATCCTCTGCTACAGCACCAGCCAATATGGCCTATCGGTACCGCATATGGCTGAAAGGAATCAATGGAACGCCAGTGCCAACACATAATCAACAGCAGGCCGTTTTCAAACCAGGTGACCGAGTGTGGGTAAAGACTCCACATGGACAATGTACCACAAAATATAAAGTGGGACGTGTGACCGGAATTACCAGTGTACAGAACATTACAGTTGACGGAATGCACGCCATGTGAAAGATCTGCGACCCATAGTGGGACCAGGCCAGCCAATGGTCTGTTCTGACATGGTTTCAGAGGATGCGAGTGAAAGATTTGTAACCATTAGAGAGAGACCGTGTGAACAGGCACCCAGCACAAATGCAGGTGATGCCTCTTCCAATAACACTTCTAATGAAGACCAAGTGACTATACAACCACGAAGAAGCACACGGCGCAAAAGACCACCGCTTGAATGTTTCATGTGTGATCATAGGATCAGGGGGGAGTGTAGTAGTAATGCCATGAACAATCTTACCTCAAGTAAAAAAAGGTGTGCTCTCTCTCTCTGCTACTGGCACGCGGATACCAGAAGAAGAAAAGGATGCAAGAAGTGTGACTTATTTTATGGAGGAGAATGTGATAAGCCCACGTGAAGTGGCGAGATTTAATGAGCATATAAGAAACTAAGTTTGAGGTGGAAAAAGCAGAGCAGTATTTTGCTTATGTCTGATTGGTGAACATCTATCAGTTTATTTTGCATGTTAAATAATTTGACTACCCCCTATAGGTTGATTCCACTTTGACTAGACTTCTAAAACCACGAACAGGTATATCAACCTTTATAGATTATTTAATGCCAAATCCTCTTTATACATATATATTAGATAGATATGATTTGTAAATAAATAGTTTGAAGGTGACGATTTTTAAACAAGCCAGTTTTTATTTATTTGCACAAAGTTAAATGGTTTCAATTACTGCAATTAAACACAAACAGTTTTATATTAGTATATTAGTGTGTATATATACTGGCTTGCTTAAGATGTTATGGGCTCGGTATTGAGTTACCAACCATTTTATTTTTTATCTGCCAGCTGGATGCTAGGTGGGGCCACTAAACTGGTAAGTGTTGTTGTTCTTGTTGTTTATTCTGCATGTTAGAGTAGTTACTTCTACAGATTACATACAAAGGTGATTTGTATACATAGGTGAAAGCCTGTATTGAACCAGCCACACTTTTTGGATGAACTAATAACAGAAGAAAAGCACAGATGTGTTACAGATTCTCCAGTTCTAAATTCTGAGTTTTTTTCCCGCTTGCATCATCTAAGTCGCCTTAGTAATGCTAAAGAATTCCTTTTATCAACCAATTCCCCATAGCTGGGAGGAGAGGAGAAACATTCATGCCATTCTGAATTCAAAATCGGATGACTGCAACCTTGCACCATACTAGACCAAAATTATTAAATAATCAGATAAAATTATGCCTGACTTTCGGCTTGGATACCTTTGATAAAAAGACAAGTCTAAAACAATTTAAGTTGGTATTTATTTGTGACCTTATAATATAAAATGTGGTTCAAAGTCTGATATTTAATGGAAGCAAGGGTGATTCACCGGTTATCATCACGGAAAATAGGTTTAATGAGTCAAGCCATGAACTGGGCTATTTGTTCTTCATTATATGCTAATGCCTTTGAGAAAGGCATGAATCCATCCCTTCTGCCATCACAGTATAGCAGAGCAACTTGTAATAGTAGATTTACAAAACCAAGAGTCGTAGTCTATAAGGCAGTCTGGCATTATCTTCAACCTTGTTCTACCAATTCCTATCATTTGTTTGCATAAACTTGGTTTGGTTGTTGGGGTATTCACTCATGTAGAGAGTTTTGGGTAAGAATAGCCTGGTACAGACCACCTTTCTTGGTCTGCAACTGGTTTGAATTTAGAATTTAGAATTTCCCTTCTCCAAGACTAGTCGCTTAACCAAGGCTGAAGAATATAGTCAGCTCTACTATTTACCCATAGCTGGAGGAAGAACAGATAGATTCATGCCATTTTTAAGGGAATTAGTACAAAGAGAAATGCAAAAGGCCTTGTCCTAGTAAGTCCTACAGTAAGACTAATTCCAAGTTGTATAACTCTTTGTTCTTCTCTCAGACTTGCTGCATATACAACTGACAGTCTTTTATACAATCTTGCTTGAGTCTCTTCCGAGATCTGAGTGCAGATCCATTGTTTTATAAGACTGAAATCATAGTAAATGGAGAGAATGAAGGTCGTCTTGACTAATACGACTTGAATGCTTTACAGGAAAGTCACAAGTTGTAATTTACTAAACTTTGCTTAATTTTGCACATAGGTCTCTGTGGTCAGAGCAGCTTGGAGCTACCTCAGTGGTAAAAGTACCTTGGTTGGTGTCATAGTGTGCTAGTCTAGCAGACTATTACTCACAAGTTCAATTCTTACTGGGTGCCCTATACTTCTGGCTCGGTGTCAAACTTGTGAAGGAATGGAAGAACACTTGTCGGGGACGTCTGAATACAACTCACCGTCAGCTACATTTGCACGAGGTATGCAAATAGGTCTCAACAGCAGATGTGTGAGACACATAAGCTGTCCAAATTGGTCCATTGGCATCTGTTGCTATTGGATGTATCACAGATACTACCAACTCTACAAAACTAATCAAAGCTTAGTAAATTACTACTAGTAGTCATTAGTGGTCACTTACAGGCTCATCACTGCTTAACATGTAATCGAAAAAAGTACATTCACCACAACTTGACTGTAAGTCAAGAAAGTCATAAGTTTCAGCAAGAAGAAATTCACTTTTCTAAGAATATATATACCCAATCCCTCTACCATGAATAGGATGTGATACAAGGTCAATTTTTAAACAGAGTACAACTGGTTTGAATTCAGAGTTTTCCTTCTTCTAGATAGGTTTTCATATCAAGGTTAAAGAGCCAAGTTTATTCTAATTTTACCTATAGGTCGGGAAACCTGCTACCTTCTAAAACATGAAGTGCCACCTTACATGATACTATCAAAAGATCAATTAAAATTGTACACCTCCACTGCAAGTATCTGATATCCCAATGCTTTCTTGAAAAAAAGCAATCTTAAAAAGTTAGTATAGTTTTTCATTACTTGTAAGTAGTATAAAAAAGTAAAGTTGGCAACCGTTGTTGAGGGTGACCTGAAAGCTCCCTTTTCAATAGCTACTACACTGAGCTGTAGGGAAGGGCATTACTCCTTCCCCTAATTAAAACCTTAGATTTTGTTTTAAACATACTAAAATTTTATTGCTTGATTTATCTTAATGATATATCTTGGCTTATTTCAAGCCTGGAGGTTAGGAAATCAAATTCATTGTACATTCATATTTTTGTGTATTTAATTCTTGAGAGGTTTTTTTTTTTTCACATTGTCCTGTCAAATATGAATAATTTTTAAACAGATATATTTGACCCAAGATAGGACCCAAACAAGTATAACCACTCTGGGTCAGAGTGGACCTAGGAGTAATGACAGTGAAGGGTTACTCCTCATTCCCTAATCTCTAGAACTGGAGCCTTGCATGTGATATGCAGTTTAGTATCATACTCAGGACACCCTTTTTTTGTGGGGGTCTTATCATTCTTAAGAGGCATACAGACAACAAATTCTAAGTCCCATTAACAAAGCATTAAAATTTTACTGAGTGTAGCCACAGTAGTTAACAATAAATTACAATGAAAAGGTTTCCACCACTAGACTAAGGTAAGTGAAACCCACCCACTATATCCACATACAAACATATGCTTCTACTACATGGGTCAGCAGATGAACTGAGTTAAAACATTTATTCTCAGCACACCAGCTCTCCCAGTGATGACTTTGCTGTAATATCTGTCCCAGTCAACTGCTTTCAACCAATTCTCATGGTCAGTGAAATGCAATAGAACCCTCGTAACTGAAACTAAACATTTCTTTTTTAATTTGGTATTGTATAATATTCTCTGTATCAACTAATTAAACAGTAGATATTGTTTTAAGATTTAATTAAGTAGTATTATCTAATATTCTATGGAGATAAGTAAGTTAGCGACTGTAGTCGAGGGTGACCCGAAGGCTTCCTTTTCAACTGCTACTACACCGATGAGTAGGGGAGGGCGCCACTCCTTTCCCTGGATTGCTCCACTTTACCTTTGATACATACCATATAAGGCTATCTAGTTTATAGAATTAAAAATATATTTGCAAATACTGGAACTACCTACTTGGTCACCACATATATATATAAGAAAAAATGGAAATGAATCTGACAGTATGTAAAAATAAGGACTTGAAAAGGTGTTCTGAGGAAGAGTTTATATATAGTAAAATATTATGCCATTGTTAAAGGTTTCATTTTTTTAATATCAAACTATTATCAGGGCAATGTTAATAAGTGATGTTGAATCTTCTGAACATAATTCAAATGATAGATCATGTATTAACATTGCCCTGATGATGGTTTATTATAAAAATAAAAAAAAATTTAATATTTGCAAAATATTCTACTATTAATAAACTCATCCTCAGAATACCTTGTTTTTTTTTTCATATTTACATACACAGACACACAGACACACACATATATATTATATTTACATACATGCATACATACATACATACTGATAATTGGAAAAAAAATAATCTCTTAATTGTTTTCAAAGAGTTGAGTAAAAAGTTATTTAACATATACAAGTGAATTAATTTTTGTTTTGGTAAATCTCCTGATGCATACATCCTCATAACGAAACAGTCTGTCTGTGAATATATATATATATATATATATATATATATATATATATATATATATATATATATATAGAGAGAGAGAGAGAGAGAGAGAGAGAGAGAGGATGTGTGCTTCAGTGGATATACATACATACATACTGTGTGTATATGTGTGTTTAGCTAAATATATGTTTGCATTCATGCATATATTCACATGTATATACATACACTATAAGTAGGTATATATATGAGCATGTCTTCTCTTGACAATTGATGTGCAATTGTGCATATTTGTATGTAACTATATAAACTGTATAGAAATTGTGTGTGTGTGTGTGTGTGTGTGTGTGTGTGTGTGTGTGTGTGTGTGTGTGTGTGTGTGTGTGTGTGTGTGTTATTCCTCTATTCTAAAAGGCACAAGTTCAAATTTATAAGTAGAAAAAAAAATATATATAAATTGAAAAACTTTCTGTTTAATTTTTTTTCAAAATTTATGATTAAGCTTCTGCATCAATAATTCCTTTCATTTGAAAAACAAAATACTTAGACATGTTTTCAATAACAAAAATAAACTTGTTCATGTCCAGCTCTTAGCTAAGAGAAATGCCAAATAAGCAAGACAAAACAGATATTACTCACTTGTAATATATCATACAACTATTTCAGATCCATCCTTATTTATGACAAAATAGGATAAAAGTTTAAAAAATAAACAAATAGATAAATAAAAAAAATGAAGAATTCCTTGAAGCTAATTATTTCAACTTTAATGGCATAGATTGAAAAAACCAAATATTCTAAAAGTCAAGGCTTTTCTTTTGAAACTATTCACAGAATAGCTTAACTCATGTACTTCAGTGAAATGCAGATGAAAAATAGATAAATACAGCAATGAAGAAGAATGTATGTACATTTGTTTGATGATTGATTGATTGATTGATTGATTGATTGATTTTAATGGCATATCAAACTGTCTGCTGTTATCTTATACCTAGGGGTTAGGAAAGTGCATCCATTGTACATTTATATTTTCATTTTTTGTATAGGTTTTTCTTAAGGTTTTTTTTAGTTGATTTTGCACTCAGTCCTAATGAATACAGAAGATTTTCAAATAGATCTATTTGACCCATAGATAGACCCTAACACATACTACCACAACAGTTTAGAGTGAACCCAGGAGTAATGGCTGTGAAGGGGTAATCTACACTCTCCAGAGCTTCAGGGTCACATCTAGGATGCTCATTTTATGGGTTCTTACTCCTCAGCAGGGGATACAGTCAGCACATCCTAAGTACTACTGACTAGTTTATTTAGGAGTTGGTTGGTTGTTTAGTTTTACAGCATATCAACACTTAAAGCCAAATTAAATTTCAAACAATTCAGTTTAATATCAATATAGTTTTTGTTTACAAACTGTTAAATGTCAAAACAGTTCAGTTAAATAGTTCTAATTTAAACAATTCAGTCTAGCATGGGTACACAGTTTAGTTCTATTTGACCCATAGATAGGACCCTATCAGGTGCTACCACTCCGGACCAGAGCGGACTTGGGAGTGTTGGCAACAAAGGGGTACTCTGCATTCCCCAAAGTTTCATCATTGCTGGAACCTCCCCATCAGATTGTTTAGTGTCATACCCAGGACACTCATTGGTGAGGGAGGGATCCTCAGCAGAGTATCAGTTGGTGTATTCTACAGCTGCAGCCAACTAGGCAAGGACCACCAAGCAGTTGTTAGAGTAACATGGGAGGTGCCCGTGGTGTAATGGTTATAGTCGTAGGAAATGGACACGGTGACACGAGTTCAAATCCTGGATGAGACTGATTGCATTTCACATAGCAATAATACCCTTGGGAAAGGCATGAATCCAATAATTCTCCCTCCAGATATGGGTAAATAGTAGGGCAGACTAGGTTTTTCAGCCTTGGTGAGGCAACTAGTCTAGGAGAAGGAAAACACTGAATTCAAACCTGTTAAACTCCACTTAAAAATTGACCTTGTGCCAAATCCTGCCCGAGTGGAGGGATTGGTAAATATGGTTAGAGTAACATGTTTAACTTGTTTAGATGAATAAGTAAAAAAACATATTAGGTGGAGGGAAGTCCCAGTGGAGTAATTGGTAAAGTGCAGGACTGTGGCCTTGAAGTAAGACAATTCAAACTCTAGGCATACTATTACCTTTTGGACTAATAACCTAAGGAAAGACATGAACCCCATTATCCATACAGTTATAGGTTAAATAGCATCGCTACTGTTCTTTTATAAGGATGGCTTTGGCATTAAGTAACAAATGAAGGTAGATATGCCATCAAAGAAAGAAACCAGAACTAGTATGTGACGTTTGATAAAATCAATAATAAGAACAAAAGTAAATAACTTTTATAACAGTACCTTATCATATTCTATTTCAGTATTAGTCATTATCTATAATCTGTTAATCTACCTAATTTGTTCTTTATAATTGATGATAGTATATGATATATATATATATATATATATATATACTATAATCAATTATAATTAACAAATTAGGTATAATGGGTAGAGGGTCCACTAATGGTCTGGGAGACTGGACTTCAATCACAGGTTGAGTCATACCAAAGACTTAAAAAAATGGTACTTGATACCTCCTTCCTTAACACTCAGCATAATAAGGTATGTATCAAAAGTAAAGTGGAGCAATCCAAGGGAAGCAGTAGCACCCTCCCCTACACCTCAGTGTAGTAGCTATTGAAAAGAGAGCCGTCGGGTTGCCCTTGACAACAGTCGGCAACTTTATATACATATATATATATATACACACACACACACAAAAACATTATATATGATTGGTTTGGTTGGGCTTTATGGCATATCAACTGTTGCTGGTTATTTGAAGCCGAATCCTCTTTATACATATGTATATATATATATGATTTGTAAATGCATAGTCTGTAGTAAACATTTTTAAATGAGCCAGAACTCATTCCATTGTAAGCAGTTAAATGGTTATACATATGATTTGTAAGTGAATAGTTTGTTGGTAATATTATTATAAAATGAGTCAGAGGTAATTTGTATTCACACAAGTATTACAATTGTTTGCACACAGTTAAATTGTTCCAAATTTTCAAACATATATAGTTCTATTTACTATTAATCATTTCTTTGCACTCATTTAAATTGTTTCCAAAATTAATGTCTAACATCAAATTTTATTCCCAGAGTTAAACAATTGTAGTATCACTATGTAATACTAACAATTCAATTTTGGCAAAAAGTTAAAGAGTTTCATGTATTGCAATTCAACATTAATAATTCCATTCAACGTTACTCATTCATTAATACGTAGTTAAATTGTTCCGAGTATTACTATGGTTTGGTTTGGTTTTATGGCATATTAACTTTTGTAGGTTATTTAACACCAAATCCATTTTTATGTAAATAATCATTTCTATTTCAAACAATTCAGTTTAGCATGAGTACACAGTTTGTCAAAAACATTTTTATTTCAAACTATTCCGTTTATTCAAGCAGTTATATATAACAATTCAGTTTAGTGTAAGTACAGCTTCAATGTCAAAAACAGTTCAATTTCAAATAATTCAGTTTAGCATAAGCGTGCAGTTTAAATGTAAGTACAGTTTAATTGTGAAAAACATTTCTATTTCGAGCTATTCAGTTTAGTCAAGCAGTTCTAATTCAGCTAATTCAGTTTAGTATAAGTACAGATTTTGTTTACACACAGTTAAATGTCAAAACAGTTCTATGTTAAACAATTCAATTTAGTGTAAATACAGTTTCAATGTCAAAAAACAGTTCCATTTCAAACAATTCAGTTTAGCATAAACATGCAGTTTAAATGTAAGTACGGTTTAATTGTGAAAAACATTGCTATTTCAAGCTATTCTGTTTAATTAAACAATTACCCATCTGCAGAGGTGCAGTCAGTGTATTCAACAGTCCCAGCCGACTGGGCAAAGTATTGCTATGTATCACTAACAATTCAATTAAAACATCAGTCATTTGTTTACACACTGTTAAATGATCAGTTGATTTCAAACAATTCAATTTAGTATAAGTCACTTGTTTGCACTCAATTTAAATGTGAAAGTTCTATTTGACCCATAGATAGGACCCTATTAGGTGCTACTGCACTGGTTCAGGGTGGACCTGGAAGTGATGGCAATGAAGAAGTACTTTGCATTTCCCAAAGCTCCAGCATTACTGGAGCCTCACCATCAGATTGTTTAGTGGGGTAGGGTGTCTCACTCCTCTGCAGAGATGCTGTCAGTGTATTCTACTGCCCCAGCCAACTGGGCAAAAGCTTCAATGTGCTGAGTAGGATGGAAATAAACATTAAAATCAAACATGTTTTGTTTACAAAGAAGCAAACTTAGCAGAGCTGACTGGAGTGACTTAGTAAACCTACTTGTCCATCAGGCTTTGTTATCATCATCAGTCAGAGGATGTATATTAATGGCAATGTTTGGTCAACTGACAATTTCATGTAGGAGAAGAGTCAAATCAGAAAGGATTGGATAAGATTAATTTTAAGAATTCTGACAACCAACATTTTGTCTATGCAACATTCACACAAATCTTGTAAATATTGAGCTACATCATTCTTTATATATATATATATATATATATATATATATATATATATATATATATATATATATATATTGAAGAGTGTGTATTTAGGCAGCAAGTTATTATTCAAGCAAGTTTTGTTAAAGACAATGGAACACTGTTTATTATTTTTTATTTTATTCTTTCAAGACTCCTCATTATTTTTCTAGAGTTGGGATTGAGAGGGTAAGGGAATTGTCCCATATCTTCTGCCCAAGCACAGAAAACGTTCCAATAGACAACTTCAAAACAAAATACTACAAATAATTATAATAGTAAAAACTCAACAGTCAACTCAAAACTACACTACCCCTGATGAAGACCAAAAGTATGGTCGTAAGCACTTGGGTAGAAGATATGGGACAATTCCTTTACCATCTAGATCCTGATATAAGAAAACTAACTGGGAGTCTTGAGAAAATAGAATAAAAAATAAAAAACAGTGTTCCTTCATCTTTAACAAAACTTGCTTGAATCTATCTATCTATCTCTCTCTCTCTCTCTATATATATATATATATATATATATATATATATATATACGAGGATCATTAAATAAGTTTCCAGACTTTTTTTGTATGGGCACTTTTATTGATAGTACACACATGAAACGCTAGTACCCTTTAAAGTATTCTCCTCCAGCTGCAATGCACTTGTTGTACCATTCCAATAACTTCTCGAAGGACCCATGGAAGTCTTCTTGTGTGAGCATGTCAATGACCTTCATCACAGCCTCTTTCATCTCCTCAATTGTCTCATAGCGACAGCCTCTGAGCTTAGCAAATAACCAAAAGTCACAGGGAGCAAAGTCTGGACTATAGGGAGGGTGAGGAACTGTGTTGATGCCCATCTTGGTCAAATAGTCTGTGACAAGGATGGAGTTGTGGATTGGTGCATTGTCCTGGTGGAAATGCCACGGGCCCGATTTGAAGAGTGCTGGCTTCTTCCCTAGGAATCTCTTCCTGAACTCCCTTAAAACCTCAACATAGTAACCCTAACCCTTTGGCCAATCAACTCTGGTGTATTGACTTCCTTACTCCTGCCACACCTCTCATCATCCCTCACAGACTCCATGCCTTCCTTGAATCTCTTATGCCACTCAAAAACTGATGCTCGATTCATGCAAGATGCTCCAAAACAGTCTGACGCATTCCATATGTTTCTGTGTAATTTTTTCCAAGTTTAAAACAGAATTTTATTGCATATCATTCTTTTAAAGTGTTCTCACGTCCAGATTGCATTTTTGAAATTCATCAGCTGTGACAGTCAGGCTTTAGTAAGGTGTATTCCAATTCCTGCTGTAGCTGGAAACTTATTGAATGCAACACACACACACATGTATATATATATATATACACACACACCACCCTATTAGCATAACGGTTAGAGTGTTTGTGAATGGTTTGGGAGACTGGGGTACTCTACTGTTTTTTGTAAAGATGGCTTTGGTTTTAAATAACCCATGAAGGTTGATATGTCATCAAACAAAGAAAGCAAACAAAGCCAAACAGACACACACACTCAGATATATATATTTATATGTAAACAGATATATATATTTATATGTAAAGACACACAATGAATAAAATGAAATTTTGATGACGTCTCATAGAAAGATAAGTTGTATTAGTAGATGAGGAAATGAAACATCTGAATTCAAATATTACAAAAATTAAAGAAATATTGAATTCCTCAACAACTAAAGAAAACTGCGACCAAAATACACCACCACCTTAAGCAATTGACTCCCATGGATAAATTTGTACACAGACTAACTATACTTAAAAGAAAAACTGAATAAATCTCACTCACCAACAAGAAAAGACCAATAAAAACCGAACACAAAATTCTTGTCTATTATTTTCAATAATATATTCAATATATATATATGTATATATATATATATATATATTTTGTAGGCATATATATATATATATATATATATGCCTACAAAATAGATCTACTGCCTGAATACACATTATTTAAACTATATAACTCTGCAGCGAACAAGGTAAAAATATATATATATATATATATATATATATATATATATATATATATATATATTAGGTTTTTTTTGTTTTTTTTTTCAAAAAAAAAAAGAACAACAATCGGTCACATTAGGATAATTGCTTAGTGGATTTTATTGACATTGATTTCTTTACCAGGAATATTTAAGTTTATGGTTGAGCAAAAGCAGGACGCCCAGCTCGAACATACATACAGTAGCTCTGTGAGGATACGGGATGTTGCCCTGAAGACCTGCCAGTGGCGATGAACGATAGGGAGAAGTGGCGAGAGAGGGTTAGGGATATCCATGCTGGCGGCACGACATGATGATGATGATTTTTTAATATCTTATTTGTCCAGATTGGAATTACTCCATATATATATATATATATACATATATATATATATTTCCTTGTATATTTATGCATGCACATTCTTATATACTCAGGTTCATGAACAATTTACATGAATAATGAAGAAATAAAATTTTTACATCATCATCTAAGTCAACTTAGGTATCCTAATATTTCTTCATAAATTACATAAATGGATATTATATAGTGAAAATTTCAGATTAAAATTTAATCAATTTCTGTATAAAACTATGGACTTATCAATTCACCCTGTTTTATTTGTTATTATTAGTAGTAGTAATAATAATAAGGCAGAAATCAATAATACAGACAGCTTTGGTCTTAACTGAAATTGCTTAATATCAAATATATATATATATTATATATATATATATATATTATAAATCAGATGAAAAAGAATTCAATTTGGTAATTCTATTATAAATTTATTTTTGTCTACAGGTGTTATTGTGACCTCCTTTCCTTGGATTATATATATATATATATATATATAAAATTAACTTAAATCGTGTGTTGGAAATCTCCTACTAAAGTTTCACCTTAACGGATCATCAGGAAGTCTAACTAAGTTGGAGTTAGACTTCCTGATGATCCGTTAAGGTGAAACTTTAGTAGGAGATTTCCAACTCGCGATTTAAGTTAATTTTATAATTGGCTCCACTCGTGTTGAGCACTCTTGTAATTGTAGCATTGCAGTGTTCACGGAAGGTTTTAGTTTTCTTTTGGCCAACTGACTGCACATCTCTTGATTTTTTTAAGGGGTGTGAAGGGGTTGGCCATTTCTTTCTTTTTGTCCTATAATATTTTTTCTTTTTACCCCGGGTGGTGATTCGAGATATTTTTATCTCTTGTTCCTGGCGGGGTTTTTTTCTTTTTTTCTGGTACCGTGAATGCTGGTAGATATCAGATTAGTAAATATACATATATATATATATATATATATATATAAATGATCCAGGTTGATATAAAAGTTCTGAGAACCAGTGTATTAATGTAGCTTGAAATAATTTTAAATATTATCTCAAAAAGATCTATTTGATCCATAAATGGGATCCTAACAGATACTACCACTCTATGGCCTCATCTGGCATTTGTGCTGGACAGGGCCCAAGTCAGATTTGAAACTGAATGCTCCCCAGCTTCGGCTGGGCCACCTTTCGGTAGGTGAACTACATTGATAGTACAATATAGCACTAGACCAGCTGATTTAGTTTAAGCTATGAACAGGCATAAGTACCAGACTCATGTTACATCTAGCGAGTCCAAGCCCAGCAGGGTCATCTGGCTCTCATTGCATCTCATGAGCTTATGACCAGCAGAGTCCAGCAGGGCATGAATATCGGCTCCTGCCCAACCTCCCCCTTACTTAAAATCCTCACTATAGAAAAAAGTTTGCAACAAGCCCTTTCTAGTGGGAGGCAAAGACAAATATACTACCACACTGAGTCAAAGTGGATCTGGGAGTAATGGTAACAAATGGTAACAAATAACAAATAACAGGACATAAATGAAAGAATTGTTCAAAAGATTTTGATCAAGCACTCGGAATTATTATAAAAATCCATGATTGTATTCATCTCCACCTATGGATGCTGTTTTTGACTGTTGGTAAAGTTTAATGTGAGGTCCCTCCCTTGTACAGGATGTTGGTGACAAAAACTATTCAAACCTGTTAGCATCCTCTTTTTTTGAGATGCCTCAAGCATCAGGAAGTGACCCTAACCCAAACCCCTTCAGTGCAATAGGGTAGGTGCAACATTTGCAGCAAGCAGGCAAACAGCTCTCAGAACTAAACTATAGGTTAATTGCACTCCCCAACCCAAAGTCTGGTATTGTGATTATAGAACTTTTTAAAATCCAATTTTTAAATGTCAGCATCATTTGTGAATAATGATGATGTTACAGATGAGTCAATGTACAAACTCTGTTCTTCTCTGGGAAAAATGTATAAATTCATTGTCAAATAGAGCATTGGACGAAAAAGAAATATAGACAAAGACCACTGTTGACAATCAGTATATGCTATAATTAGAAATTTTTTAAAATTCAGACAATGGCTTACAAGTCATTAGCAAAAGACTGAATAAAAATTAGGATATCAAATTAAGGAAAAGAAAATTCAAAGAAATTTTCTCTATTTTGATATTTCAGAGAAATTTCTTTTTTGAAAATTATGACTTTTTGTGACAACTAAAGGAACTTTGATGACAATAATCAAGAAAAATAACCACTTTCTATGAGTGTCTGAACTAGTGAAGTTTTATTTAAATTTGTGGTAGCAATACAAAAATGGTTCAGTTTTTTCATCAACTGTTGTTCTTTCTTTTTTGTCCAATACTGTTTATTCCCTTAGATTTACATTTAGGAAGGCATGAAGCCAATTCTGTATATTCCAAATCTCAGTACTTTAATAAAAGATCAAATAAAGCATTGATTTTCTTTATCTTAATTCACTAAATTTCTGTCCAAACAGTTAACGAGAAATAAAAAGGTGATGCTTTTTGAGTGGTTTACCAACTCATTGGCCTTGTGAGTAGAGTGTTCTCCAATGGTCCAGGAGACTGGGGTTCAGTCCCAGGTTGAGTCATACCAAAGACTTTAAAAATGGTACTTGACACCTCCTTGCTAAACACTTAGCATTATAAGGTACGTATCAAAAGTAAAGTGGAGCAATCCAAGGGAAGGAGTAGCGCCCACCCATACATCCTGGTGCAGTAGCTATTGAAAAGGGAGCCTTCAGGTTGCCCTTGACTATGGTCGGCAACTTTACTGACTTTAATCTATATAAATTAAATTACTCAAAACCACTACATTATCATATGCATTAATTATTTATGATTGATTTTTATACTTAGCATGATTCCTTTGACATCTTAAGCAAAAGAAAAATGTTTTAAATTATTGTCAAATTTTAAAAATATTCTCAAGCAAAAACAATGCTTTTCATAATGTAATGAAATACTGTTAAAAATGCTCACTTTAATGATGGTAAACTTGATAGCTTAATCAGTCTTGAAATGTTTTCCTCTTAAAATAAACACTCCTGATGATTTCCCAAGTTGGGATTTATAACAAATTTATAAAAAGGTCTTTAAGTATATAACCAGCCCATTGGCTTAGAGTTTCATCAATGGCCCGCGAGACTGGGGTTAAATCTCAGGTCAAGTCATTCCCAAGACTCAAAAAGTGGTACTTGATATCTACTTGCTTAACACTCAGCATTATAAGATACATTTGAAGGGTAAAGTGGAGCAATCCAGGGAAAGGAGTTGTGCCTTCCCCTACACCTCAGTGTAGTAGCTATTGAAAAGGAGCTTTCGGGTAGCCCTTGACTTTGGTCGCTAACTTTAAGTTTATATGCTAATTTTTTGGTTCATTATACACACACACACACACACACATACATATATATGATCTCATATCTGCTATGGATGTTTTTTACCACTGAGATGCAAGCACTGCACCACTGAAGTGAGTGATTGATGGTTCATGGTATATATGCATAGAAAAACAATATATAACGGTGGGATGAAAAATTCATATGATGACATCATATCGACTGCTGATGACTTTGTTGACCAAAAGGATCCAAGAACAGCAACACCAATAGAAGAAGTGTGTGAACTGCAAAGGAGACTGTGTTGAAAAATAGATCTCATTTGGTTACATTCGATGAGAATATATTGGTCAACCTGTGAACTTTGCGGCCAACCCTCATATATATATATATATATATATGCATGTTTCATTAAATAATAAAGACAAATTTTGTTGGTATAATTTCAAGTTTTCTGATTAGTGTCTTAGTTTCAGGTTAGAATTGGTAGATGAATTTCTCAAAATTGTCCCGAGTGCTTTCAGACCCTTCATAGGCCATCATCAGGGGTTGCTTGCTTGTGTAAGGTGTGTTTGTTTTTTAAAAGAGTTTTGAAAGTTTATACCATAACAAAAATATGGGAATGCAGAGTTGAATAAAACAGGGTAACTGATGTATTTAAAAAGGGAACACTATTTAAAAAGGGAACGTTATCAATGGAAATAGAATACTATAGGAATACAGGATAAAAAAAATACTAAAAGCATTTCAAAACATTGTCGCTATTTCCTAAATTAATTCTATTGATTTTAGGTTTTTTTGTTTTTATATGTAGGGCTTCAATGATTTGTAGTCATAGCTTATCAATTTTGTGTGCGATTATGGTTGTGATTTCAACTAGAATTTTTTGAAACTTGGATTTAAGAATAGAATGGTTTTTAAGATGAAAGGCAATAGAACTGGTGTCATCAAGGTGCATTGTAAGTCGTCTGGAAAGAATTGTAGTGGTAAGACCAACATATGCACTATTTTCTTTGGAGACACAGTCTCCCAGGGGACATTTAAACTACATACACATATATATACTATACACAGAGACACTCACACTACCATAAATGACAAGATTCTTTACATAGAGACAAGCAAAAGAACTGTTGTAGAAGTTTTAGATAGTGATATTAGTCATATTAGAGAGTTGAGAACACAGGAGTATAAGTCGATTGGAAGCTTTTAAAATCAGTTAACTGAAGAAAGAAAGTATGGGAAAAAGGCAAAATTGATAAATTGGAAAGAAAGAGAAATTGAAAAAAAGAGAAGGGAGAAAATTTAAGTATATAAATTTATAGTTAAGAGCAAATCATGTCAGAAGTAATATATATATATATATATATATATATATATATATATATATTTTTTTTTTTTTTGAGCTCTCCACCAGGAAAATTTAAATGTTCAGAAAAAAATTACATTGAGCTCTCCACCAGGAAAATTTAAATGTTCAGCTCCTGAATGATTTTCTTGTCCTGAAGGAATTACTCCCAACTCTGGTTTAACTGGACCGAATAATACTATATATATATATATATATATATATATATATATATTCATATATATATATTTATACATATATATATATATATATATATATATATATATATTTAAATAATTTGCTGTTAGAACTTCTGTACATTGAGTGAGAAGAAGAGAGAGAGAGAGAGAGAGAGAGAGAGAGAGAGAGAGAGAGAGAGAGAGAGAGAGAGAGAGAGAGAATAAGCAATCTCCTTAGTTTCTCTCTCTCAAAGTGGTATTGAGTCATGCCTTGCATTATTATAACAAATTGAATTTCGAATTACTCTGGAGTGAGATCAAATTATGTAACTTTATACATTAGTATCCATTTATGATTTTTTTTTCATGTGCCAAAATTGTTGCTCACTATATATCATTTGGGATAATCAGAATGTGTCTCTCTTTCTCTCTCTCAAATGAGAGAGTGAGTGATAAATAAATATACAGTCCAATCATTATACACACACATATATATACACACACACACACACACACACACACACACACACACACACACATATATATATTGACCAAGATATTTGTTACAGAAGAAAAAATTATAAATGGCTACTCGAAATCCCTCTGATGACCAGACTTTTTTACATGCACACATGCGTGCACATGCACCTAATAAAATACCTAAAATTTTAAAATTCCACAAAAATTCAAACCATGCTGTCTGATGCTTGTGACTTAAACATCACATAAAATTTGGAGTTGCAGCCTCTTGTGGAATTTTAACAGTTTAAGTATTATGCCAGCTTTGTTTAGGTTTTGAGATGTAGATCACCTTTTCAAGGTTTTAACTGTTAGTGAGGTTTTATCCTACGACTATATTTGGCATCTTTATATACATACATATAAATATATATCTCCACACACACATACACACACATGTATATCCCTGTTTGTAAGTTTTGTATATCATAAGATTTCTATCCATATCTGACATAACCCTTGTAATTTCAAAGCAAGTAGTGAGTGTCAGTGGTTAGAATAAACACCAGTCCATATCAATTCAAAAGCAGATTGAACTGTTAAATAAAAAAACTGTGAGAGACAGAGAGTTAGTGTCTCTATACATAAGCTGTATTGCATGTCAACCATTGGCTTATCAACAAAAATAAAATAATAAAATTCTTTGCAGATCCTAATTCCAAAAAGCAAAAATGTTTATAAACTACATGTTTTCTTGTTTTCAAAAAAGGAAAAAGAAAAGTGTTATGGTACCTACTTTACGGACTATAATGAACTCTTCCTATTACTATGAATACCGGGAGAATATTCATCTCGGTGTTAAGTTAACTCCACCCTAACACTTTGGCAGTCAAACTGACGTTCAACACTCTTTTACCTATGCTGTATTTATACTTTCATTCAATATACTTGTTTCACGTAATCCCGAGTTCATGTCTTTCTTCCGGACCTTTTACTGGTCCACAACAAAAAGAAAGAAAGAAAAAAGGCCAACTAAGAACTTTTGTACATGGTATAATACAAATTTGATCAAAGGACATAGACAACAAAGAATTTTTATTCTTTTATTTTTTTACTTTTTTTTTTTTTGTTTTGTTTCTGCACAAAAGAATACATGTCTGGACTTAATATGAATATTGTACAAAGATTTGAGACCAGACATTTTTGTTCCTTTTTCTGACTATCAAAAAGTATTTGAAAATTTAAAAAAAACTTTGTAAATTTTCTGTTCCCTGATCTTGATCATAGCCAGAAATATGATCTGAGTGCCAGGTCTTCAGTGTTTAGATGACACTTATATTCATTGCAACTAGGCAAACATTTTCTTGCATGTATATAACTAAAAAATATTTTTTTAAATTCCTTATCTCTGGTCTTCAAATTTGCTTTAAGGAAGAACTACTGTATATGGTAACTGCCACATCTTGACAGAAGATAGCTGTTTTAACCACTAAAATTACAACTCAAACCACTTGATTAATAACTTATTCATCTAGTGAAAAATATACAAGAAGCGTAAGGTAGTAAAACATTTATACATCACTGGGTTATAGTGACATAAGCTTGTACAACACTCTCTAGGTCTACATTGTTAAAGCCCAGTGACAAGCATAGCATAATAACTAGTGACTATGCAAACTGCAGGTTTTATTTCTGAGTATGTTCTCTCATACTTTTCCTGTCAAAGGATACTTTAAATTCAACAGATGCTGGGGCTTCCTTTTCCAGTTTTAATTCTGGACTTGACTTCTAGAAGGATTGCTTTCCCCTCAACTCAGTTATTAGACTGGAATCCCTTCTATACCACAAACAGGATATCCAACTTGGCCACATTGAGAAGATCAAAAGGAAAGCAGGGTTTTAATTGTGGCTAGCTTGGCTACAGGATTTACCAGAAAGAGGTCAATTTTGACAGCCAACCTCCTTAGGGGCTCTACTCTGTAGATTTTCTGTCTGGATTTACTTCCAAAGACCTTTCATATCTGGATATGACCACAAAGCAACCAAAGTTGAAAGAATTGCTTGATGAATATTGATATATACAAAGGTTCATCCTCTTCTGAATAGGTCTTGTATTTAGTTTTGCTGGGATATATATATATATATATATATATACCAGGCCATTAGCCTAATGAGTAGAGTGTTTACCTGGGGGTATTGGGGTTCAATCTCAGGTCAAGTCATACCAAAGGCTCAAAAAATAGTACTTGATGCCGCCTTGCTTAACACTCAGCATTATAAGGTAAGCATCAAGGGTAAAGTGGAACAATCTAGGGAAGGAGTAGTGCCCCCCATTACACCTTGGTGTAGTAGCTATTGAAAAGAGAGCCTTCAGGTCACCCATGACAAAGGTTGCCCACTTTACTTTTTTACTTTTATATATATATATATATATATGCTGACACTTTTGATTATTCCAAGTATCAAAAACAGTCTATCATTAGATAAACAAAATCATAAATAAAAGGGCTAAATTTCAAAATCTATAGTATTCCCCTCATTGGTTGCATTCACTTTCAGACTAATGCCCTGGGGAAAGGTATGAAATCCCTCTAGCAATAGGTTAAATAGTATCACTGCTATTCTTCTACAAGGATGATTTGGGGCATTAAATAACCCATGAGGGTTGATATACCATTAAAACAAAAACAAAAAAAAACAAAAAATATCTAAGATGGTGACACCTACAATACATAGTTTGTCGAGAAACACCTGAAGTCTATTTTTTAGGTTTTCAGTAACTTCAAGTATTGCATTGTCAGTCATGGTACCAAAAAACTAAAGCTACTGAGGAAGTATTTTAGGAGACATTTTAAAAAATGCCACTTGATTAGACAATTGGGACAGCAGAAGAAATTTAAAACAATGGGATGCTTGTATAAAAATCGTTTACCCACCTCAATACAAGTAAAAAACAATTGGAGTGTGTTGGTGTTAGTTATTTATGCAGCCCAAAGAAATCCATGAGGAGAGCAGGGTGGGAATTACAAACTACAAACATCACTGAAAAATTTGGTGGAATAGTTCCTTAATGATTCCTTACAAATTCAACTTCTTGCAAAGTCTAAGTAACCAGAACAAAACCACAAGTTACAATTTTTGTCCAGAAATGCAGGAACATTGTGAAGATTAAGATGGGTATATGAAATGTCTAATTTTCAACAGTGTATGTACCCAACTTCTCTGCTAAAGGCAGGATGCAACACAAGGTCAATTTTTTTTTAGTTAAGTAGTGCTGGTTTTCCTTGTCATAGACCTGTTACCATACAATAGCAAAAGAGCCAAGTTTGCCAAACTTTTTACCTATAGTTGGAGGAGTGTGAAGAGATGGATTCATGCCTTTCCCAAGGGCATCAATGTGGTGTGAAACACAAACAGCCTTATCCAGGTTTTGAACTTAGCTTGTCATATAAGTTCATAAGACAATAACCATTATACCAGAACCACCTCTTAATTTCCAATATGGCTGACAGTAACTTGAAGTTATAAACCTCAGGTATTTCTTTTTTTTTACAAAAATGTGTATCATAAGTGTCCAAAAAAATCTTGATCTATTTCTTTTGGAGATACTATCTAACTGATAGACAAAAGTGAATCACCAAGGTGCAATAATTAGCTCACCTTGTAGATCATTATTGAATTTTATTCATTTAACATTTGATACCCCATATTTATAGCTCCTTTTACCAGATTAAGTTTAGTAATAAATAAACAAAGTTCAAATCTTGTCTAAGAGTATAGCTCAAAGTTACATTCACTTCTCTCTTCAGGCTGAGAGAGAATTTAATTGAAAACTTTTTAGCATCTTGTTTACTTGTTATCTGTATCATTCAAACACATATGGATCATTTTCCTGTTTTTGCTTTCATACTTGTTATTCAAAGCAGGAGACAAAAGATTAAAAAAAAGAGTGTGACAGACATCTGAACCACTCCCTGAATAAATTCCAAGTGGCACTGTTATAAACAATATACTAAAACACATGCAGTTTGTGAGGTTGACCAGGTCAAGAGTTTAACCCACCTGGTGTGGCTCCCTGTGTTTGGTTTTGATCTAAGGTACAAAAGGTCCTTTTGGTGTAAAGGTTTTTGTCATAGGAAAGGGACTTGGCTTCCCAAGTTCACATCCTGAATGAGGCTGTTTGCATTCCACAAAGTACGTCTGAGAAAGGATTGAATCCAACTATTCTATAGATAAATAGTTTGCTCTTTAACCTTGGTATGGCAACCAGTCTTGTAGGAAAACTCCTAATTCGAACCAGTCGTACTCTGCTTAAAACAAATTGTCCTTGTGTTACATCTTGCCTGGGCCAAAGAGGTTGAGTAAATACATGTGCGCAAGTTTAATTCTTATTGGGTGCCCCATATTTCTGGTTGGTTGGTTGGTTGGTTAGTTGAATGGTTGGGTTTTATGGCATATCAACCTTTGTAGTTTATTTAACACCAAATACATTTTTATGAAAATAGTTCTATTTCAAACAGTTCAGTTTAGCATAAGTACACAGTTTAAATATAAGTACAGTTTAATTGTGAAAAACATTTCTATTTCAAACTATTCAGTTTAGTCAAGCAGTTCTAATTCAGATAATTCAGTTTAGTATAAGTACAGATTTTGTTTACAAACAGTTAAATGTCAAAACAGTTCTATATTAAACAATTCAGTTTAGTGTAAGTAGAGTTTCAATGTCAAAAAACAATTCCATTTCAAATAATTCAGTTTAGCATTAGCACGCAGTTTAAATGTAAATACAGTTTAGTTGTTAAAAACATTTCTATTTTAAGCTATTCAGTTTAGTCAAGCAATTCAGTTTAGCATAAGTATGCATTTAGTTCTATTTAACCCATAGATAGGGCCCAATTAGGTGCTACTACACTGAGCCAGAGTGGACCTGGGAGGAATGGCAATAAAGGGGTGCTCCACATTCCCCAAAGCCCCAGCATCACTGGAACCTCACCATCAGATTGTTTTGTGTCATATGCAAGACAATCATTGGGGAGGGGAGTCTTACTCCTCTGCAGAGGTGCAGTCAGGGTATTCTACAGCCCCAGCCAACTGGGCAAGGGGGTGTCCTCGTGGTGTAATGGTTAAAGCAATCGACTGCGGAATCGTAGTAAGCGAGTTCGTACTCCAGTCGTGCTATTACGTTCACTTTCGGGCAAATACCCTTGGGAAAGGTATGAACCCCCTTATCCTCCCAGCTATGGGTTAAATAGTACCACTACTGTTCTTCTAGGATAATGGCTTTGGCATTAAATAACCTCAAAAGAGTTGATATGTCATTAAACAAAGAAACCAAACCAAACTAAACCAAACCAAACCAACTGGGCAACCATTTTTCTGGCTTGAGCCACAACTAACCGAACCTTAGTAAAGAAAGGCTCTTTGTGTGGTGTAATAGTTAATCTAAACTAGCAGACCACAGTTAGTGAAATTCACTCAAGGCTCCATCCTTCAAGCATTGAGCCAAACTAAGTTAACTTAATAAGAAAGCTTTTTAACCTAAATTCACAAGTGTATTGAATTTAATCCTTACTGGGTACTCTACTACTGTGTCCCTGTGTCAAACTAAGCTAATATTATTAGCAGGTGTTCCCGTGGTGTAATGATTAAAGCGCTGGACTATGGAATCGTAACTGAGTTTGAATTCCAGTCATGCTAAAAGGTCCACTTTCAGACAAATACCCTTGGGAAAGTTATGAACCCCCTTATCCTCCTAAGTATGGGTTAAATAGTACCACTACTGCTCTTCTGGAAGGATGGCTTTGGCATTAATTAACCTACAAAGGTTGATATGTCATTAAACAAAAGAAAGCACAAAGAAAGCTCATATTATTAATTTTTAACTAGTATTTTTTTTTCATTTTAATTTCATTTACTTTTTATTGGAACACCCAGATTGTCATAATCCCACGAACCATTAAGTTGGTTGTGCAGATAAAAACAAGTGTCTTTAATTGATCCTTGTGAACCTCTCTTTCCATAACTTTGCTTTACCAATTAGGCTATGAAAACCAACTCGTAAGAGTCATTCAAATTTAGCCTAAGGCTACATTCTTTTGAACATGTTGTTAAGCAATAAAACGAATCCAAAACCCAATGTTAATTTGTATTACTTTGCCAAGAGTTATGCAGAGACACCACTAATCCCCCAGACCAAATTCCAAACATTATTCACTTAGAATTATACACTCTGATTGAAATAACCAAAGACAAAATCATTCATGGTTAGAAATGTGGTAACAGAACAGTAATTATTTCCCTACAATTGCAATTCAAATAGAAGAAAATTTTGAACTATGTATGTGGCAAATTATGAATGAAAACGCAGTTGAAACAAAAAATCATAAATAAATAAAATGCCCTCTCAATGGATATGCTAATTATATCCTTTGCAGAGAGGTAAGATCCCACCACAACCACCACAAAAAAAGGATCCTAGATATGATTCTAATCTACATCTGATAATAAGGATCCAGAATTGGAGATTTGAGGAGTATGAAGAAACCCTTCCTTGCCATTACTCCCAGGTCAACTCAGACTTGAAGTAGTAGTACCTGTTAGATTGTTTGTATATTTGTTTGGGTTTTATGGCATATCAACCTTTGCAGGTTATTTAATGCCAAATTCATTTTTATACAAATAAACAGTTTTATTTTAAACAATTCACTTTAGCATAAGTAGGCATTTTAGTTCTATTTAACCCATAGATAGGACCCTATCAGGTGCTACCACTCCAGGCCAGAGTAGACCCAGGAACAATGGCAATGAAGGGGTACTCTGCATTTCCCAATACTCCAGAATTACTGAAGCCTCACCATCAGATTGTTTAGTGTCATATCCAAGACACTCGTTAGGGGAAGGGGGCCTTACCCCCTCTGCAAAGAAGCAGTTGTGTATTCTATTACCCCATCTGACTGGGCAAAGTACCTGTTTGAATCCCAAATAAGGTCAAATAGAGCTTTTTAAAATTTATTCATATTCAATGGGATAGTGTGCAAAAAAAAGTCAAGCAATTCAGTTTAGCATAAGTATGCAGCAAAAAAAACAAAAAAAACAAGCAAAAAACTTTTAAACAACTACACAAAAATGTAAATATGAATGAATAATGGATGCTATTCCCCAACCACAAGGCAATTTGAAATAAACTTATGAAGCTAGTCTGGGTGTAATGGTTACCTTCATAGGAAATGGACATAATGACCAGAGTTCAAACCCTAGATGAGGCTGTTTGCATTTCACATAGTAGTAATACTCTTGGGAAAGGTATGAAGTTAATTATTCTCCTTCCAACTATAGATAATTAGTAGGGTAGACTGGGCTCTTTAACTTTTGTATGGTAATTGGTCTAGGATGAGGAAAACTCAATTTAAACCTGTTAAACTCAGCTTAAAAATTGACCTTATGTCACATTCCTGCTCATGCAGAGGGGTTAGGTGTGTATATATATATATATATATATATATATATATATATATATATATATATATATATTGTCATCTACAGACAGATCTGTTTCGTTCTATCAGAACTCATCAGTGTGGCTCGACAGGCTAGATTCTCAAAGCTGGGATCGAAACCTGGTTGACTCAAACGCCAATCCAAGATTCTACCACTCAGCCATGAGGAAACCAGCGCAAGCAAAGGAAATTTAAACGGTTATGAATTAAAATTGTTATTGTTTTATATATATCTGCTTAACGGCTACCGAGAGCTCAATTCATATGAAGAGCCTTGCATATACGCTAATGGCATCACAATTACTTCATTCGCTAGACAGCTCAACCCTACAGGGGTAGGGGAGCATATATATACATTGTCATCCACTAGCTTTATATATATATATATATATATATATATATATATATATATATATATATATATATAAAGCTAGTCTAGATACTTTTTGAACAATAGTTTTTTTAGCTGAAGACAAGCTGGTACAAGTACAGCACCCTTCATTCTCATGAAACCAGGTTCGATATAATTCTTTCTTGTTTCCTAAACTGAAAATACATCTCAAGTGTAAGATTTGAGGATATGAAGGACAACCAAAGAAATATAACTGTACAGATTCATATCAAAAGAAGGGTTTTAGAGATGCTTCAGTTAATGGATAACTAACAGAAATCTGTGTTGAATGCCAAGGAGACTATTTTGAAAGAACATTTTTTTATTCTTTATTTATTTATATCTAGATAAATACAGCTTCTGTCTTGATATTTTTTTAGCACACTTTGCATTGATTTATCCAATCCCTCAGTCATAAGCAGGATATAACACAAAGTCAATTTTTAAGCAGAGTATAACTGGTTTCAACTCAGACCAGTTGCCATGTAATATAATGGCCGAGGGATTTCGTTTTATATATCTTGCCTTTGGGTTTAGTTAGGCTGAGAACCTTTCGGCTCAGTGCATAGGTTAGTTAGGTGCAAACATGGGTGCCAGTGTTGACGCGTGCGGGAAGAATGTGTCATTCACAGAGGTCAAAATAAAAATCCCAGATTGAAAGGTTGACCAGTGGATGTGAATGACGCCATGCACCGGAAGCATGCGAGGAGGATTTTGGGGATTTTGAAAAAGTCAGTTAGTTGAGAACTAGACTCTGAACGGGAAGGGTCGGCTTTTGGGGCTCACCGAGGCCAGGCAAGTGGCCTTGTGTTGGGTGCGCATGTGGTTTGGGGCAGATGGAAAAGTCAGGTGTATCTCTCTCCTTATGTCGAAAAACCTTTAAACTCAAAGGTAAAAGAAAGTTTCGTACCTGAACTAAGAAGTCATCAAGTGTGTTTTGGGATTCCTATGTTCTCTGTATATATGTTATGAACATTCTATGTACGTTTCACACATATCCGTATCAAACCAAAGTTAAAGAGTTCAGTCTGCCCTTGTATTTTACCTATTGTTGGAAGGGAAAGAGTTCAATTTATACCATTGCCAAAAGTATTAGCACTATGTGAAATGCAAACAGCTTCAGTTAGGATTTGAACTCTGATCACAGTGTCCATTTCCTATCTTGAAGTAATTTGAATAACCTTAAAGCTTCAGGAACCAACAGTTCCAACTCATTTAGACAAAAATCCCTAGATCTAAGCTGGCATTACTTCCTGGTCTACCATGACTCGGAGTAACAATACCTGTTAGAGTCTAATCTACGTGTCAAATAAATTTATATTTCAAATTTGTATTTGATTAGACCATGCTAAAAAACACCCAAAATTTTAAAGAAACAATTACACAAAAAATGTAAAGATGAATGTACAATAAACACAATTTCCAAACTACTAGGCATAGAATAACCCTAGATGGTTTGACATGCCATTAAAATCAATCAATCTAGTTTTAGATAACATTAAAGACTTGTCTTTGATAGTGAAAAAGTGTTTAACAAATTCATATCTAATCATATAGAACTTTATATATATATAATACAAAAAAGTGTTTAGTAAGGTAAAAGATTTTAAAAAGTGTTTTTTACTCTCTGATATTAATATAAAACTTGTACAAATAATATACTATAATAGTTATTACAAGGCAGCCAAATTTAAAAAAACTAACTCAATGTAAGGGCAACCAGAAGCTATTGAAAAGGGAGCCTTCTGGTCACCCTCGTCTACGGTTGCCAACTTACTTACTTATAAGTAGTAAGTAAAGTAAAGTTGGTGACATTAGTCGGGGTGACCTGAAGGCTCCCTTTTCAATAGCTACTACACCGAGGTGTAGGGGAGGGTGCTACTCCTTTCCCTGGATTGCTCCACTTTACCCTTGATACGTACCTTATATTGCTGAGTGTTAAGCAAGGAGGTATCAAGTACCATTTTTAAAGTCTTTGGTATGACACAACCTGGGACTGAACCCAGGTTTCCCGGACCATAGGCGAACACTCTACCAATCAATGTAGTATACTTAATATTAGTTTATTAAATTTATTAGTAAATGAATCAGACATTGATATAAACATTGATCATACCACATGTTATAAAATCCATGCTTAGTACAACAGTTGGCTGAAAAGTTCATAGCCTGACCAAGACAATCTCATAGAATGTGACCAAATGAGATCTATTTTTCAACATAATCCCCCTTCTGGTCTACACACTTTAGTATTACAATGCTTGGTTAAAAAAGTCGTCAATAGTAGATATGATGACATCATATGAACTTTTCTACCACCCCTCATATGTGCAACTGGAAAATATCTTTAAGACAAACCTTTTATTATTATTCCAGTTATTATTTAAATATTATTCTTACCAATATAATCTTACACGGATTTGATTCTCTGATGATACATTAATATTAGAAATGAAATAAAAATAAAATTTAGTGTTAATATTTTCAGTTTATCAAAATTTCTTATTTGAGATAAGATAATATTTTATATCCGGACTTTATGACTCATTCTTAACAAGAGGTAGGGGAGATAACTTCAGCAGTTGCATCGCATGATTTATCTTATCTTGTTCAGGGAGCACATTTTGGTGTACGATTGTTTTGATTCCTACCCAGAATTTGTTTGAACTCGACAATACTGCCTTGCAATTGCGATAATTACAGAAGTCAAGTGTTCGCACCCAGGTAAAAACTAAGATTTCGAATGCTGATTTTCTAGTCAGTCAGGCCTCTTGACTTAAGAGACTGGCATGACAAAATCTTTCTATAATCTGTGCATCTGTCTAAGTTCTAAGCTTAATTGTTAATGTAGATACTATTACGAGAAAAATACGACCTCTACAACTTTGAATATAATAAAAACGTTTGAAATGACTTGGATGGTGTAGAGGGGTCGCTTTATTATTTACAGTTTCAGCTACCCGTGATGTTCTGGGTATGACACTAAACTGCATCTAGTGGTGAGGCTCCAGTTCTGGACATGTGGGAAGTGTGGAGCATTCCTTTGTTGATATTACCCTCAGATCCATTCTAAACCAGAATACCTGTTAGGGTCCTTTCTATGGATCAAATCGATCTTTGCAGAAATCATTAGTATTATATCAGAATACTATCTAACTGTATGCAAACAAATAATAATTACTGAGTAAAAATAGTTATTGGAAATCATAAAATTTTGGGGAATATTTTTGACATACCATAAAACAAGTCAACCGCCCACTTTTCTCTGATCAATTGGTTGTGTGTGTCTCAGAGGGAAGAGGACAAAGGTGTAAAAAAAAAACAAACAATTCTTCTATTTTCATTGCTATTCACACTTCCCTTCCTCCTCCTTCACATCTGGTTTCTGGTTTCTTTGTTTAATGGCATATCAACCTCCTGGGTTATCTAATGCCAAATCGATCCTTCTAGAAGAGCAGTAGTGGTATATTTGACCTGCAGCTTGGAGGATGATGGAATTCATACTACTCCCAAGGGTATTAATCTGAAAGTGAATGTAATAGTGCGACTGGAATTTGAACTTGTTTATTACAATTTCGCAATCCAGCACTTTAACTATTACACCATACATTTTCCTTCCTGTTCACCAACTTCAACCCTAACTTGTCTTTCCCCACCCAGGCATAGTAAAGATATCTTTCCTCTTTTCCATCTCTATTAGACGATGTTTAAACATTTAGCATCAGAAAAGCAACCCACAAGTACATTTACGAGTGAAAGTGTGACGCACACGAATGATAAGTAGATATGTATGTTATTACAAACAAGACTGATAGATATGTATGTTATTACAAACTGATAATACTGAAAAAGCAGTAGAGATTTATGCAGAATTATTAGGATGATTTGAAAGATGAACGTGAAATGTAGCCTAATTTGAGAACTGCTGCTTTACGAGCTTGAAAATATTTGTTGGGTGAAATAGGAAGATGCCATTGATCACAATACAGTAACCAGATGATTCAAGAAATTTCACTTGAGTTGCAAGAACCTCAACAAGCAGGCAAGGTTAGATAGGTTTAAAATAATGAATTATGAGGCTGTGCTCCAAACCATAGGGCAAATCCAGTGAATTGCACTCAGAGAGTATAAGGCAAGTTCATTATCAGACTGTCCACCGTGGATTGCCACCTTCACAACCTCAATAAAAGCATCTGGAATAGCCAAATTATGCCATATGTTATCAAAATATCGCAAAATAATTTTTCTATTATCTTTTAAGCATTCTATTCAACTTTGAACAAACTATTTCACAGCTGTATGCCTTTAATAAACAGTTCTGAAGAACAATACATATTTATCAGTTCTTGGGAACAACTCGGCATAGAATGAAAAAAAAACAACATTATCTCAAATTTTTCACTCTTATATAAAGGATCTCAAGAAACAGTGGAAATGAGCAATTGAAACATCCTGTATTTTTTACTTGTTGAAAATAAATGGAATGTGTATAATACTAGAACATCCTTTCTGTCTTTAAAAAAACAAACAAACTCAAATATCAAATTTCTAAAAAGGTTGTATTCTCAAACAGTTTCCAAATCAAATATATTTATATCATCATAAATCTAACTTAGTATGTATTAGATATAGAGTACTACTTGAGTGTTCGCCAATGGTCCGGGGAGACCAGGGTTCAATCCCAAGTCGAGTCATACCACTCACAAAAAGGTACTTGATGCCAGCTTGCTTAATACTCAGCATTATAAGGTAAGAATCAAGGGTAAAGTGGAGCAATCCAGTGAATGGAGTAGCAATCTCCCCTGCACCTTGGTGTAGTAGCTATTGAAAAGGGAGCCTTCAGGTCACCCTTGACTAAGGTTGCCAACTTTACTTACTACTTATAAGTAAGTTGGCGACTGCAGTCGAGAGCGACCAGAAGGCTCCCTTTTCAATAGCTACAACACTGAGGTGTAGGGAAGGGCGCTACTAATTTCCCTGAATTGCTCCACTTTACCCTCGATATGTACCTTATATTGCTGAGCGTTAAGCAAGAAGGTATCAAGTACCATTTTTAAAGTCTTTGGTATGACGTGACCTGGGATTGAACCCAGGTCTCTCAGACCATTAGTGAACACTCTACCCACTAGGCCAACTTACTTACTTACTATAAGAAAGTAGACCTCTACTAATTTTTGTTTTAAAGTTATTTTTCTTCTCAATCAAAGATATACCAGAATTTGATTATTTCTCATCATCAAGGCATACTGACTGAATGGATTTCCTTTACTCTCTCTCACTATTCATTCCCATTGGTCATTGTTCTTGGTACATCCTCTAGACAGCATCCAGTGTCTGCACAAAACTGATGGCTGTAAGTTTTTGCTGGTCAGCCAACAGTCATGTGTCTATGTATAGGAATCCATAGGAAAACATTTTTGAGTTCATCCTTACTTCAACAGCAGTGCCCTGCATGCCTTGTGATTCTTACTGGGGTGCTTTTTGTGATGGGAGGTAAGTGGCCATACAACAGCTATTTTGTAGAATGCTGCTTCCAGTCATTAGTTATTTTATTAGTTAAAACAAAACATACAGCATCCTTGTAGAGTTCCCATCAAGCTTTTTCCAAGCGTTTTGTTGGAGTCCAAGTGGTGCAAGCATACAGAAGTACAAATATGGCTTCAGCTTGAAAGAATTCCTGTTTTTTAAGGCAACTTTATGCAATCAGAATGGATATTATTAGGTACTGTTTATCACCAAACTCTACGGCATTAAAACTAAAAAACAAAAAAAAAAAAAACAAAACCTAAGTTTGGTGAGAAAATATTTTTACTATATCAACTTTGGCGTAGATATTTAAATATTTTTGGAGTAATACATATCTATATCTTTTTTTAACAAAGTTAGAATACAATTGAGTTTGGTAATAAATAACACATAATAATATCCATTCTGATTGTATAATGTTCCACTAGAAATAATTAAATCCTTTTTTTATAATAAAAATTAGCAAGAGTGTACATATTTAAATTTGGTTTGAGTTTGGGTTTTGTTTAAAGGCATATCAACCTCTGTGGATCAGTTAATGCCAAGAAAGGTTAGGTTGGTTTTGTCTTCTATATTGGTTTTAGGGCATTTTTTTTTTCTAGTTCTATTTGCCCAGATATTGGTGAAAAGGTTGATTTGGTCAGATTTAAGTAAAAAAGGTGAGGTTTTTTCGAAGGCTCAAAATGTTCTCAAGTTTGGTTTGGTTTGGTTGACTTTATGGCATAAGAACCCCTACAGGCCACACAATGCCAAACTTCGTTTATACACATATTAAACCAAAGATTTACAAATGAATACTTAGATAATATTCTAGATGAGCCAGAGCTCACCTGCCTGCACACAAACTAATGGCTCCAAGCATCACTGCTACACAACATCAATAATTCAACCCAACATCAACAATCCGCTTGCACATAGTTAAATAGTTATACACATGACTTGTAAGGAAATACACAATCTAAATTTGATATTGTAAGTATAAATATAAAAATATATATATACAAAAAAAAATAGATTCATGGAACTTAGAACAGACTAGCACAATGGTTCCCGAACTTCTTTTTTTTTTGTTTGTGTGGAGGGGTTGTCTACTTAGCTTCCAGGATATATCTGTAACACTCTCTACAACAACAAACATATATCTCTTTCTTGGCATTAGATTTATTGCAAATTTAAGCAAACAAAAAATCAAACATAATTATGATTATCTTGAACTTTGATCTTCACAGTCATAAAAATGTGATGATTATTCAATGTCACAGAGTTTGCTATTTAATCTGGTTGGTGTGTGATGTATGTTCTGTCTAAACCACATCACTCAGATAGAAAGTTGCCCCGTTGGCTGGGGCTGTAGTATACACTGACTGCACTTCTACAGAGGGGTAAGACCCCACCTCCAATGAGTGTCCTGGATATGACACTAAACAATCTGGTGATGAGGTTCCAGTAATGCTGGAGCTTTGGGAAATGTAGAGAACCCTTTATTACCATCACTCCCAGGTCCACTCTGGCCCTGTGTGGTAGCACTTTATAGGGCCCTATCTATGGGTCAAATAGAACTAACAGCATACTTATGCTAAACTGAATTATTTGAATTAGAACTGTTTGATTAAACTGAATAGCTTAAAATAGAAATGTTTTTGACAATTAAACCATACTTACATTTAAACTGCATGCTTATGCTAAACTGAAATGGAACTGTTTTTTGACATTGAAACTGTAATTGTCTTTAATTGGAATCATTTTGAGATGAGGCTTCTTAATCTGAGAATTAATTTTTATTTATAGCGGACTATTACTGGTGATACGGTTACAAGACTCATCATTCCTATCCGAGGTCGCGGTAAATCACCTGAAGAAGGCTAGAGGTGAAATTTGGCCGAAACGTAGTGAAAGAAGAAACAACACAAAAAAAACAAAACAAAAAAAACCCACAACAAAACTACCAAGATGAGGACAAAAAGTCCGCTATAGATAAAAATTAATTCTCACATTGAAACTGTACTTACACTAAACTGATTTGTTTAATATAGAACTGTTTTGACATTTAACTGTGTGTAAACAAAATCCATACTTACACTAAACTGAATTAGCTGAATTAGAACTACTTGACTAAACTGAATAGCTTGAAATAGAAATGTTTTTCACAATTAAACTGTACTTACATTACCGGACATTGGCTTAGCGGTTAGAGTGTTCGCCAATGGCCCGGGAGACCTGGGTTCAATCCCAGGTCGAGTCATACCAAAGACTCAAAAAATGGTACTTGATGCCTCCTTGCTTAACACTCAGCATTATAAGGTACGGATCAAGGGTAAAGTAGAGCAATCCAGGGAAGGAGTAGCGCCCTCCCCTACACCTTGGTGTAGTAGCTATCGAAAAGGGAGCCTTCGGGTTACTCTCGACTATGGTCGCCAACTTACTTACATACTTACTTACATTTGAACTGCATACTTATCCTAAACTGAATTGTTTGAAATAGAACTATTTTCATAAAAATGGATTTGGCATTAAATAACCTACAAAGGTTGATATGCCATAAAATGTAACCAACCAACCAACCACTAAGATAGAAAGGAAAGACTGAACTCAAACCCAATTGATTGATTTTAACAGCAGCTTGGGTTATTTTACGTCTAGAGGTAAGGGAATCATATTCACTATACATTCATATTTACATATTTTGTGTAGTTGTTTCTTAAAAGGTCTTTTTTTTGCATATGATCCTTTTTGAATAAGAACAATTTTTAAGAGATTTATTTGACCCATAGATATAACCCTCATATGTATTACCACTCCCAGTCAAAATGGACATGATAGTAATTGCAACAAAGAATGACTCCATGCTGTTCTGAGCTCCAGACCGGTAACCTTGTGACCATACTCAGGACACATCTTTTGGTGAAAGGTCTCACTCCACTGCAGAGGATACAGTCAGCATATTCTAAGCCCAACTCACAGAGCTATTTTTAACTTAATTTTGGGCCACAAAATAAAATAAAACCATGTTTTTGTGTTGCTTAACTATTTCTGACTTTGATTTGGTTATACAGATTTTGTTAAACAAGAAAAAAAAAACAACAAAGGCTCCCTTGATTCTGATGTCTTAAGTACTTACTAAATTTTGTTGAGTTTGGCACAAGACTTCAAGAATGAGCAAACTGAGAAAAATGAATTCAGTAAGCAAAGAACTGATCTAACAAAACTAGCTCATTAACTAACACTTAGTTTTGTATTCAGATTGTATGTTTATTAAATCTTGCATAAGAAATAGTGCCCCTTTAAAAACCCGAGTGAATGGTTTAGGAGTTTAGCAAGCAAACTATAATTCTATGAGTGGTACTAACAAATATTTACAAAACGTAGTCTATAATAATAGAGTACTAAGTAAAGATCATAGTTAATTATCTGTTGTCTTCATATATAAAGCTGCTGTGTCTGTCCAGGTTCAACATAAAACTTTTTCATTAAAACAATAATTTCTTTCTGCCTAACTTGACAAATGTAGAGATTTTTTTTCCTTAGCTAATTTTCATATTTTTCTTTAAAATTACTTAAAAAAAAAAAGAAAGATTGGAAAAGAATAACTGTTTTATTATCTATTTTCAAACTTATTTTTTATAATATTTTACCAGCATGTTTTATTTTGAGTAAATTGAGACATATTCAGGGTGTCGCAGTTTTATTTTCTGGCATTATACATGAATTTCTAAAATACTTTGGGTTTCTATAACATTATTTTGTAGTGAGAGCAGATTGAGAAGGAGACCAAAATTTCTCATAACTCTCATTATTATTATTATTATTGATTTCTTTTTTTTGACTCCTTGGGAATTTCCCCTTTTTATTATCTTCTCACGTCAAACTTAAAAAAAAATCTTTGAACAGAATATGTTCCATATTAAATCAATATCAATATACAAATCAAATCTTCTTAAGTAATTCATCCAATAGTTTCCAAAAGTGCCCTATTAAATTCCTTTTCTTGCTATTATTTTTTAAATCATTTACTTTAATCAAAATTTTTCACACTATTGCTGTTTTGATCTGATTAGATAATTTGTTCTAAAAATATATTTCTCCATTTGCAAAGTAATCCAACTGGTTATTAGGTTTAGTTTTGGAAATATATCTTGATAATAAATTCCCAGTTCAAGGAGAAATATAGAAAAAAATTCCGACCATAATAAGAAATTCCATCAATTATTTTGATAGTTTCAATTTGATCACCTTTCATTCTTCTTTCTCATAAAATGGTTAATCTTAATTTCTCTCAATCTCTCTCGGTAACTGTTACCTTTTACTCTTTCTATTATTTTTGTCACTCTTCTTTGTATACTCTCCAATTTCAACATAACACTCTAATGTAGTGAGACCAGGTTGAGAGAGAGAAGGAACCAAAAATTTTTCAATACTCTGTAGTGAGACTATTTCTAAAATTACTACAAAAGTTCTCAACCTGGGATATGCATACTCCAAGAGTTAGACCATTGTAATTAGGTAAATACATTAAGTTGGAAGAACACACTTTGAACTAATCCCAACCAATTAAAAGCAACCTGTCGATAACACTTGATCAATAAAAAGAACTGTGTCATCAAATCAAACATACACTCATTTAAAAGTTTTCCCATTCATTTGTGAACAAGGTTTGTTTTGGTTTTGCAATGTGCATAGCCAAAAATAAATTTTGTGCAAAGCTCTCAACTAAGGATAATATGCAGGTGTCTGTCACCCTAAAACTGTACTAAAAATTGAGTTACTTATTGAAAAGAGTCAAATTCATTCATTTAATGGAAAATATATTTGATTAAATTAAATTACAAACATCTTAGCTGTCTTTTCTATATCAATATAATTTAAAAAATATCATTCATAAGCAAATTATTATAAGCATATTATTCACTAGCAAATATGACAGATGGGTACACTAGAAAAAAAAGTTTAAGAACTGTGTTATTATAACAATTAGATTTCTCATCACTAAGTAGTGAGACCAGATCGTGTGATGATATATAAAGTGTTTAATAAATATCAGTAGACATGAAAAGAAAGAAAAAAAAATGATTTGACTTACCTTAAAGATGATAGAAAATTCAGGATTGAAAAGCAAAAAGAAATTAAATTTGCAGAATTTGGTTTCAATATTTTTGGTTTGTAGAACCCACAGATTGTTTAAAGACTTCTTACAAGTAGGCAGTCATGTCCCCAAACTAAGTAGAAACATTAATTTTATTTTCTCCTGATTTTTATATAGTGAATGCCATGTCTTATCAAGTACAAGGATCTCTCGGTCTACATCCTCTTCTCAGTAGACTGGGTTAATTACACGATAAGTCCAATTTGAAGACTTACAGGATATTAGAAAAAAAAAGAAAGAAAAAACTTTTTTAAAAGATGGAAGGATGCTTGTTACAGAATGATGGTCAGAAAGTTAGCCTAGCTAACTCCTACTGCTATATTGAGTTCAATTCACATTAAATGCCCTCAACTTGTAGCTTTGCACCAAACTAAATAGCAAGTTCAACTCTTATTAAAAGGTCCTGCACACAGTCTTCTGCTGGATTAAGTTTCTTAACAGAGGCACATGATATTATAGTAATCATCTTCAGAACTGGACATGGCGACTCGATGTTTATCTTTCATTAAACACTGATGCTTTGCAGAAAGGCATGAATCCATCAATTCTCTCCTGAGACTGGGCTCTTTAGCTTTGCTTAAGCAACCAGTCTAGGAGAAGGAAAACTTTGAATTAAAACGAGCTTTACTCCACTTAAAGATTGACCTTGCACTACATCATGCTCATGGTGGAGGGTTGGGTCAATACATGAAGAGAATCTACTGTTGTGTGAAAGCAAGTTGACCTTGCAACCAATTTCGAAAAAGGTGTAAGTTCAATCCTCACTAAGTGTTACAATAAGTAAAGTAAGTAAAGTTGGCGACCAGAAGTCTCCCTTTTCAATAGCTACTACACCGAGATGTAGGGGAGCACACTACTTCTTTCCCTGGATTGCTCCACTTTACCCTTGATACATACCTTATATTGCTGAGTGTTAAGCAAGGAGGTATCAAGTATCATTTTTAAAGTCTTTGGTATGACGTGACCTGTGATTGAACCCCAGTCTCCTGGACCATTGGCAAACACTCTACCCACTAGACCAATGAATGTGGTTCAATATAAGCTAAAGTTAATAGATTTAGATTTAACAAAATATAACCAATTTAGATAAATTTGTTCATTACTTACCTAAACTATTTGACTATTGATTAAAAAAGCTCAAGATTTTAAACAAAAAACCAGAAACTTTTGCTTAAAATTCTGTAACAAATACTACCTCAGTTCCATAATAGTTGTTACATTTAGTGCATGAAATTTATATACAAGTGTAGCAATTATTATGAGACAGAAGTTTTATAAAATTTGGATCAAATGGAAAAGATTTGATTATTTTTTCTTACCATTATTTTTGCACAATTTCATCTAAGAATGTCTATTAAAATTTTTAACAAAATTATCATTTAGCTGTAAATTGGACTGGAAATTGCCTTATTCTCTCAGTTAAAATAGTTCAAGTGTATTACACTGATAGAAATCATGCTATGATGTGTCATTTTTGATGGGTTATCACTATTGGAGGTATCTTCAAAAATATCATGACTCAAAGATGTATTTAACAAGACAAAAATGAACAACTAAAGAAACATTAATTTTTTTCAAAATAGCTAGTTTGGCATTCAGCACAATTATTACAGTGAACCTCCCATTGTCCAGAGCGCCTTTCAAACTTCACATGGTGTGAGGCTGTGTTGTTGTGTTTCTTTTAATGTCTTCTACATCCTTCAATTCTTACCCTTGAAATGACTTTTGATTGAAAAAAATAAAAATTTGAAAGTATTGAAATCTGATGAGTATGGAAGGTACTGCACTTGTACAATCCTGGATTTCACCAAAAATTGTTGTTCAAAAAGTCTCGAGACTAGCTAGATAATTTTTTTATTATGTAAGTTACTCAGCTGTGTAAATAAAAAAATGTAAACTTCAGTCTCAATACTCTTTGAAGATATTTTATATAAAACAAATGAGAATGTTAGTAACTGAATATACCTTATAGATATTTATATGATAAGTTTATGGTCAGTTACCATAATTATTTGTACATAAGATGCAGTAATTTCCAGATTTTCCCCCCATAAAGTGAGAGGTATGTATGGAGGTACCTGTGGTGTAATGGTTACTGTCGTAGGAAATGGACACGGCGACATGAGTTCAAATCCTGAATGAGACTGATTACATTTCACACAGCACTAATACCCTTGGGAAAGGTATGAATCTAATTATTCTTCCTCCAACTAGGGCAGACTAGGTTCTTCAGCCTTGATGAGGCAACTAGTCTAAGAGAAGGAAAACACTGAATTCAAACCTATTAAACTTCGCTTAAAAAAAATTGACCTTGTGTCATATCCTGCCCGAATGGAGGGGTTGGTAAATATGCATAAAGTGAGGGGTATGTATTATACATGAAAAATATATAATCAACTAATTTTCAGTCACATACCACACCCTATTTGGAATGGGATGACTGAAAGTAAGTTATATCTATATTCCTAACTAATGTGTTTTATATCGTTACAGAGAAATATCCATTGGAATGAATATTTGTTTATAACTTTGTTTCTCTTAATGTGAAATTATTTTTGTTGGAAGCTTGTTGCATTTTTATGTGAACAAGTCCATGTATTTGCTCTAAATACTGAAGAAATTTTTATAAATAAATTCTTATATTTTGTTAGTATGAACCAATAAAAAGTTAGACAATGGTTGAATTTAATAAAAACTCAGTGTGTATTATACACAATTTTTTTTTCTAGAATTTTGTAAAAGTTAGAAATGCATGTTATACATGAGCATATTTTATAAACAAATAATTATGATATTTTGAAAATAATGTCTATTTTTAAAAATGTTTCAATGTAAAACCATGCATTATTTTCCAAACAATTTAATTTCAGCAATATATACTCAGAACAGTCAAAATTAATTTAAGTTCATTTGTCTTCAATTTCAAGCAGAAAGTTACTTTCATTTTTAATTAGTAATCTAGCTCACCAAAGGAGAAAAGATCAAAATTAATATTGTCTGATGTTAAACAAGAATAGATTCACCATGATGTTCATAGCAAGGAACAACCTGTGCAAGAGAGATAACTCAGGTAGTTGACTACAAAACAAAATAGGTTTGGGATATCGGAGCTCTTTAGTTTAAAAATCGATAACTGCTGTTCACTAAACGTTGGAGATGGCTTTATCCCCATTGATCTAAGTTAGTTAATATCAATACAGTTACACATGCAAACTAAGCTTTGATTAAATATTGTTCACAGCAATAACAAAGGGGTCCCCCATAAAGATTGAAGTCAGTACCTAAAGGAATAGTTAAGGAAATTAGATAGCATTTCAAATTGTTACTTTATGACCGTCATCCTTGGAGAAAAGCACGTATACAGTCCTGGTCATTATTATTGGCACCCTTTCATTTTTTTTGCTATTTCTTTGGAAATAAATAGAAAATAACCAAATCTATATAAACTCATTTTATCATTTGCTGTTCTTTATCAACCATGAGCCGTCGATAGACCAAAACTCTCACTAGATTTATTTTTTGTTTTTTTAATAAGATATTCTACATTATGTACTAAAATTTCATGGATGCCAATAACTGTGACCAGGACAATACTCATTTGGAGGTGTGTGTATATATATATATATATATATATATATATAGGAGGTGTTAGTGGTGTAATGGTTACTGTTATAGCGGTGAGGTGATATGGTTAATTGTTTAGCGCTATATTTTTTAAGGCAACAAATGAATTGCGAAACTATTCTTTAACAACACACAACAGCGAAAATTCTTTATTTGCAGCTTTGAGGCGGTTTGTTCTTGGTGCTGCAAGACTCGTGGTGGTTAGGCTTGTTGGTTTTGGAGACGTGATAGCTTAGCGGGATGTTGAGATGGCAGCGTTTTGTTGGACGTGTGAGGGAAGTATTCAAGGTCACCGTGTAGTTTTGTGTGTCTGGTATTTGGGGAGAGTAGGTGTTATCTCCATTAATGTGGACCAGAGGTGAAATGGGGGCTAGTGTGTCGAGAGCGAAGTGGCGCTCGGATCGACATAGTAAATTTTTGTGGTGCTTGTGGAAGGCATGCTGAACGTATCTAATTCATATTCAACTGGGATTCCTTGGTCTAAAATATATTAGACGCAAAGAATCCATAAATTAGATGGTTCCCTCGTTGAATGTCCATGTTGCTGCTGCTAGGGTTAAAGCCACAGTGAGATGTCCCACTGGGTGGCTTGTTTAGCTAAAAAGCATCGCTAAGCAGGGACGACCAGAGACACGACTGTTCTGGTCGCCGTCTCAAGCTGAAGAGAGTGTGTTTGGCCGCTCACCCGTTTTGCTAGCCGGAAATGAAGGTCCGGGCTGAATAGGATATGTCATCCTGATTGGGTGAAATTCAGTGTTGAATTAAATAGTGCGCTAAAACAAAATACGAGATTTTCCTCTTCTCTACACTGTCATTGGTTGGTTGGTTGTTTTGTTTTCCAGCATATCAACCATTTTGGGGGGAATTAAACACTAAATCAAATGTCAAATAATTCAGTTTAGTCTAAGTATAGTTTATGTTTACAAACAGTTAAATGTCAAAACAGTTCTATTTTAAGCAATTCAGCTTAGCATAAGTACACAGTTTACTTCTAGTTGACCCATAGCATAAGTACGCATTTTAGTTCTATTTAACCCATAGATAGGACCCTTATAGCAATGGGGATAAACTTGAGAGCGGATGATACTTTTCGCTCGATTAGAGTCAGAAACGTCAGCGTGTCACCATTTTGTAGGAGGTTATATTGTGTTTTTGATATTTAATTTCCATTTTGTAGTGGTATATTTAATTTGTTTTTAACTAGAATCCCTTGGTCTAGAAGAATAGACCCAAGGGATCCATGAACTAGATGGCTCTCCTCATAATAGTTGATGCGGCTACTCAATTCAGGAGCAGACGAACAGACGTCCATTCCCATTAGGGATTTCTGAGAAAGAGAGAGATTCGCGGGCTTTTTTTAATTTTTAGTGCGGCTAGGAAATATGGTTCAGGCTGAATAGGACAGGTCATCCTGATTGGGTGAAAATGTTCGGCGACTCTAACAGTCAAATTAAATTATGTGCCAAACAAAAATTTCAATTTTCTTTCTGCTACAAACTATCAGGTGCTACCACTCCAGGCCAGAGTGGACCTGGGAGTGATGGCAATGAAGGTGTACTCTGCATTCCCCAAAGTTCCAGTATTACTAGAGCCTCTCCATCAGATTGTTTAGTGTCACATCCAGGACACTCGTTGAGCAGGGGGGACTTCCCCCTCTGCTAAGGAGCAGTTGATGGATTCTACAGCCCCAGCTGACTGGGCAAGGTTACTGTCATAGGAAACAGACACAGTGACCTAAGTTCAAATCCTGGACAAAGCTGTTTGCATTTCACAGAGCGCTAATACTCTTGCGAAAGGTATAAATTCAACAATTCTCCTTCCAGCCAAGGATAAATAGTTGGGCAGACTTAGCTCTTTAACTATGGTGTGGCTACAGAAAAGAAAAAAAAAGGGAGAAAGAAAAAGACACAGGAAGAAGGAAGAAAGAGAGGTTGATGAATAGAAGATGAACAAGTCTTTTATACTTCCGTGATACCAGAAGTAATGTGGTACGAGCCACTATACAACAGATTTCATATGAATAATTTTTAAACAGCTCTCTTTGACCGTAGATTCAACCCTAACAGGTTCTATCCCAGTTGACTGGGGCTGTAGAATACACCGACTGCATCTCTGTAGAGGGATAAAACTCATCCAGTGAGTGTCCTGAATATGATATTAAACAGTCTGATGGTGAGGCTTCAGTTTTGGAGCTTTGGGGAATGTGAAGTACCCTTTCATTACCATTACTCCCTGGTCCACTCTGATCCAGCGTGGTAGCTCTTGACTGGGTCCTATCAATGGATTAAATAAAACTGTTTGACATTTAAAGTGTGTGTAAACAAATTGTTATTATTACAAAGCAATACTTGAAATCATTTAAGTGTGAGAAAAAAATGAGCTAGGCTCATTTAAAGATGTTATCAAAAAATGTGTTTACAAATTGTATATGTAATATTTGTAAATAGGATTTGGCATTAAATAACCTACAATGGTTCATACTCCATAAAACCCAATGAAACCAAACCTAACAAGTACTACCACTTCAGGTTCAGAGTGAACCTGGGAGTAGTGGCAATGAAAGGGTACTCTAAATCAAAAAATAAAGTGCATCAGATGGTGAGGTTCCAAAACAGAATTGAAGCTTCACCATCAGCAGTTTATTTTTTTTGTGTGAGTAAGGTCTTACACCACTGCAGGGGATAAAGTCTGCATATTAAAGGCCCCTTTCACAGGGTGGAAAATGTGTGGGAAGAAGAAAACAGATTATTTTAGAAAGAAAAATAAATTGAAAAATAAGGAAAGAACACTAAGTACAAGGGTCATTAAAAAAAGCTTTAATACTTACCCTGAAAGAAGAGCCATAGCTGAACATTTTATTGTGACAACATACTACCATGTTAAATAAAACTAGAAAAACTAAATCAGATATTTGTCTTAACTTCTGTGCAGGTGATGCCCATAAAAAAGTGAGGAATGTATGACAAATCTGAAACCTTGTTGAGGCTATGAACTTTTTAAACAACCATCATAATACAGTAAAGGGAGAAAATTAAAGAACAGAAAGTTATTCTGAGGAAAAGTAGTAGATTGATTGTATCTTAAATATCATCATTCCCATCCTAAAATATGGGAATATAGAAAGTAGGGATTCACACTTCCACCCGTTTATGAGATTTGAGATGATTGTATGAGTTATCTTAGAGAGATATAAATGCAGGATCATTGGTCAACTGAAATGAAAACCTTTCAAACTACTCAAGTAAGCAGAAGAAAGAAAGAAAATGAAGAAAGGATAAGTTGGAAGGAAAGAGAATTTGAAAAAAAATAAAGAGAGAGAAATTATATAAAGTGACACAGAGAGAAGAAAAAGGATAGAAAGTTAAAGAAACAGATGAGAAAAAGAGAGAGATTTTGTAGTGTAGTCTACCTGGTTATTACCCATTTAAAAAAACCCAACAAAACCTTATTTGTTCCCCCAGCAATGGGCTAAATAGTACCATTACTTTTCTTCAACAAGCGTGGCTTTAGTATAACCCATAAAAGTTGATATGCCATTAAATAAAGAACCCAAACAATTAACACCCACCCCCAAAACATGGACATATTTGTATTTTAAAATCCTTCTTGTTATAATTATAGAATTTCTCATTACTCTGTAGTGAGACCAAGTTTTGTGACTGATATATATATATATATATATATATATATATATATGTGTGTGTGTGTGTGTGTGTGTGTGTAACAAAAGTAGATGCCTACTTTTACATATTAGTTGGCAATAAGGGAAATATACTCAGAGGGCTTGGCACTTCTTTTTATTTATGAGTTTGAGATGTTGGTAGCAGTTATGTTGGGAAGTTGAGAATGCAAGATGACTGGGCAACTGAAATCTGTTCAAATCACCTGAGTAAATGAGAAAATTAATACAAAGAGAGAATAATTTAGTAAGAAAGAAAGAGAGACTGAAAAAGAGAGATTATGGTGTGATATGAAGAAAGGAGATAGATGAATGAAGTTAGGTAAATTCACATTGGGAAAGTAAACCAAAAGAAAGACAGTGAAAGAGCAAGACAGATAGTAACTTTTCCCTATTACAAAAAGAAAAGAATATAATTGAATTTCACAATGTTACCATAACAACAAAATTTCACATTACTCTATAATGAAACCAGGTTGTGTGAGTAATACATTATTATATATATATACAGAGATGAACTCATAAGAGATGTACTCTTATGGATCCCCACACACGGCCGCGCAAAAGCAGGACGACCAGCACGAACGTACATTCAGCAGCTATGTGAGGATACAGGTTGTTGTCCTGAAGACCTACCTAGGGCGATGAACGATAGGGAGGAGTGGCGAAAGAGGGTCAGGGATATCCGTGCTGCCAGCACGATATGATGATGATGATGATATATATATATATATATATATATATATATATTATACATAGATACATAATAAATATATATATATATATATATTCTTTAAGAAAGAAGCAAAGACAGGTTACATTAGGATTATAAATTTATTTCCATCCTGTTATGTGTTTCTGATGTAAACCAAAAACACGAAGAAAAATATAACAGGACTTCTTCATATCTTATGGATAAAATGAATGATTTTCTTGTCCTGAAGGAATTACTCCCAACTCTGGTTTAACTGGACCAAATAATACACACACGCACACACACACACACACACACATATATATATATATATATATATATTATATATATTATGATGGAGATTATGCATCTATCTGTAACTGAAACTACATCACCACTAACATCACAATTCCTTTAGTCATTTATAACATATTCTCTATGATTTTATTTCTATTTCAATTCTAATAATTAATAAAATTATCTTATATAAATATTTTTGGACTCATCTACATGTTAATAACATGCAATTCCACTTATATATATATATATATATATATATATATAGTTGGCGACTGTAGTCGAGGGTGACCTGAAGGCTCCCTTTTCAATAGCTACTACACCGAGGTGTAGGGGAGGGCGCTACTCCTTCCCCTGAATTGCTCCACTTTACTCTTGATATGTACCTTATAATGCTGAGTGTTAAACAAGAAGGTATCAAGTACCATTTTTTGAGTCTTTGGTATTACCCAACCTGGGATTAAAGACTGATCTCCCTGAACATTGGCGAACATTCTACCCAGTAGGCCAATGAGCTGGTAAATAGACATATATATATATCTAACAAAATAGTGGTTTACACTCTGAATGGGAAAGCTACTTGGCATATTGATCTTAAAAATGATTTTAATGAATATTTTCTTGATAAATACATACTTTAATTAAATGTCTGCCTTACTATTTTACTCATACCATTATTGGATTCATGCCTTTGACAAAAGTATAAATGCTAT